>JAWPHD010003270.1:7500-223686 GCA_037043455.1 Cyrtodaria siliqua | reverse complement strand
AATTTTATGTGGTGGTTTTAGATTATTTGGGGTGATTTTGGTTGTGGCCCAGAACCCCCAAGAATCATATATATGACCAAAATAAATTAATCCCAGAGTTTTCATAAGTTTTATCACAATATAGTTTAACGTGATCGTTAACGGCAGTAAGATAAGAAGTTAAAAGTTTGGAGATGTTTGTTGTGGTGCAGGCACTAGAATTCGAAATAAAACGAGCCTTATATGGATTTTTATGTAATTTAGGAATCCAGTACATAGTAGGCAGTTTATTTTGCCTATCGTTTACACCAGCCTTGAAAGTAGTGCACCGAGTGATATGTGCGGAAACAACATCATCCTCGGTATAATTAACTGGAGTATACGAATTGGTGCTGCCGAGTTCCAGAGATAAAACATTGACGTAATGTAGGCGTCAAACAATAATTACATTATTAGCTGCTTTATCTGCAGGAACTTAAACAAATTTATTATGAAATTCCTGAATTCCCGATTTTAAATTACGAAAGGAAAACCTAGGTCTAGGAGGAAGTAAAGAGGGGTTAGCATTATAAAAGTTAATACGTGTATCTATAATTTTCAGAATTGACTTTTTCCAAGTAGAAAGTGAGTTTGGGTCCGCATGTTCTCAACGACACCATTTGATACTAAAATCTTCAATGGAGTGGGCGATCTGGGCACGACATTAATTAAAATCAATAGTTAAAGGTAATCTATATTTAGGACCTTTCGAAAACAAATGCCGAATACGTTAATCAATAATATCAAAATTACCAGTGATAACATGACATGCTGGAGCATAGCAAAATTTTGATGTTGCATTCACATTCCTTAGGAGTATTATGTACTATATCAAGGTCAGAAACTATTTTGTTGTAGTTGAAAATAATATTTCTAATAGGATTTTTATACTTATAACAAATTACAGGACTTTCAGAATTTTTGAAATATTTTGGGATAGAATCAACTACATGAGTATCTCGAAAAATACTAGGCATGTCAATGAAATCAATACCTATGTTAATATATAGTAGTTTTAGAAAATGCCTGACGTGATCAGACTCCTTGTCAATATGGGGTCGGAGAACATGTTGTGTATAACTTTGAACTATGGAAGCAGTGTTATACAAGGGATCTGTACGAATGAAAATTTTGTCGGCTTCCTCGTCGATCAACTTTAGTGATGAAATGGACAAAGAGGTAAGCCGCGAAAGCATAGAGTGCTTTCCAGACTGTTTAAAAATGGTATGTAAATCAGCAACAGAAATAATTATACGCGATTTACGTTTGATGTTACCATTACGCCTAAGACCATGAGACCTAGCTTTACGCTTTCGGATAGAAAATATAGAAAACATGTTGGGATCTATAGAAATATTTCCTTCTTGATAAATAAGGTGTTTGTAAGTTTATCATCCACTTAAGTTCTGCAATATGTCTAGCTTTTATTTTAAAGCTTTTAATAGCATCATATTTCAAAAAATATATATTCAACCGGTTGAACAGTTACGTTATTAAAATTATGACCTGACTGACGAAAGTGTTGGTACAAGTAATTTTTTAACTTTTTAGGATTACTTGCATTATATTTGTGTTCACGAAATCGAGCTTTTAAGGATCGACCTGTTTGTCCAACATATTGTATACCGCAACTTGGTGCATTTCAAGTCAGAACATAAATTACGTGAGAAGTACGTCAATCAACATTTGAAGCTAGACATACATTAAACAATCTACCATTAACAGCTGATTTAATGGTGGACTTGCAAGATAAATGATTGCAACAACTGCACCTCCTAGTATTGCATTTATTAATAGAGGGAACCGAGACTGCAATATTTCGTATTTATCGTGTTCGGAGTCGTTTCCAAAGGTCCACACACATACTCTTTTAGGAAGATTATCGGTCGTGATAATTTCCATGAGTTATTTATTAAAATTATTAGAAAACTTATAAATAGAGGTTACGACCGAAGTATTCAGCGGCGCACTACATGCTTAGGTGTAGACTCTTCAACAGTTTGCTATTATGCTTTCCTCTTTGATTGTGCAACGACCGGACCGGACTCTATGACAACGTGTTCCTACATCCTTGAAGGCGGGAACCGTTTGATGAATGTCTTATCGGTTTTCCCATTGATGCTCTGACTTTAGACACGTCATCGAGTACATATGAGATTAGCTTCTTATTTTTGTATATATAATATACATGAACATTTCTCTGTTTTTTCTTATAACACCTATCTATGGTTTTTCAAATGTAAGTGGTTAACTCGGCGGGGATTATTTTTATTTACACTGTCCTGTTGTTTAGGGGTGATGACAGGGTAAGAGTGAGGTTTGGTGCACCCTTGAACCGGTTTAAACTCCCTGGTGATCCCTTTTGCAACTGACCGTTCCAATGCGGTGCCCCTGTTTCAATTCTTATATGTTTATGTTGTGCTTTTTTACTGAATGTGTATGTGATGTACTTTTGTACCTTTGCTTTTCAATACTTGTCAGAGTGACAGAATTCTGTGAATACTACTCTTCCTGTTGGACTTATAACATTTTCTTCCTTGTCGCAGAAATATTTTTTTTATGTTGGTGTTGTACTTTTCCAGCAGGTTTTCTTTGCGACGATAGAACTTTAAGAAAGATCTACGCAGTTTATGATCAAGAAAACCTTGCTGAAGAAATTTTCTTGTAATAACTTGATTTCGATAATTGAATTCCTTAACATCGTTACATGCTCTAGCAAAACGAAATAGCTGTGAGACATAAACCCCGTATGATGTAGCACGAGGTACGTCCCCGTATATATGTGGATAGCTGGCGATGCCAAAGTTAAAGTCATCTTTCTTATCAAAGATCTTAGCATGTATGTAATCATTTGAAATTAATTTAGAGATGAAGATCGAAGAATGCTGCTATAGTATCCGAACTGTTGGCTTTATTCAACGTGAGCAAAGAAGGGATTATCACGATTGAGTATGTCATCTAGATACCGAGATGTCATATTAAACGAATCAATAATGTCTCTCTGACAAACTCAACATGAATCTATTTCATAACAGTATAATAACAAATCTACGCACAGTTGTTTGGTGCACAGTTAGTACCCGTAGGAATACCAACAACTTGATGATAAATTGTTTTACCGTATCTAAAAAAAGATGTTATCTGAAAGAAAAGATAATGCTCTGCACACACCAGTGCACGTCCACATGTTATACTTATCATTAGAGGTGTTTGTAAAGAAAGCCTTGACATCATTACAAGAATAAAAGTAGACCCTTCCCTAGCAAATGTCTTCTGTATAAGCTGATTCAATTGTCCTTGCATACCAGATAGGGTATCCGCGTTTTTACATGGAGGATGGAAAGTCTGATCTTTATGGGTAAAAATAAGAGTCACGCGAATCAATAATGACGTCAATAACGTGAACAGATGAATGGCGTCATTGTGCGAAAAAAAACACACATGTAAAACGTTACTTATTGCCGACGTCAACGCATAAAATGTCAATGATATGCAAGAAAAATAATCTGTCGTGGGTATTCGGTTCAGATAGGGAATTCCAACCCTCGGTATAAGTGTTTTAATCGGAACCGATAAAAACACTTAAACCTCAGGTTGGAATTCCCTATCTTGGGAATTCTCTATCTTAGGAATTCCAATCCTCGGTATAAGTGTTTCAATCGGAACCTCGGCTCTCTTGAGAATTCCAACCTCGGTTCCGATAAAAACACTTATACCTCGGGTTGGAATTCCCTATCTTCACCGGATACCCATGAAAGATTCTTATACTCTTTGATCAGGTTGTATGGTGTATAGAGTGGAAATGTCGTAGGGGCTGATAGTAGAGGGATGGAAATGCTTTAACCGTAACTTATCAAGGACTTCTCCGAGGTTTTGATTGACCAAAACATATTGATTCCTGAATTTTCAAACACCTTTCCGCAATAGTTTACAACATGTTCTTTAATCGCGGAAAGGCAGGAGGTCAACAGTTTTGACAAATTACTAGTGGTAGATGAACTACAATTTGCGATAAATGTCATTTATGTTTAAAAGGAACGTTATGGTATGCCAACGAAGACTGGGGAGGATACCACTTAATTATGCCTTAGAGCTACATAACCTTATGTTGCTAAATAAGATTGTATTTCTTCTGTATATCCTTTTATTAAATGTCCAATGAGGCCCTTTAATCAACCGTGTCGTAGTATTCAATATCGCGTAATCACCAAACTACAACAACACATATGTAATCACTAAAATAGTAACATCATGGTGTTTTATAAGGTAGTGGCAGTACCAGTTGTTACTTACGATAACGGGCAATATAAGTATATTATATTTCCCGTAACATAACTTCAAATGTTGATATGCGATGACAGGACAAATTGTGGTCCCTATGATGGTGGTCTACTTAATCCTGAAAGGCCGGTAACGTTTGATGCTTGTTTTCAGTCTTGTCTTGCCGTGCCCTTAATGGTTTACTGTCATGTTTTTTCTCTAGTTTGTTAGCGGATTTAGCATGGATGTGACTTTTTGTTTACACTGTCCCGTTTAATTGGGATAATAATAGGATAAGAGTGATGTATGGTGCACTCTGGAATTGTCGTTTTGCGTGTTTGAGGGTTTATTGTGTTCTTTGAAAGCTGCATTTCCTTTTCGACTTTTATACTTATTTTTAAAACCACTTTTGTTCTCTGACCGTTCCAATGCGGTACTCCTGTATTCAATCCCTTATGTCTGTGGTGTCGCATGTTTGCTTCTAGTTTTGCCTGCAATTATTGATTGTTTTGCATGCCTGTTTTTGATTGACTGTGTTCTGTACATGCTTCTTTACGACCTTTATACCTACTTTCGATAATCACCACTTTCGATATTCACCACTTTCGATATATACTAATTCATTAAAATGTACAGCTCAGCTGGCTTCAGTCATAGTTTTTACATATACTAAAGGAAAAAAGAAACGCAACTCTGTATTAATAATCCAATACCTTGTCGTGCATCAAATATCTTGACGTGCAATTAACTAAAAACTATAATTTTATTTCAGTACACAGTATTTAGGTATGATATTAATATTCCGCTATCTTCGTGTGAATCTGAGTTTCAGCTAAACGTTCATAAGCGAAACCAAGCGTTACGTCATATAAGGCAGGCAGAAAATACTAACAACGTATTCGGTAAGAAAAGGTCCTGGCACGTATTCGATTGTTATGTTCACGATGGTTTCACGACGTTTTCACGGCGGTTTTTGCTGGTGAACGGAAGCGCTGACGTAGGTGCTTGAGACGACAATACGCGTCATCTTGACGTGACGTAACACCTGGATGTTAATGTTTAGGACTGTTGTTGGGCAATACATTCTCTCTCAGACGTTAAAACAGTCTTGTTATTGCGTATGTATGCATGTCAAGATGGACAGACACCATACGCTGCGAAATTCCGTTCAACTGATGGTGTCTTCATGCTCCTCTTTACGTAAACATGGCATGAAGAAAACCTTACCAATTTTAACAAAAATGCCGGATTCTTGATAAATGATGTTGTGCGACAAAATTAAGACAAAAATGTCATGTTTTCGCGAGTACATACATGCCCCGACCCGCGCATCACGTGCATGTGTTAAATTTTGTATTTTAGGCTATATTCAAGAAATTCATACATTTCAAAATTATCTATGGCGGAGGTATCGGTGACGATTTTCGATCACTGGTAAATTACAAAAGATTATTTGAACATAAAACACTTCATATTTACTGACTCTAAAACAGCTGCGTTTCTTTTCTCCTTAATTATAGTAGATAGAAAACTAAATTGAGCACAGACCTACGTTCACGTTACATCTACCGGTGCCTTATTGAGTGCACAACGTTTAAATCCCTTTTAATAGCAAATTATAGCATCCCGCACACTCATTAGCTCTCGCAATATTTACATATAAGGTCTCCAAATTTATCGAAGAATAGAGTGTCATCGAATGAATTCGAACCATCGAAAATAACCCGGTAAATACATGTACTGAATCAATTATACTGTACCGCTAATGGTATTAATGTTTGTCTGTTTGCGAGTTTGTTTCTGTGTTGTGGCTGTCCTCCTTGAATGCTACTTTCCCTGTCCGATCTTTTTATATTTCTTCAACAATTATACAGTACATTTTAGGTAATGTATGCATCATAATTAATTCATATTTATCCCATTCACAGACAACGCACACTTTGTGAATACAATCTTAAATTGTCTCCGACAATCCACGTATACCACACATTGCTATAATACCACGCTTACCCATGGATGAACTAAAGAAATAGTAGAAAAATAAGAGTTTGTCCTCTGACAGAACAAAGAAATGAATAATATCTGATGAGTATATTTCCAACCTTTGTTGTTTTCAGAATACGTCGTGCATGTCGAATTATCATTCCCTCCACAGCAATGGTAGAACAAACCCAACGAATCACACTCAGAGTTGGATACCCATTTTGGTGTGAAGAAGCCCACAGATTGCGCACAAATGCCGCCGCGAAAGCGATACAACACGTGACCATGCCTATAGATTTGCAATAACCGCCCATTGTTTGTTATACACGTCTTGGAGGTATTTCTCTATAAATATAAGTACAAAAAGATATTGAGGGAATATTAAAGTATGTGTTGTTATTAACATGTGATAACATTCTAGATTTCCTGTGACATTATTCGGAGTCTGACACTAGTGGTTGTTTACATAAAGTCCAGGCATGGAATAAGATTTCGCTTTAAAGCCAATAGTTCGTTTAACAAATATATCATACTGCATAATTAAAATTTAAAATATTAATTATTGACATTTGAATGTTCTGTTTCATTTATCGCAAGTAGTTACATGTATAAATGTCGAATATGAAATGTAGCTTTCACAGAACACTGTCAACTAAATATAACAAGAATTACACTGATAATAAACAAGGCATGTGGCATCACAAACACAAACGGGTTGACACGAAACGAAGTCACGCTACGTGAAACGAAGTTTCATGAAAGTTTGACCCACCTCTTGCATATTTTCCGTCTATAACAAGAAGAAGTATTGCTATGCAAAACAATGTACCCTACTGGTGATTGTGTGATAATTTTTTTGTTTGTGAGGATAATTAATTTTAAACTTAGATAAAGTGACACATGAACATGTAAATGCAAAATATAACATATGAGCTACCTACCCATAAGTTTCATTAATATATTATCATTCCTAATTGAAGTTATTAAGCGTAAACATTTTTTCTATTTTTAGTAACAGTGACCTTGACCTTGACCCCATTGACCCAAATGCAACCCAAGCTTCCTCTTTGGACGGTGCCGTCAGGCAACGTTATAGGTTGCAGAAAACTAAATACTTTCCCATAGACCTCCTGTTGCACCTGTCAGCTAATATCTCATGAATTATACACCAGATTTTCTTTAAATTACCTTATTTCATAGATATTTCCATCACAAAGCCTTTGAAAGTGTGAAAAAGACAACTTTTCCAGCTCAACCACTCTGCACATGTCTGTGTTTACAAACACTATTGAATCCGCACTGAATATTGACATGCAATTTCAATGGGTGTAAAATTTTCAAAAACATTAAAAAATATTTTTTTATTTAATTTAATGATCCTAGCTGATGGGGATTATTTTACCTATAGTTTATCCTTCCTGAAAATGCATATTGAATATTTCAAAGTTATATCTGCTGACCTCTGTGAACTCTGTGAACTTTCACTTCTGTACTGAATCGTACACAACAAAAGGCGGGGCTTCAGCCAGGCTATATTTAGCTGTATGCAACCTATAGAGAGACATTCAGACCTGACAGAAGGTATTTTTTCTGGCTAAATGTTTTGATACATTTAATCTGAGAAAAATTAAACCATTCTTTTTTAGAAAAAAATCCTTTTCGACAAAATATGAGGGCTTAGATTAGCTTCGGCTAAGGCAAAATTCCTTCGGTTTTTACGCGTAAATCCAGAATCTTCAAAATGCCATATATCGACAACCGTTCCAATCTTTTGCTTCAAATAAAGTGATTTTAAACTGATTTCATCAACAACATGTGATGGTTAACCAGTTGAAGCTATCTTGAAAATAATATCAACTCAAAAATGATATTTGTGATTTTCAGGGGTCAAAATAGCAGATTTTACCATAAAAATGCCACTGTTTTAGTATATATTTAAAATCTGCCTTCAAATGAATTAATTAACATTATTCAGCAGTTTCTATATGTGAATCCATCAAGAAAATGCAACTTTTCAGTTCAAAATGACAAAAAATTATTCTGAGACTATCCTCCCCAACTCCATTTTTAGGGCCATGCCATGTTTTACAATATGCTCATTACACAAAATTCACTGTAAATGTACTATTTATTGTATTTGTTTTATTAGATATTGTTTGTAGCATCTTTACAGGTCATTTTCATGCAACCATGCAGCCAATAAGCACTGTTTAAAGTACAGATCCATGAAAATTCATTAAAATGAAGGGGGGTGGGGTAAATAAAAACTTTTAAAAAGCATAGAAAAGGTCATATTTTTTACCAACTAAATAATTTAATTTGTAAAATGTATTAAACCGCATTGAAATATTTGCATATCGACACTAACCGTATAGAAGCGATGAACTCAAAGTCAGAGTTTACCTCAACATCTTTTTCAAAACAGACATAAGCGGCTTTTCGACATCTTTTCGGAAAGATGTAGATTGTCGCTTACTGACATTTTTGCCAAACAACGTATGCAAAGCCCTCAGAAATGAATAAAACTTACTAGATATACCTTTAACTGTGTCAAACATGTGCATTACAGGCCAATTGTGTATACCAGGTGTCAGGTATGGCTAATTTTGTGTCCACAACCTTTAATAAAATAATTTAAAATACCTATTTTGCATCATAAAACTTTGAAATATTTAAAAATCATGAAAAGAGTTATAAGAAAAGTCAAAATACACCATAATTTAACATTTCTCACACTTCCAAATCATTGTGTTAGAAAAAAAGTATGTCTACTTTCACTTTTACCATATGCAGAATCTAGCCTATAGGTTGCAGAAAACTAAATACTTTCCCATAGACCTCCTGTTGCACCTGTCAGCTAATATCTCATGAATTATACACCAGATTTTCTTTAAATTACCTTATTTCATAGATATTTCCATCACAAAGCCTTTGAAAGTGTGAAAAAGACAACTTTTCCAGCTCAACCACTCTGCACATGTCTGTGTTTACAAACACTATTGAATCCGCACTGAATATTGACATGCAATTTCAATGGGTGTAAAATTTTCAAAAACATTAAAAAATATTTTTTTATTTAATTTAATGATCCTAGCTGATGGGGATTATTTTACCTATAGTTTATCCTTCCTGAAAATGCATATTGAATATTTCAAAGTTATATCTGCTGACCTCTGTGAACTCTGTGAACTTTCACTTCTGTACTGAATCGTACACAACAAAAGGCGGGGCTTCAGCCAGGCTATATTTAGCTGTATGCAACCTCTAAGTAGTGGCAATTCTGATTTTAACTAAAGTTTAAGTAATACGCTGTTTTTGAAGGGATTTGATACTGTACACATTAATGCGCATATGTCTTATAACGTAAACGAACGTCTACTTGAGGTTGGGAGTAAAAGCCGTACCGTACCATACATTCCGAAATATAACGGAAACAGCCGGTGCGTAGTACGGAGAGTACCTAAAGTAGCCATTAATAGTTTAGTAATGAATTTAATAGAGAATATCGTTATATTATCAGTGTATGCAATGTATATAACGACAAACAATAATGTTTATTAATTTATTTATATCATATATTAGAACCATTAGAAGGCATACATGAAATATATATATATATGTCAGATGTAATTGGATAATAACTAGAATCCGTGCCGTACGTAGATTTGAAAAGTAAGTAATTCGATTAACATGATATTAAATTGAAACCTTTAATCACATTACATCATGGATAACTATCAAAGGCCGTTCATAAATTCACGAGTAGAAGAGATTATATAACTATGTACCACAGACATCTCTTTATCAAACCATACAATCATTTTAATCAATTCAATTCATTTCAATATTTTATTTGGCATAACATTTACATGTGTATTCCTAAACAAGGCGGAATACAACACACACTATTTCAGAGAAGAGTACCAACAAACATACTTCATTTAGAGAATGAATACATATATTACAGTGGAATAGTTATAAATATTACGTTCTATCAATGGCATCTTATCACGCATGGACAACTTAAATGTCCTCTTTTGTCATTGAAAAATGTCACGTAGCGTGACTCTGAATTATCATTACGGTTGTAAAGCACTGCGTGTTTATCGGTTGGCCCATTTACAGTTCGTCACTAAGATGATCTCTTTGACTGTTTATTGATGCGACGTATTGTGGACCCTATGATGACATCTATCTAAATCCGGGAAAGGAAGGTAACTTTTAAAGTTTATAATAAATCTTCTCTTTCCATGCCGTTCGACCGTTACAATGTCAGTGTCCACTCTATAACTCTCACATGCATGAATGAATTTTAAGAATAAACTGGCACAGACATTCATCTCATCGGGACGACGTTCAGTACCCAACACCCGGGTCGGTATATTCATTGTCAAGGTCATAACGGTCACATACTTCTTATATGGATAGTATAAGGTCCATATAGTGTCATTCCATAAATCTCTCATGTATGTACGGATCTTCAAAGAAATTGGCACAAGTACTCACCTTATCAATGCGACCAGAACAGAACCTAACACTCCGATTAGCCTCTTCAAAGTCAAGGTCATAAAGGTCATCATAAAGGTCATATACTTTCTTAATAAGGTCGATCTCATGTCCGCACCATAACTCTTACATGCATAGACGAATTTTCGAATAAATACTCATCGGGACAACGTGCGTAATTCAGCACTCGGTTTTGTATCTTCCAGGTCAATGTCATAACGGTCACATACCCCTTATATGCATTTAATGAGACCCATTCAGTGTCCGCTCCATAAATCTCACTTGCAAGGAGAGATGTTTTAAAGGAATTAGCGCAAATACTCACCTCATCCAGAGTTCGTGCAGAACTCAACACACGGGTCTACATTTTCAAGGTCAATGTCATACATGTCACATAATTCGTATATGCATATAATTAGTTAAACTGCGTGTCCTCTCCATAAATAATACGAGATATAATTAAGGCGTGACCACGTAATGAATAATAGCAATTAATGTGTTACAAAAATAAAAATAACACACGGGTTATTGTTCTGTACTCAACTGTACTAACAAACGTTTTCAATTATGTAACCTCTTATATTAATCTGTATAAATGTTAATTCTATATAAATGAACTAAACGTGGGCAATGAATACATGTTACTTTTATTTGGTTTCCAATAGATGAATATAGCATATGTATTTCCATACACTTTCTTCCCTGTTTGCCGTGTATACTTTGTAATACTGACTTAATAATGACGGGTACACCCAATATCGACTATTATTATCGCTTTCACAATCATATGTAAACAGATGTTGACCTACTGCATAGGTCAATGATAAATTATGTTGCAAAAAAACGTTATGTACGGAATCATGTTAGTGCTTTCAACTTTTCGGCCTGATGTTCACACGAAAAGTCGAAATGTAGTACTAAATTTCGACTTTTCGCCTGAGGATTTCAAACGACAACTAGAAATAAGTATAAAATTCGAACAGGAAATGCATTCACAGAACACAGTAAACCCAAAAACTCGCAAAAAGATAAAAATGAATGGCAATAGTAATAAAGAGTAAAGGCATATTACGTCACAAACACAAAATGGGTTGACAATAGGGCTACCGCCTTGGAACGGTTAGTGGCAAAAAAAGGCCGCTGGGGGTTTATCTTGAAGTTTTAGCGCGATAATTATCACGATAATTATCAAACTCATCTGATAGTTTCAACTTTTCGCTTTGAACCTGTAAACTATAAGCGTGCCTATATTTAGAAACAAAATAAATATACAAACGAGGTATGTGCATGAAAGAGGTCTTTCAAATCACCCTTAGAAATGAAATCAAGTTGTTGTTTGAAAGCATGCACAAAAGGTTTCACAAGTGTTTCGAAACTCACGATCTCACTGTACTTCTTACGCTTTACTTTCTAAAGATGATTTGAAAAGATTAATCTCGGCTACAGACACAAAGAACCATCATCAGAAGTCTAGTTTTATTTCGTGATTTTCAGGGTCCTGAAAACAGTGATTTTGAAGTTGTCATATTTCATTTCAAAATAATTTCAGCAGATTCGAATATTTTTTCTGTACTCAACTGTACTAACACACGTTAACAGTTATTTAACTTCCTATTCTATATAAATGCAACTAAATTTAAATGAACTAAACGTGAGCATTGGTTATTATTTACCAGAATTTATTATGTTTCCAGTAGTTGAAATTAGCATATGTATATGTCCTATTCGTCGTTTATACTAATACTGACTGTTAATAATGGCTGTTACCCCAATAGCGACTATTATTATCGCTTTCACAATCATATGTAAATAGATGTTGACTTACTTTAGGCTAGTGAGATTGGTTAATTATGTTGCAAGAAGGACGTTATATTTTTAGAAAATAAAAATGAAAGTAAAATTGAAATAAAGTGAAAAATTGAATATCTAACAGCAACAAGAAACTGTACTGAAAAGAGTATAATAATGGACCTATGGAAACGGCCGAAAACGACACATACTAAATATTGCAGTCTCGGTTTGATTGAGACGGTATCGGTAGTGAAATAAGCTAGCTACCGCTCACGCCCTCTAGCCCCGGGTTGAGCAGAACTCAATATTAATAAAATCAATAGTATAGAATTTTAACCATCCCGAAGATGGCATGCATATGGCGGTGGACATGGAGTATCTTTCTTCCCCATGTCGTACGGCGTATGGTCCCAGTATCTAATAAAATTAAATGCCCCGAAGAGCGAAATAAACATAATGGAAGTTTCATTGCTGGAAAAGCTAAGTCGAATAGCGGAGTCTGTAAGGTTCGTAGCGGAACATTAAAACACAGAAATTGGCGAGGTCAGACACCTGTGTTAATATAACATCTCATCAAAGTTCGCGAGAATGTGTTTACAGAATTCAATTACATTACTCTAACGACGGAGCAAGTGTATACCTATGAGATATATACTTGTTGAAAGCCGAACAGATCAGTTTACGCCTGGAACGGCCAGTGGCAAAATGGCCGCTCGGGCTTTAAACCAAGATAAATGACATATTCCATTCTTATTTTGACCGTGTGGCAATGCAACAAGTACGCGTGCATCTGAATTGTTTTCTTATTTGGTTTCTATGATAATCCGTTGCTTGTCAAAACACGGTACTTACGCCTAAATAGTTTGACCATTTACAATGCCTTAGAAAATGCAAAGTTCTCTTTTTCTTGTTGAAAAATGTGATTTCTAGTTATAAATGTCCTTCCAATGGTTAGGTCTTTATAAAAGAGAAGAAGGGACAACTGGGAGAGGAAATGCAGCTGGAAAAATATAAACTTGAACTTATGTGTTTTAGTTAAGAAGATGTTAATGCTGATTTAAGGTGAGTGCTATAACATTAAATTGAATGCATGACAACGTACCTTTTTTATCAGTATTTAACCATTGTTAAATGTATAAGCCTAATGCAAGACATGCATTCAAGTTTAAAATGTTCATACATGTTCTTAAAATATTGTTTCTTTATTCACAGATTCGAAACTAGTGTTGTTTTTTCTTTAAAATATTAAGTTTAATGTTAATTTCTTTTTATTTTGTAATACTAACTCCCACCTTGAATTATCATTGTAACCTTTTTTTTAAATAATACAAGTTTCAGTTTTATATGTTTTCCAGTAATTATTTTTCCTCACATGTGTTCCTTCTTCTGTTTTATAACTTTATGGCATCTACATAAGACCCAGACTTTGGATGCTTTTTAAAAGCAGTCAAATTGAAATGTTCAGGTGAACTGAAGTTTAAGTAATTTGATACTTTTTCATTGCCTGCCGAGTTTGCATGGGGGAAAGCACTATCAAAAGTGTTATATTAGTCCTAGTGTTCCTGTGTTGTGGTAGTAAAATACTTATTTCTCAATCATTTCTTTTTTTTTAAAAAAAAATTTGTTGTTGTTTTAGCCAAACATTTGGAGGAGGAAAAGGACAGACAGTTAAAGACGTCTTGTAAGGGATCAAATGTGAACATAGTGAGTTTCATCGAAAACGCCTGGTATCTTTAATATATTTTACACTGCTATAAACACAAGCTAATTATCTCTATCGTTCAGCTCTGTATTACCTGAACACAACTTATCAACACTTAACGGGCTTATTAGTTGTTTTGTTCTGTGTGTGGTTTTGTTAGTATTTTTTCTAATCGAAATTAAAGAATTCGGTGTGAACATTATAAATTACTGCACACGCAAGAAGGCTAAAAAAGAATAATAAGAAAATACAGATTTCTCATCCATAGCATCTAACATATTTGCCTTTATTGTACTATTAATTATATATAACTATGTTTCTATATTATAATGTGTTATATATTGTATATTTTGCTTAACAATCTGTATACTGTCAATTGCCAATAAGACGCGGGAAATAAACGCTCCGTTAAATACCGTGAAATAACGTATAGTGTTTTAACCATTACTTTTAGAGCAATCATTATGTATACGCACGAAAAATATACACTGACACGTAAACAACATTTGCATAAAGGGTACATTCGTGCATATATAGTTTAAAGAATTATTTATTTTAATATAATGCCAATACCATATCATCATATGTGTTAAAAATAGCACTTCAATAGTACTTCACAAAATAAGATTGTTCCCATTAATTACTGCTCATCCCAGCGGACTTAGCAAACAGAGTCACAAGTATATTCGCCGGCTTCCCAGCCATCGAATAATAATATAAATAATATTAGCAATTAAAAATCATATACATTAATCTACATCTATTTCTTGAAGATTTCTGTTTTAAATGCTTTACAATAATATTTATGTTAAATTGTTACGAGTAAAATGTAACAAGAAAGGAAGTAAAACCAGCAATAAATATATTTAAAATATAATCAACAAATTCATTCAAATACTACTATCAAGTGCCCCTTTAATCAAAGTTCTCAAGTGTCCCTTTAATCCAATTTCATTTCAAGTCTTTCCTGGTTTATTATTCACAATGGTCCAAATAATCCAATATCACTTTATTATAGATGGGCACACTATGTGTTTATCAAATTGTTGAATACACGTCTGTCTATAGATACCTGGAGTGCATTTATATGAACATTTCTTTTTGTACAGACTGCAAAAATACTGTCACTGCCCAAGAACACACCGACAAAACTCAGTGTCACCATGGAGGATTGAA
This sequence comes from Cyrtodaria siliqua, assembly GCA_037043455.1. NCBI lineage: Eukaryota > Metazoa > Mollusca > Bivalvia > Adapedonta > Hiatellidae > Cyrtodaria > Cyrtodaria siliqua. The sequence goes on along the minus strand of JAWPHD010003270.1, from coordinate 208,250 downwards.
CCCGGGGCCTCCGTTTACAAATCCGCCGCGCTACCGACTGCATTTCATTGTTAACATGTAGGGTTTACATTGTCATTGTACGTGAGTGTATGTTCGTATTACAACTGAGCGTAGTTGTGTGCGTGCGTACGTACGTATGAATATGTGTATGTATATGTGCATGTACGTAAATTGTATATACGCGTATATAATTGTTATCTATGTAAAACACAAAAAAAGAATCATGCTTCTTTAAAGTTTACTGGTAATTCTGTATACTAGTTATATTTCACTATACATGTATTTATATCTAGCGGTTTAAATGTGTGGAGGGCTGGCGTAGCGCAGTCGGTAGCGCGACGGATTTGTAACCGGAGGTCCCGGGTTCAATCCTCCGTGGTGCCACTGAGTTCCGTCGGTGTGTTCTTGGGCAAGACACTTTCCCTTAGCCTCGTCCGTCGGATGGGGACGTAAACCGGGCGGTCCCGTATATCGGTCTATTATCCGAGCACGTTAAAAAACCATTGGAATATATTCGATAATAAGAGTAGGGAAGGTTCCCGGATTCCTATGTATCCTTCCCCTCTCTCTCTGGGGCGGCTCTAAATAATCTATACTGTGTTGATGAGCCGTTAAACAACATTCAAATCAATTAAATGTGTGTTTATGTATTTATTATAATATTCTATTTACAGTGACTTGTAGGCCCAATGCGGTGTTGTAATATAACTTTAATTTGATAACATGTTTGAACATAACACAATGCCACTATAATAAAATATTCTTATCCTAATCAATAGCCTTCGACTGCGCAACAGTCATAGAAATAGAAAACACTCAACACTATAATAGATGCAACATTACACACAAGCACACACGCACGCACGCACGCACGCACACACACAAACACACACACACACACACACAGGATGTGCCAATAGAACATCGTTTACGGTGAATTATCGTGTAAGATATCACGGTTTGGAGTCCAATTGTAAACACAAAATTTACGAGCCCGAATGTTAACATTTGAACTACAAACCGTGATATATTACACCATAATTCACCGTAAACGATGTTCTTTTCTATTCCTACAATTCCTACAATTCCTTCCCAGTTCAATAACAAAAATCGTTGAATATAACGCGATAGTTTAAACTAGGCAATATTGGGCCGGTGTATTAGAATTAAAATTATAATCTGTATACATCCATGAAGTATATTTGATAACACATGTTTGTGGGTCAATTTAATAGCGACCCATCCACGATATTTAAGTTTATAAACAATAATTTAGTGTGGTGTTTATGTTACGAACTCTGATGGGTTATTGAAATTCAGTGTTATAATTTGTGTGAATTCAACTCAACAAAGCTAACATTTCTCTATTGAAAACGGCGAATTAATTAGTAAAAACTATGACAAGAGAGATTGTTTTGATTTTGATATTATTAATTATCCCCATTTAAATTCTTCCTTTCTCTAGGACTTCTAGTCGTGTTGATGACTTTAATATTCATCATATTTGTACATCTTTAAAGCTACTCCAGCAATGCTACCTTTACCATAAATTTCGGGAAATTAATATTCATCATATTTGTACATCTTAAAAGCTACTCCAGCAATGCTACCTTTACCATAAATTTCGGGAAAAAAATAGTATTATCGTAGCACTGATCCACTTTTAAAATATAAAGGTATTTTAAGAACTCTTCTACGACAAGAACCATCACAACCTGACTTCTATGGTGATGTGATTTACAAACTTCGTAAGATCCTTGATCATATATATTTTCATACAAGCTTTATTAAACTTGTTAAAACGTTTATAAGAGTTTATGACCTAATCATTTTGCAACGTACTGCATGTTTAGTGGTTGACCCATTTACAGTTCGCCACTATGCTTTCCCTTTTGATTGTCCCCTATGATTGCGCGATGACCGGACAGAGTGTGGCCCATCCAATAAACTATCCATCCATGCAGTACGTTGCAAAATGATAGGGTCATAACCTATTTCGATAAACGTTTTAACAAATCAGGTATTGATAGTCCTTGTCGTAGAAGAGTTCTTAAATTACTTTTATATTTTAAAAGTCGATCAGTGTTACAAGTTTAATTTTATTCATGTGATTGGACTGGGACATTTCCAAAGTTGTAATGTTTCCGAATACTTCGCCAACTGTTTCATTGTATGTTTAATGTTATCTTTCTAACATCAACTGAAACATAAACATAAATGTTATCCGTAATTCATTGAAACCAGAGGGACTTTCTCAAAGATAATTTTTAGAATTATAAATAATAATGTATATTGCTTAATCTCCGCTAAAACATGTTCGATACAAACTTTGAATCAGGCTATTTAGTTGCCGACACGTATTTGTTGTGTCGAATAAGGGGGTCATAAGAGGATGCTTACTGGTGGAATACATATTTTCTCCAGGCAAAAAACATTCATCATGCCACAGCCAAGGGCTATCTTGCCTTCCGGGTTCTTGTTCATTCACACAGAGGGTTGAGTGGCTAGGGGGAGCGGTATAGGTGTATATGTGATTGAAAACAAAAACACCTGAATACCATCAGAGAGTATTCATTTTAAAAAGGAAAACAATAATGCATCTTACTGAGTGTAAAAAAGAGTATGATAATGGACCTTTGGAAACGGCCTAACACAACACATACAAAATATTGCAGTGTCGGTTTGATTGAGACTGTTCATGAACGGTAGTGAAATATGCTAACTACCGCTCACGCCCTCTAGCCCCGGGTTGAGCAGAAATCAATATTCATAAAGTTTAACCATCCCGAAGATGGCATGCATATGGCGGTGGAGAGTTTCCTCCCCCATGTCCAGCGGCGTATGGTCCCAGTATCTAACAAAATACTATGCCCCGAAAGTCAAGGTCAGGATAATATATGTGGCATTACGTTTAAAGAAAATCTAAGTGAATGTTTGCATTAAGTGTCAAAGCAATACCTTTGGCATTTCATTCTTACCGTCAATTACATATGGTGAAAAAACATCTTTAAAATCAAGGTCAATGTCACTGTTGGTGTGGGGCGTAGTAAGAGGGTTATGTCTTACCCCCAGTGAATGTACTAACAGAGTCAATAGCAATACCTCTGATGGTTGTTGATGTATATACCATAAAAACAGTTAACCAAAATTGCCTAAGTCCTGTATATGTCTTTAAAAGCAAGGTCAAAGGAAGGGTGGGGCTTAGTCATTGGGTAAGATATTACCCCATTCAATATACATATCAAGTTAAAAGTCAATATATCTAATCGTATTGGAGATATATTCATTCAAAAAAACTTTAACCGAAATATAGAAACCCTTTAAAATTGCCTTTTGTTTGGGGCGCTTGTTGCAACCAAAGGTTTTTCGGACTTTTCTGACAAAATTTAGCTTTAAACTAAATAAGTTGTATATCAGTGAAACAGATAGTTTTAATGGTAAATAAAATTCCATTACTTTTCTAAATTGAACGTGTGAAAGTTATTTTTGATAGGGCATTTCCAATGCAAAATTCTGCTGCACAAAAAATGGAAAAAATATTTTTCTAAGAGATTTGTTAACCAAAAATGGATTTAATGTGTTGGATAAATGGAAATTAATACATCTTGAAAGTTTTATAGCAAAATATGGAGGCTAACTGAAGTTATTTGAGATTTATTAATGTTCTGCTGTCCCTGAAACTAGGAGTTTACATAGGATGTTGACTGTAAAATATATATAAAAAAAACTTAACTAAAAAGGTTACCAAGGCGTTATAGTTTAGATTGTGGTCGGCGGCGCCTAAAACGGTATTTGTCTTATGTCTCGAATTTTCCTTCAAAAAAGCTTCCTCAGTTCGATAACTTTAGTGTCAACATTATTTGTTTTATTCCTTTGGTGCTTAAATCCAGTTGTTATTATAACTTATTTCTGAAGTAAGCTTTTCGTTTACGTTAATGGTTTAAGTAAGAAAGGTTTTATAAGCATAGTCTGCCTTTAAATGTGCTTATATTTTATGTTTTCAAAATCTTATTAATAGCTTAAGTTGATTGTTTTATGACTTGCTCTCTTTGAATACTTGACTAGACTTGAATTGAAGCACAAATACTTCACATTATTAAAGGTATTTTTCCAAACCCCAGCTTGTTTGCCACGGACCCTTCCAAGGCGGTATTCCTGTTGTCAACCCGTTTGTGTTTGTGATGTCACATGTCTTGCTTATTAACCTTGTAATTGGTATTTCTTTTAAATTGTGCTTTTCTTTGAAGTCTACGTTTCCTGTTCGACTTCTACACCTATTTGGATTAGATTAGTTGGAGTATCATTTTGGTATGGACCATAAAAGCCGAATGAGCGCTAATGGAACTAGGTTATTCGTTTGCCTTATGCGCCACATCAGGCTTTATGTCTGATTACTATTTGCCTGTGTGGTGTAGTCTGTTGCGCATGGAAACATGGTAACAATAACGACACTGCTAAAGGAAGAGAACTATCAGATATATCATCGGGTAAAGATAACGTCGAACAGTGTCATGTGCACCAGTATCGTTTATCTTTGCTTACTCGATACCTTAACGCCTTTCAACACCGAGAGTAGAGCCAAAGTTGTAGTCATCATATATGTGTGACAGTTTAAAGTATAAGTCCAATAAAATTCGAACCGAAATAAAGCACAGTTACTTCCGATTATATTAAGTATACGATGAAAAGCATAACTTGAAACATGGCTAACGCTAAGTATCCCTCTAGTGGTATTATACAGATACATCACAGTGAAGTTATAAATGCGTCCAAATGTTGAAGAGAATAACTTGAAACAAACATACTAGTTGGTTCATGCTTTCACATATTCAAAGTGTTGTTTTAAAACGCTGCTAATGATGTCGACTAACGTTCAAATTAATACCACTTCTTTTTATCCGCACTTTTCAAAGAACAAGCGGATACTTTTCGGTTATATTGGAGTTAAGTCCATCCGTCCTACTGTGTAACGAAATAACACATACACTCAGTAGGTTCTACGTGTAACGTTAATTTACTACATTCTAAAGTCTATCAATGCGTGATCAAGAACTTCTCACCGAGTATGGTACTATCAACAACTCCTCTTCCATGCCTGGTTCAAATCTCTCACGTGTACGCTCGGTTAAGACGCTTCGCGTATCTGCGCTCAGAACTACATTGTTGGGTTAAAGACTATACTTCTCAACTTAGCTGCTTTCCAATAGAGCTTGGATAAAGATCTCCCCCAAAGCATTCAGATGACAGCTCTTATATAGCAGCTGAGAAGTTGTTTCATAAGTAGACATCCCACATGAGTAATTAACCTTGTCAGTCTAAAGTATCCAATAATCACGGACATACTCTATAAATACAGTATTCCATTGTGAAGAATGTATTCACATTAATAATACTGGCAACCACATCGTGTCTTGTAACCACAAGACCACATTATGCCGTCCCTACAGTTGCAACCATATTAATATCCGTCATGTACCACCTATTATACTTCCGAAAACCAAAGAAGTAATTGTCGTAAACGTAAAAATAGTAACTTCTACATCCCTAGATGGCACAGGTATTAATACCCGTCATAATTTAACTCACTCGTGCATATTTGTTTCTACATAATAACCATGTCTACTATTGCAAGAATGGACTGACCATTTATTAACCTGTCATTCGTGCATACAATGACGATCTTAGATTGTAAACATACTTAGATAAGCAACTTTTTTAGACAATTACGCCTTCTTTTTACGGATTATTCGTATCCCCCTCCCCCACCACCACCCACCACAATCACGAGGGAAGAAAATAAACACACTAAAATCCTTCTACATCAGTTGAAGGATAGCATAGTTGTTTTCTATGATATGTAAAAGAAAACGAAGGTTTCGAATCCATGGTATCCTGTATCGAGAAGTCAAAGTCAAAAGATCAAAATAACTAAAATGAACAATGCAGTTTTCGAAATTATTAATGATATTTCCGTGCACCCTTATTTTTGCCTTGTAACCTGAACTTCTATGTCAGTTAATTGAAGGTGTACATATTTGAAGCAGTGGATTCCTAGGATTCAAACATGACAGAGAAGTGCGTATATGTGCGACGGGTCCCTGTCGACATCTAATTTTGTTTTGAAATTACTATTTTGACTGTTTCATAAAGACTTATCATTATCTAGTTAAATATTATACAAACAATCTCTTCAACTGTGTACGAAATATGCAATATTGCATAATATTATATATTCTGTGATGAATTATAGAAATTTCCCAGTTTGAGAAAATCTATAACATATCCCTTACTCTACTGTGCTATCTCGCCTAGTGTGCAAGATGGCACAGTAGCCAAATGTTATGAACTAAATATAGACGTCACGATATTACGTCACGTATTGACGTCATGCTATTACTCCGCGCTGTCGCCAAAGGAGTTACAGAAGAAGGAATACTTGCGTCAAAAGACGATTAAAAAGAAATTCATCACAGAATATATATTATATAGTTTAATTAACACTTTTGTCGTGATACGGAAAATAATTCACTAGTGAGAAATATTCTTGCGATATAGAATCTCGTGCGAAAACGCACTCGTTTCTATATTGCAAGAATCTTTCTCACTCGGGAATTATTTCCCGTATCACTTCAACAATGTTAATTAAACTCTATATCTACAAGAAAATGTTAATGCAAAGCATCAATTTGCCGCGGATAGTGTATAGCCTTATATCATGTTCGTAATAATTGAAACACCATTACAAATGCCGTGAACAATGCTAGCTAGTTCAATTCGTTTTAGCGAATTAAGCGAAAAGAAACCCATCTTTCCGCAACCCATCACTTAACTGAGTTTTGCGTTTGAACCACTATACTTTATCATTCTTAAGCCTGTACAATAATAAGTCATGCATCATGTAATTATTTGTTAAATATATTAATTTATATACGTTCATCTTTATGTAACATATAATACAATACAAAATTACAAAATAAAGAAGAATATGTTTCAAAACAAAGCATTGACTTATTCAACTACAGACGCAATACAACTTAGGCTGCTACTTTTCTCTCTTTGTGTTTGTTTCTTACAAGGAATCACCTTTTTAGTTTTATTCACACTCACACTAGCGTTTGTTTAGTGCTTTATGGAGGTTGGAAAACGTCGATCCGACGACAATCATAAGTTTTATTACTTACTGGTCCTTTGGAATCATAAAATCAATCTTTGTGGCTTTAAAGGGGAATACCGCTTGAGCCGGTACCAGGGGAGTGGAAGGTGTTACAAATTATACTACATTTTATGAACAGACTCAATAAAACCAAGTCTGCTACTTTCCCTCTTGTTATGCTCCCCAACATTTTCGTGGAAGCATATAGTCGCCGCTTTGTCCGTCCTTCCGTCCTTCCCACAATTGTCCGGAGAGCATAACTTCAAAATTACTAATGGAACTGCAATGAAATTTCACACAGATAGAGAGCAATGAGAGGAAGTGCAGAGTGCAAGAACCGTAACTATGTCATAATTTAAATTAGAGTTATTGCTCTTTGTAATTTTATACTTAGAATTTTTGTCGGGATTATAACTTCAAAACTACTAATGGGACTGCAATGAAACTTCATACAATGATAGAGGGCAATAAGTGGAAGTACAGAGTGCAAGAACCGTAACTCTGTCTTCATTCAAATTACTGTTATTGTAATTTTATACTTGGAATTCTTGTCCGGAGCATATCTTCAAAAATACTTAAAAAAAACTGCTGGGTGATACAAGGCCATACGATTCTACCATACATTCTATCGGTTCTACCGATAGAACCGATGTTCTTGTTTGTGTTTCTTCCAACAGATCCCTTTTTCAGTATGTCTTGATGAATGTTATATCATAGGTTAAAGCGTGAAGCGAGTCACAAAATATGCCATTAATGAGCGTACGTGTGTTACATGTGACATCCTAGAAGATGAATGTTAATACCATGCATCCAGAATAAAACACTAATTTTCAAAATTAACACGAATTAAGTTTAGGAGCACGAAATCTGAAACAGCATTTGGAAATTTAAATATATTTTGGTCCAAAAGTATATAAAATATAACACGTTTTAATGGACAATAGCAATAGTTTAATGATCAATATCATTTTGGATTTTGACACCAATAAACGCATAACCGGCCAGATTATTTACAACATTAACTTATTCGACGAAACAACTATATAACTGGTGCCTGCAAATAGTAACTATTGATTACATTACATGTGTGTTAAATGATTTTGGCACTGATAGCGGCCATAAGCTTCATATCGAAACTGGGCGCAATAGTACACTAAAAACCCCAGTCAATGAAAGAATATACACATGTACGATGGCTTCTGTGGAAGATGAAACACATTTCCTGTCTGAATGCACTTTGAATACCAATGAAAGATCTGAGTTATATGTTACTGTTATAAAGGAAAACAAGAACTTTATACATCCTAATAATACAGAAAAAGTTATCTGGTTATTGAGTAATGAGAAAGTAAGACAGTTTGTAGTAGCTTGGCAAATTGGATTGACAAGTCTTTTTGTAGTAGAATCAATATCATAAACGTTTAAATAAATAACTGTCTACAATAAGATGTATAACTCTTATCATGATCTTACTCTGATCATTTGTAGGATTTATCTCACCTCATGCAGCTTGAAACTTGAATGTGTAGTTTCATCAGTATTATTATACCTATTTTGTGCAGGTTCGTTTAATTATTTTGCTCTGTAATATCTTTGTACTCTGTAATTGATATGTTCCATATGGAGCTTGCTTTATATGAATAAACTTTCTACTCTTCCTGTTCGACTTATAACCTTTTCTTTGAAACTTTGAAACTTTTATATTTTTTAATTAATTTTGTTATATATATATATATTAATTATAAGTCTTATGTATGTTTATTTTTTTCTCTTACTCCTTTTTTATATTGTTTAAGTTTAGGACCTAAAGACAATTGGACTTGTCGCACTCTTTAAATAAACACATTATTGTGTTATTATAATAATTATAATCAGAACAAAACAAAATAAGCCATTGCAAGTGTATCCCTTTGTGTTTGATATAATTGTGTTAATTATAAAGAAGCAAAGTATAAAAATTAAACTTGTTCCTACCTGCAACCCACAGCAACCCGTCTGCCAGACCACTCGGACCGCGGATATCTCAGCCTAAACCATTATGAACATGTTTAATACCAATTGCCTTTTCTCTGGCTTTGAGATTTTGATTTCCATGAAAACCATACCAGCTTGCACAAAACCAAAACAAAACAAAAATAACAAGAGGAAGGCGGAGTCTAAACTATAAAGCAAACTGTGCAGTAGCTGAACTTAACGTGCGGATATTAGGCTATTTATCCAGGATTTCAAATAGGGGAGCAACTTTAGAAAAAAGGAGTGTTACACTTTTGTAACTTTTAAACTATATTGTTATTAATTTTTTTGAGGAGGATGCGTGCGTGCATGTGTGTGTGTGTGTGTGTGTGGGGGTGGGTGGATGGGTGTGGGGGGGGGGGGGGGCGATGGGGAGATGACTGAATCCGCACATGTGAGCAATAAGATACTATGCCCTTGGTTAAGACTGATCAAATTCCATTTCAATTGTTCATTAAATGCGAGCTAGAGACCATTATCTTTTATACTAAACTTAAGTCGACATCACAGATATACATGCTATTTTTGGAGGGTGATGCGTTTAAACAAGAGACAAAAGAGGGTCTTTATCGCTCTACTCTATAAACGCTATATAGTCTCCATAAAAGACGATGGGCCAGTTGTTCAACAAATTTAACGAGATTTTCCCTGTTAAGTTAACGGAGAAATGTTAACTATCCGTAAAATCCCCGTTAAATGTTTTCGTTAGTCAAAAGCTGTTGTTCAAATATTTTTCAGTTAAAAAAATGTTAAAGTACTCGTTAAAGTTAATGGACCTTTGAGCTGCATTAAAATTCTCGTTAACTTTTAACGGTAAAAAACAAAATGGCTGCCAATGCTGTTCTGATGAACGTCCAAGCAGGGAGAAATGTAAGAACCTACAAAGCAAGCCATGATTATCGTCAAATGAATGACAGGGAACTTAGAGAAGGGTATAGGTTTGGCAGGGAGTCCATTGAGTACATTGTAGAACTTTTAAAGCGGCAACTAGAGCGTCCAACAGCGAGAAATCATGCACCTTCTGCAGAAGAGCAGGTTTTAATTTCGATGCGGTTTTATGCCACTGGTAATTTTTTTACAAACTGTTGGGGACACACTTTGGTATGACAAATCCACAGTATCACGTGTCCTGGAAGATGTGGCGACAGTGCTGTGTGGAGTCCAGGAGAATTTTATTATCTGGCCACAGTCTCGGGAACATAAGGAGACAATAAAAACAGGTTTCTTTAAGAAGAGAGGATTCCCAAATGTTATTGGGTGCATTGATGGTACACACATTCGATTCCAAAAGACTGTCCTTAACAAGAGAGCGTTCCAGAACCGGAATCATTTCCCAAGTTTAAATGTACTTGCTGTTTGTGACCACAAAGGTAAGCTAACTTGCAGTTTTTCCATTTTTACCCCACCCACTTTTCATTTCTTTACATAAATTTCTCCACTCTAGTCTCTAGATCGCAATTGTTGAATTTCAAACAAAAAAAGTCACAAGTCGGCATTTAAACAAAGTGAGAATTACCATTACCTGTTGTGATTATATGCTGTTTACATTTTTTTCATTTTGGTCACTTCAAACATTGAAAATATTATAAAATTCAGCTGTTTCCTGTTTGTTGTGGTGAGGCCCTTTACATGATGTTATATTTTATCATTTTGTTGATGGTATGCATTGAACATTGAGAGTGTAGGAAAGGGTATGTCTTACACTTTAAATTAAAAATGAAAATATTAATTCAACAAAATATTTACTATATTTATCTTTATTTCCTCCATATTGAAGATTCACATATATAAATACAAACACTACAAAGTTACACTTACATGTAATAACCATGTATATAAAATGAACAAGAACATATATACAAGTACATTTAAAAAGTTACCTGATTGTATAGTTCTTTTCATATGTGTATAAAAGCACCATCATTCCACAGTGTTAAATATTAAAGTTGTATGTGATGTTTCTTCTCTCGACATGGTGCCATTTTCCATATTTAATTTTAAGTTAATAAGTTTAACTCAGAATTTCAAAAAGTTCTGTCTGAATCATCAAAACGTTGACTGTTGTGGAAAAGGTTTGTCTAATACTTGAAAGCTAAGTAAAAACATACCAATGACAATACTAATTCAACAATGTATTGAAAAAAAAATACTGTATACTCAACAAATTATGAAAATGTTGAATTCTTCATTTGAATGCTGTATACACACAACTTTAATGTTTGTGTTGTCTCCATCTGCATCATACATATTTCAAGCAAGGTATGTTTAATCATTAATTTCCATCTGTGTATTAAAACGAAAGTTAAATATAGGTTATATTTTCTGTTTCTTTTATAAACTTCGTAAGATTCTTTGTCATGATCACTTTCATACTATCTTTGTTAAACTTGTTAAAAAGTTTATCAAAGAGGTTATAACCCTATCATTTTGCAACGTACTGCATGCTTGGTGGTGAACCCTTTTACAGTTCACCACTACGCTTTCCTCTTTGATTGCACGATGACTGGACAGGCTGTGGACCCTATGATGACGCCTACCTAAAGCCCATTGGGACTGTTAATTAACTAATTTAAATTTAGTTTCAACTGAAACAATACAAACAAGAATAGCACATCATCGTTTTGAAAAGATATTTGAATAAAAATAACATTGTGCTGTTTGCTAAATCTGAATTATTAATATTTTGTTATAACACCTCAAACCGACAACGTGACGAAAATGTAGTTATACGTTTAAAGGCATGTTAATTCATGACAATCATTCGCTTTGATATTTAATATAACATATTGGATTTTATTTTTATTTATCATTATACAATATTTTTATGTATCATTATACAATAAATTGGGCATGCAGACAGAACAAAACCAGGTTAGCTACTTAACTTTCTTGTTTGTGTTTGTTCCTTCCAAGGGATACCCTTTTCAGTATTTATATGAAAGAGGTCTACATAGGTATCCATGAAAATATGTTTAAAAAATACCCCGCCTAAACGATCAACACTCATGTAAAGAACCAAGCAAATTTGATAAAAGCCTAAGCTATATTGAAATTAATTAGGAAGCATCATAAGGTTATCTCAACATCACGACATGGTATGTCGAATGACTTAATAAGTTTAAATCATCAACCAGAAATTAAGGTCTTACTAACCTTGAAATGAATAATTTCACAAACTCTCAGACGTATCATGGAAAGACAACTATCATTCGTAATCGAAAGAACAAAGTACTGCAATGTGATACAGGCCTTTGCCTGGGCTGTTTTTGTTTTACAATGATTTCATGCGTTTTATAAAATGTGTACTATGACAGAACATATTGTGGACCCTATGATGCCGTCTACCTAAATCCTCATAGGACGGTAGTGTTTGATGATTGTCTTAATAATGTCTTGTCGCACCCTTAACAGTTTGTTCTCTTGTTGCTCTGTCTGCCAAGTCATTGGGTATTTGCTCTGTGCCTTGCTAAGCTTATTTATATTACATACATGATTATGTATGTGTTATATTGCCTATTAATTCTGCCTGGTTTGTTAATAGGGAATATAACCTGGAGGGATATCTTTATTTACACTGTCCAGTTGTATTGGGATTACCATAGGGTAAGAGTCAGTTTTAGTGCACCGCCTGGTTTAAACCCCCAGCGGAATCTTTTCCCACATATGTTCTAAGGCGGTAGCCCTATTGTCAAGCATTATATGTTTGTTATGTCACATCTTACCTTTTATTCATCTTTGTAGTTGTTGTTTGTTTTTGTGCGTGTTTGTGGTTGACGGTGGTCCTTGAATGCTGCATGTACTGTTCGATTTATATATCTACGTTTGTGTACCAATAAAAGCACAACTAAATGTCACTAACAATGGGTTCTATTTTTTTTACTGCAGTAAGACAATTGTCATAACAAAACTTATTGAAGGACCCTTGAATGGTACTCGTACATCTAACTATAAATACGAGCGCCGTTTGTGCAAACTAATATAGTACACACTGCACTCTAATTTAGACGAAATCATGGAGTCGTATATTCGAATTGATATTATATTATTTGTCGTGTTAATGTCGTCTATTGGGATCATTTATACTTCACGGGTAAACCGTTTGAATCGGTAGTCGGGTACCACGTTTCGTATACACGGGTCACAGGTTTTATATAAACCTCTTTTGACTAACTTTTTAATTCATTAAATATAGATATAAAAAGCGAACAGGAAAAGCAGAATTCAAGGTAAACCACAAACACACACAGAAACAAACAACACTTTTAAAGATGAATAAAAGGCCAAATAAGACATCACAAACACAAAAGGGATGACAATAGGGCTACCGCCTTGGAACGGTCAGTGGCAAAGACCAGATCGTCATGTTCAACAAGCGACTTGGGGAAGTGCAGAAACGCTACAGCATGACATGATAAGACGTGTTGTACTTGATAATTATTAATTATTACGCTTTATGATAGTGAATTGAATTGAATTGGATTGTATAGTCACACCAACAGCTAAGGTCATATGGCGACTTTCCAGCTTCCACTAGTGGAGGAAGTCCTCAGGTGCCCCTCCGGGCAATTGTCGTGCACGGTCAGGCACCTGGGTAGAACCACCGACGTTCCGCAAGCCAGCTGGATAGCTTCCTCACATAAAGATTCCTAGGCCCCTGAGGGATTGAACCTACATCGGTGGGGGGAAAGTGATTGCAAGTCAGAGACTCTAACCACTCGGCCACGGACTCCCCTGCTTTATGATAGGAAACCGTTAATGCTCCATTTTTATGTTTGAATTATTTCACGTTTTAAACATGATGTACACCCTTCTTTAATGTCCAATTTTGAAGTTAGAATAGTGTTAATTGAAAACTTTAATCAACTTTATTAATTTTAGAAACTGAGAAATTGATCAGTGTACCATATTGCTTTACCAGGAACAAAATCCTAAAACTATATCTAATATAGAACATTAACCATACATTTTGCATTTTAATAAATACTGAAACAGATAACCCTCGTGTTCTTTAGTCTGTTCATGAGAGGTAATATAAGGTGCAACACCTCTCACTCCCGCTAGCACCGGCTTAGGCGGTATTCTACATCAAAGCCACATGTATTGTGCTCGCTTATCCCAAAGGACCAGTAAAGATAACATATATTAGACATATTTCTCATCAAATACAACGGTATGCCATAGTAGAGCATCCTCCTCGCTTGTATGATATCGTAAGTTCAATCCTCGGCCGGGTCATACCAAAGAGATCATAAAACTAGTACTAGTAGCTACTTTGCTTGACGTTCATCATAATATGAATAAGGCACTGCCTCATAGCGAGCTCAACTCCTTAAAAAACACTGGAATGCAAATAAAAACAATCATCAGCACATTATGGTTATTGGAGCCACCTCATTGAGAGGTGAAGAATATAAAATAATCCTGGAACTCTGCTCTGCTACCGGTTACACGAAACACTCAAATCTACCTATTTACCCAAATCCATCCAAATCTACACCAAATCCACACCAAATCTACGCCTAAATATCCCATATCCACATCAAATCTACCTTATATGGTGTTACATCGATGTTGTTGTAAACAAATATCACAACAAAAAAAATCATTGAGCAAAATGAAGATATAGTTGTTAATTATTTGCTTATCATTTATTTTGTTATCACAATGTGTAAAAAAATAACGCCAAAAATCGTTAATTTAGTAATAAATTAACAAATATATCTTCATTTTACTCAAATGATTATTTTATATTTGATATTTGGTACAATAACATCATTGTAAAACCATATAAGGTATATTTTGGTGTAGATTTGGGAAGTTTAGGGGTAGATTTGGTGAAGAGTTGGGTGGATTTGGGGGAAATAGGTAGATTTGGGTGTTTCGTGACATCCACCTACTCTTACTGTCAGAAACATTGTAATCATTATTTTACATGCAGACAGGATGGCCTTTGGTTGTTTGGACCTTCTATTTACCATCCCCATCAGACAGACAAAGGCAAGGAAAAATGTCTTGCGCAAGATGCTTGAATTGAATTGAATGTTGTTTAACGGCTCATCAAAACAGTATTGGTTATTTAGAGCTGCCCCAGAGAGGGAGGGAAAGATACCTAGGAATCCGGGAACCGTGCCCTACTCTTATTATCGAATAGATTCCTATGGTTCTTTAACATGCTCGGAGGATAGACAGATACACGGGACCGCCCGGTTGACGTCCCAATCCGACGGACGAGGCTAAGGGAAAGTGTCTTGTCCAAGAACACACCGACGAAACTCAGTGGCACCACGGAGGATTGAACCCGGGGCCTCCGGTTACAAATCCAAGATGCTTGACCTTAAACTGAAGAGCCCATATTTGGTGTTGTGCACGCCCAATCTATTAATGATACTGGAACAGTTTCATCTCATTATCTGAAATTGTTGGACAGCTTATTCGAATGAACACCGAAATATCATCAGTATTCACATTGACCTTGAACATGTAACCATTATTTTAATGTGCAACACACGGTCTATTGAAAACACATACGCAAATAAGGTTGCGCCTTATTATTTCAAGAGCTAATTATGATCTATGAAGATCCCATCTTGTACTTGGGAGAAGAAAAAGAAGAGAAGAAGAAGAAGAGAAGAAGAAGGGGTTTAGAAGTATGACTGGACATGAAAGCTGCATGACCAAAGGACCCCTAAATGCTACTTACCACAAGGACTGGACAAGAACATTTTTATTAAGGACAATTGAAATAAAACTTCAGTTTGTTTTTGTTTGTTTGGTGTGTATTTTCATGTCATTTTCCAGCACATTTTAGGCTATGTATGACGGTCAACATTTTTTAGTGGTGGAAGCCGACTACTCACTTATTCCTCGGTAGAACATATAAGACATGTACTGTATACTTCCGTCGTTCGTAAGAATCAACTCTTACAAGTGGAGCTCCCAGTGGGATTCGAACCCGCAGCGTTGAGACGGTTTCCAACGCAGCATCTTTACCCTCCCAACCACGGATGCGCTACAAAATATCAAATCATGTCTGGGTAACGTACCCGACCTCACTCACTTCTCACCAATGTCACTAGATGAATGCAGCTCGGGTTCGCTACCCGAGAGGTTACAATCAACTGTGCCATCCAGAGTGATTTGTGTAAGCTATGTAGCTTTCTTTGTAATCAATGTATAAAAAAAGTGTATTATTTACTATTTTGAGATAGTGGTATTCCGACTGATTCTTGACGAAGTAGCTTGTATGTTTCGTTCTTGTTCTCAGCGATAATAAAATTCTATTTTTTTGCAATGATTTCTTGTGGAATGTCATAACTTAATATCAGTTACTAAATAACGGATCGTTGGCCACAATTGATTGCTTGGTACATCACTTATTCGAACTATTGTATCCATCAACCACAGATAACGGCGCCTCAGTCCTTTTTAGTTTGGTTGTAAGATGATTTTCAAGCCATCCGTTGCTGGTTATTAATGCTGAGTTCTACATAAAACAGAACGCAGTCATTAACAACCACACACAATGGAAAGAAATATAAAAAGATCGGACAGGGAAAGTAGCATTCAAGGAGGACAGTAAACCACAAAACACAGAAACAAACACGCAAACAGACAAACAAGAAGGCAAAAGCAATAATAAATGCAAACGACATCACAAACACAAAAAGGGTTGACAATAGGGCTACCGCCTTGGAACGGTCAGTGGCAAAGTAGGCCACTGGGGGTTTAAACCGGTTCTAGGGTGCACCAAACCTTACACCTACCCTACTGTCATCCCATTAAAACAGGACAGCGTAAACAAAGAAATCCCCGCCATGATCTAATCTCTAACCAACAAGGCAGCATCAATAGGCAATATAAGTAAAACACAAATATGCTCGTGTAAATATAATACAAAAAAACAATAGCCCAGAAAGCCACAATGAAGGTACTCAATGACTTTGCAGAAGCCAGAGCAGTAAGAGAATAAACCATTAAGGGCACGACAAAAAAGATCATGGACAAACATCAAACGCCCCCGTCCCAATAAGACTGGCGTATACTATATTCTTTTCTTGAAAATTCTTAAACATTCAGGACATCTAGGCATGCAGCTTAATTAAGGCAGTAATGGCACTGAAAAATATAAAAGTTACTAAATACAACACAAAAAAACAGCGTATATAACCGATTCAGCAACCGCGATCGATAGCATTTGTCTTAAAACGTCTTAATATTTGAAACGGTTGTGACACAGCATGGTATACTTATAATCCATGGTTTAAACATATTTTATTTCCCATTATTACTATAGCATGGAATCTGTACACAATAGCAGAAAAAGGATTAGAACGGATGTAAAATACTTAAAATGTTCTTCTCCTAGAGATCTTACTTGCACCACTGAGTGTTTCAATGTGCCCATGGGGAAGACGTTTAATTTCTTAGCTTTGTATTTTGGATGTGGACATAAACAGTTTGACTGTTTGAATGGTGTGTTATGTTTACGTAAATTTAGCACATGCTAGGCTATATACAATTTATGACGGTTTAAATGTTTTTGTTTAGAGGTAGGCCAATTTATTTTTCTTGAGTTGAACCAGTACTTTTTACCTCCAGCCGTCTGTGATAAGCGACACTTTATCGCTTGGCAAGTCAAGCTCACATTGGGATTCCATAGATGCCAAATTTTCCAGCATCACATAAGGGAGATTGGACTTCCAAGTCAGGGAGATTTACGTAACGCCATGGAACCATCGCATTTTTTCAAATAATGAATACAATTGCTAATTTTATTTTGTATTACATTATCTATATATATATACAATAGATGACAACAAATAACAGTTCTGGTATATGCATTATGTCGTAATAAATTAATTGCTAGATTATCATCCCCGTCCGTCCCCATTTTTTTTATGCCGCCTGGCCTTTACACCGATTTTCACTGTTTTGAGATCCGCGTTTTAAACCTGTCCTCTGCAACCCGGAAACGTAATAACCGGTGTTGAGGTACACCATTTCTTCACAAAACGACATGAAATTGGCAAATTAAATGGGAGAAAACTGGTGTTTGTTATCATTAAAATGTATTGCAATTATGAAAGAGTGGTTTAGTTGTAATATTGTGGAGGATATAACATTTTAACTGTACATTTTTACCGAATGCATCGATCAAAAAGTGCCAATATCGGCAAAATCCTTCTCAGTATAACCACAGACATATTAATACAGGTCTGTGGTATAACCGGCCATATTTCAATAAATCTCGTCATGTGCCGCGTGTCGCTAGATGCAATTTCATCGGTTGGTTGCAGAATCGTAACCCCGCCCTGATTGATTTGACACGAGACAGCTGTTTGACATGGGCTATTCTAATCACATGCTGTGTATTGCAAATTATCGCAAATTACAGGCAATTAACCATCCTGGGCAAAAAACTGATTTCCAGGAGGTTTTGAACGGCTTCCGTGTGATCGGTAGATCAAAGGCAAATCCGGTAGTCTACCGGAGAATGCGGGAGATTTGGCATGTATAGGATTCAAACCCGTAGCTGTGAGAGTCGAGAAAGTTTTAGACAGACATAAAATGGGCAGTCCTGTGTATTGAAGTTTTATGATTCCTATATTTCACACTCCTCTGCCTCGGGCGGCTCTAAATAACGTTATATAATGTGTTGATAAGCCATTAAACAATATCTGTTCAAGAAGCTAGTGTTTAGCACTGCAAAAAGGAAAATATTTCCTGGCAGAGGGATATTAACAAGCATGTACTTGAGTCAGGCATATGAAAGACTAGATGAATCCATTGAAGAATTGATTTACGAATGTCATCAGTTTTTAAGGATTTAATTCAGTATTTCGATCTTTCGACAGGGTAAGAAAAACATTTAGGCTAGTTTAAAGTGTGTGAAGTCCGAGGCACTTCTCGCTAACTTTAAACTAGCTAAATGTTTTTCATACCCCGTAAAAATATTGAAATATTGAATTCACTCCTTTTATGTACATTTTGTTTGTTCTGTATGTTGTTCAGACTTTACTCATGTAAATTTATATGTAATTGTGCTAAAAATATTGTTTTAAACCTGTTATACATACTGTTGGTAACAGTGACGTTGCCAACCTTGCACACTTTTTTATAGCAACTTACAACAGTTAGCATGAGAACGTCAAGACACGTTTACGGTTATGTTATACAACCAAAACAAGTTATTGAAACGAATAAACTACACCTTGTTTGTTTTAGCTCTGCCCAAAACGTAAACGTTGTTTTCACTGGGAATTTAAATGCACAAATAAACTTGTTTCATTAAAGGTCAATGCAATAGAAATGTAAATATTGGGATTTGAAAGGTGGTAGTGAATGGCAACTTTAGCATAAATAGCTTCATGGTAAATTTTCCATTCACTTTGCATTTTATGGTAAATTTGCCAACCACTGCCGTCGTTAAAACCCCAGGAATACTGAAAATTAGTGAATCAATTCTTAAATATACTGTTTATATTATTTACCTGTTCTTATATTATCAACAGTTAATGTGCCTTGGGAGGTTGGTAATGATAAAATCATAAACAGTGCCAGAAAGATAACATATCATCAGTGTTGGTGATGTACCGATTATTCGACTGTAACCGAAACGATCATCAGTTTCTTAGGCCTCCGATTATGATGATCGATTATGACAGTCTATAATCGATAATCTGTTGCATCTAAAAATGCACTTAATGTTCAAAATAGAAGTACACATGATTTTCCATGAGACCACACTTGTGAAAATGAACAAATACTTTTTTGATTATATAAATTATAATTATTTTGCTGTTGAAATGGCAATGGTATAAGACACAAGACAGGAAAGAATACCTGATTAATCAGTAATACTTCTAAGTTCAAGGCCTCAAACACATGTTATGTTTCATATTGACTAACCGATTATAACCGGTGCTTGATCGGTTACATCCAATCGCTTGTAAATGATGATCGCTGGTAAATTTCAACCGAATGCCCATCACTAATCAGTGTATTTTTAAACCACAGAATAGCCATTTTCTATTCAGGTATGCTAGATGTTTGAGCAATTAGCTCCGTAAACCGAAAAGTGAAGTTTATTCGAAATGAGACGCTTATATATTTTTTCAAAATTGTGCTAATACGATGCAACAACAAGGCAAGATCCAAATTATGTCATCTGTCATTTACTAGTGATGGGCAATCAGTTGAAATTTACAATCGGTAATTGGTTACCATTGGTAGGTGTACCGGTAACCGATCAATCATCAGATATAATCGGTTAGTAAATATGAAGTATTGTTTCAGGCCTTGTAAAACAATAAAATAATTCCAGTTGATATGCGTTTAGTTGTGTATGATTTTTGTGTATATGTTCATTTTCACAAGAGTACATGTGTGTTTCCTAACTCTTGTCTCCTTGCTGTATTATCATGTTTATTTCTACTTTTTAGTATTAATTCAAATGCATTTTCCCCCACTAGACTGCCATGGGCCACACTCTCAGGTTATTGGGCCCCCACTCCACTCCTGTTCCTACGCCAAAGCATTTGTCAGAACTTAAAATAAGTGAATCTTTAAACACATATAAGGGAAAGCACATCTGAGTTCAAAATAAAAATGCGCATATTTCTTGGAAACTTGGCAACAGCAGTGGTTAAAATTTCCCCACCCACCGACTTTAAGGTACAGAATAACTAGATGTATGTATATCACTAAAGTGCGATGCGTTTTCATTTAATCATTGTATTTTAGAGTATCGATACTGCAGTAGCTTTTAAAGATTAGATAGATCTACTGTTACCTTGACTTTCTTTATCTAGCTGGCTGGCAATAACTATGAAGTCTGGTAACCTGCCAACTGGATGGACTAACTCCAAGGCGAATAAAGGTGGGCCGGATACCAAACACAGATGGGAGTTAACTGCGTTTGGAACGAATACAGACAGCCCCTTAACAAGGGAGTTAACTGTGTTTTGACTAAGGGAGTTAACTGTGTTTTGACTTTTTTACCACGTTTTTTTCCTCGTAGTATTTGCTACTCGCGTTACCGTAGAGCTCGCTATAAAGGGTAATTATATGACAGGTCTGTCCGCTGTCAGTATACTCTGTCTAGGTGGGGTATCATGGCATGTGTCTAATGATTGGTATTCAGTAGGGTAGCACTATAACGGTGAGCACTGAGCCCAAGTCTCTTGACACCGTCGTGTTAGGACTGAAATATTGTTAAAAGCGATGTGAAACATTATACATTCATCACAAATTCAATTTATAGTTACGTCGACTGTAGTTATACCACAAGTGCAATTTTTATAGATTATTATATGGAAATGTTCATATTTGTAATGACCTCTCTCCGAGACTCATATATCTGTCCGAGATCGTCAGCTCGATGGATCGTAAGCTCGAGGGCTAATTTAGGCCGAGAGCGAATATGGGGGCAGATATGAAAATTACCATTTCATAAACTTATCACATATTTTCCAAAGATTTTAAGGATTTCATGCTATTGCATATAGAATAAAAAACAGTCAACACATACTTGCACTAAGCTAAACAAATGATTCTTTCTGGTCGTACCCTAGATTGGGTTTCTCTTTAGCTGCAACTACTATGGTTGTTCAATATTCTGGATACATCCTGAGATGTTTATTATTTTGTATGTGTTTCTTTAGTTAGTTTCTCTGGATGTGGACTGTATTGTTAGAGAATTCCGTTTGATGGGATGTAGTTTTGTTTACACTGTCTTGTCTATTTGAGCGCTGAAGACAGGATAATAGCGAGGATTGTGCGGATATAAATCGATTCAAGCTAACCAGTAGGCCTTATTGCCTACTGACCGTTCCAAGTCGGTAACCCTGTCTTCAGCACCCTTTCTGTTGTTTTTTGTCTCTTTCATTGTATTATCAAGTCCTTGTTTGCAGTACAGTGCGGACCTACGATGCCATTGCGTTTGGACGCTGTCGTTTCTATAGGACCCTATATCTCAGTTACGCAGAAAAACTAGCGGGACGCTGTGAGTTTAAAAACAAATCAAGATTGCCGTGTGTCCCTTTAAAACATCAGGATGAACATACACAAGTCGAACAAGGAATACTGCATTCACGGAGCTTACTTATTTTAGAATACTCATTCAGCAAGACAAACAATAAATACAAGGGCAAATGGAACAACATATTCGATACCAAACAAAACATGTATCGCATTGGAACGGTCAGCGGCAAAAAGGCCACTAGGGCTTTAAACATGGTTCCAGGGTGCCTACAATATTGCCATCGCAAAAACACAGGACAGGTGTTCACCTAGGCCATTACTTTTCATTATTGCTTCAATGTTATTTCCCTGATAGTTTCATTGTTCGTTTTCTCTGTGTTTTTTGGTGTGATTTATTTGTGTTAGCCTAGCCATTATTAAGAGATCATCTAGTATTCTAGATAGTCCTTGTTTGTTCTAAGGGTCGCATATCAGTCTTATATGAAGAAATAGAAATATAAACAGATTTATCCATGTTCCATGTTACTCGGACCAACCACGGAAAACAAACTGCACAGTGTTCATGTATCACAGTGTGTTCATAATGTTCTAATATACTGAAAATTAGGGGGTGAAAGAGGGTGTGGGTTCGGTTTGGCAGCTAACACGCACTATTGAGTTCTTGTTATATTTGTACAGATATGGACACCCGTGTTGTAGCTTTACAATCCACGTCTTTGGCGGTGATGGTGCTGAACGTTTTCGGTATGTTTGGTATTTTCAATATCTTCCGAGACGATGATGAAACTGGCTGCTGTGGCGTTATAGGCGGATGCTGCCTTTTGTGTTATCCAGTAGCAGGTTCGAGCTTTCTTCACTTTTCCTTTTTTTTTGCTTTGAGCGGTTTGTACATAAATATTTGGTCGGACTCAAATCGATAAATTATCAATAAAGCGCTCGATCCTGGCATGGGTTTACTTCATAATTTTCTATAATTAAATAATTGGATTTTTTTTTCAGGTGAGGTAACTTCTTTTTCATAACGAATTTTGTCTTGGAAAACTGTATGACAGCAAATATTTTGGGTGAGTTTATCTAAAAAAAATACTGGATGAAGCGAACACTTTGCGTAAAATGAAAATGCTCATTTTTCAAGGAAATGTGCGCAATAGTTGATAAATAATTCCTGTTTGAATTGTATGTCTACATTTATTGTTAAGTATTAAGAAAGTTATGAAACAAGAACATATCTGAATTGTTCGCTTTATTGATTCGTAAATCCGAACAAATGTTTTCTTATCGATCACATAAAACTAACCACGTGATGTGGTTTACATGTGTGAATGCATGCATGATTATGATAGGTTTCTTTTTATAACCGCATATAACATTTGCTAAAGTACAATCAGTTCAAAAGTTCATTTATAAAAAAACAACTCTGCAAATATCAGTGATATGGGATTTTTTTCTGGATAACAATCACTACAACAATGGTTGTTGCGAATCAACCTTACATAATTATCCCATTTTAAGCCGTCATTAATATGTACTCTAAGTATCGTGTTACATGTTGCATTTTAATGGTAACGTCTTACCTACATGTATTGTCTGTCCATAGCTTCCGTTTTTGCTTTAGGTTATACGATGCCCTTCTTCAAGCCAGGTGTGTCAACATGTCGTTTATGCTATAAAACATATTCTGACTCATCTGTTTATGTTCGTCACATGTGTAAACATATGTGTAGTAAAGAGAATCATGTGTACACAGAGCTGCATTAAAGAGAATCATGTGTATACATATCTGCATTAACGAGAACCATGTGTACACACATCTGTATTAAAGATAATCATGTGTACACATATCTTCAATAAAGACAATACTGTGTACACACATCTGCATTAAAGAGAATCATGTGTACACACATCTGCATTAAAGAAAATCATGTGTACACACATCTGCATTAAAGAGAATCATGTGTATACATATCTGTATTAAGGAGAATGATGTGTACACATATTTGCTTTAAAGAAAATAATGTGTACACACATCTGTATTAAGGAGTATCATGTGTACACATATCTGTATTAAAGAAAATCATTTGTACACATATCTGTATTAAAGATTATCATGTGTACACATATCTGTATTAAAGAAAATAGTGTGTACACACATCTGCATTAAAGAGAATATCATGCCGAGAATACATAGACATCTAGTCTCAGTTGTCCTTATTTGTGTAATAGGTTTAACTACACTAAATCTTTAAAACATTTTTTTATTTTTTAGTGCAGTTTCCTGTTATGTTGGTTTGGCTGTAACTGTATTCTGGACATGTTACTGATATTTGAAAATGCTTTCTTAGAATGTATTCAAACCCCATTTCCTTGTTAATGTTTAATAGCAGACATGTTTGTTTGCATGATAAAACAGTTTCCCGGAATTCTAACAAGGTTTCAGATTTTAACAAGTTGCCAACATTCCAACTTTACTAAGTAATCTGCATGGGAACTCATTTACGCTATTATAACCCAATACGTAAATCCGCTAAGTATGTCTGTATGAATATGTTTCATTCTTCGTCAGGCTTTTTTAATATCATTGATGGAATTGTACTAGCAACAAATCATTCAACACCCGAACTTGGTTACTCATTCGTTTATGCGTCACCTCTGGCTGTTATGTACTACTGGTAACCATTTGCCTGTATGGTGTCAGCTGCTACGCAATGAAACAAGATGGCGATGAAGACAGCGTTCCAAGAACAGGACAACTATCAAACATATCGTCGGGTATAGATGCTGCAGATACTGCACGGCGACCAGTGTCACATCATTCTGAATCGGCCAGTCCCCAACAAAGCAGCAGTGAATCGTCATAGGCTGTTAGGGAGTTTGTGCTTAAAGTCCCGATAGCTCGATACCTCAATGCCTTTCAGCACCACGAGAAGAGCTAGAGATCTAGACGCTCGAAACCTTAAATGCGTTTCAGCACCACGAGCAGAGCTAGAGATCTAGACACTCAATACCTTAATGCCGTTCTGCAACACACTTAGACTGACACTCATCTCAGTGGTTATACTTTCTTTTAATATTTTGCAATCAGAATCAAATAGATTCTTAACAAGAAAAGGTATAACACATATGTTATACCATGGGAAGTACGGACTACATGTAGATGACGTGCAAGTAGTTGATCTGCAGGGAGGGCCTAATGGAATTCCTGTGAATAACCAATCTCTACCCAGTGTTGTCGTTCCTTGCATACACATACATCTCTGTCAACGTCTCACCAAATACCAAGAATCTTGGCAAACGATGAAAACCGGTGGAAATGCAAAATGTCTTGATGACACTTATATTTTTATGAATTATATGAAATGCTTATTTACAAAGAAAATAATTTTCGGCTTGAATATTTTAAATATACAGTAAATTATGCTTAGAATTATATTGCGGTAGGATAAAGGTTTGTACTTTGGCATATCACTCCACCGTCAAAATTTTAAAATAGGCACCACCAAATCGTCCCCATAGCTTAACAGTATAGCGACTTGCTTACCAGCACTTTCCAATATCACATAGATCTTAACAACCTGCTTAAATTAAAGTACTAACCTATACTATATATTAAAATGTAGATAATAAGTCGTGTTTCTTTCGAGTGTTTACACGTCAATCAACGGCCGATAGTTGGTGGTGGTGTCACGGTGTTGAAGTTCTGTTGCTATTTTTATATTTTAGCTATGGTCATGTGACAAATTATCATGTGATCGCAGACTACTTTCTTAGACGTTGACAGAGGTCAATGTAATGGCCTCTGGGAGAGATTGATGAATAACATCAATGCTTGACAATAATGTTATATAATAATTGTATTAAAAGAATGAGTTTAAGTTTATTTTGGTTTTGTCTGATTTCAAATATTATGGAAATATGTTTTGACACTAGAATAAGTGTGTAATGGACAATTTTATCATGTATGTATGTTAAAGTTGTGGTTATCCCAGAACAAAATTTGAACAGATCAGTAAGTGTGCCGGGATCCCCGCCAGGACTCGAACCTTGATCTCTTTTCTCGAAAGAAAAGCATGCTTCCATACACTACAGAGATGTTCCCAACAGCACAGAGCGTACAAAAGAAAATAACAGCAAAGTTAAATTTAGATTAAGCATATTTTATTTCAAATAAACCAAAACTGAAACTGCTAGGCTCGCATTAACCATTCGCCAAATCGCCATAGGCGAAGAGTAACCCAAACTGGCGAATGGAAATCGGAAGAAATACACAGCAAATTCGCCAGACATTGGCAGTCAGGCGAATGCGATTTTCCGACCGACTTTGTCAAAAGAATCTCGAGAAATTCAAAAATACAAAGTCTTTAACTGTTTATAAGTCAATATCCTGCTGGGTGTTATAAGGTAATTAGCGACAAACAATTTGTACCAATAACTAATAATCGCCGTGTTTATTGAAAACCGCTGCCAAATTGTCGTGTGTGCGATAGACGCCACCCACTTTTCCGCCTCTCGAAGTCATTCAAGTAAGTGTGACCCCGTGCTCAATATTATCCATATATTTAATTGCGTTATCGAGCCATGTAAAACATCAAATAACGTAGTGCCCGCTAGTGGCGAAGATGGCTGATCAAAAGAATTATGTAAGCTCTCTTTAAAGGCCATCAGTGTTTTTGAACTTTACGATCGGTCCGAGATTCATTTATGTGAAGTTTCGTGAAAATTCCTTAAGGGAAGGTGAATTTGTGCAGCAGAAACCAAATTTTATTTGTAGTAACAGTGACCCGAATAACAATCTCATGTGTAATTCCCTTGAGGTGATTTTTTTTGTTATTTAAATCCGTCAAGGGAAACTGAAGTTATTGAGTGGCAACCAATTTCCAATAGCAGCAATGACCTTGACTGAAAATCAAACTACCTAAATAACAATCCTGAGCTTCCTTTCCATGAGATGCACTTTGTGGTGGTTTTATTAAAATTCCTTAAGGGAAAGTAAATTTATTCAGCAACAACAGGTCAATAACCTTGAAGCTCTACTGATAAGTTTTGATAGCTAGATCAGCATTCCTGTAAAGTTTCCTGAAAATCAGTCAAGTTGTTTCAGAGGAGTAGTAAAAGCTGCAAAGTTTTTATTATATAACTCTATGTAAACAACGATGGCCAATGGGAATAGTGTCTTTGACCTTTGGATAACCTAAGTAACAATCCCATGCCAATTCCGATGAGGTGAAGTTTTTGGTAAGGGAAAATGGCAGCCAAAATCCTATTTATAGTAATAGTGACCTTAATCTTTTACCAAATGACAAGAATAACAATCCTGAAATTCCTTTCCAAGAGACCTATTTCGAACATTAAGTGCATTTTTACATTCAACCGATGATCGATTATAGACTTGCATCAGTTACAATCGATTAATTGGTACATCACTAACTAAAGGCTGAACAATTTTGACAAGCCACAAAGAGCAACTGTTGTTCCGATTTAACATTATAATCTAAAATTTGTCAGTGAAGCCTTCATCAGATTACTTTATTACAATTTTTCATGATCGAGTTTACTGGGATGGTACAATGCAGCTCACGTCAAACCCAGACTTTATTATTTCATTTCCAGTGAGTAAAATGGCCGTACTTATGTGGAGTTTGATGACAAACTGCTTGGAGTGGAAATCAACTACGTGAAAAATAAATGGCATACTTAAGCAGTGTTCAATCTAGGTTTCTCATAAAGAATGGGCCCGCCGGGCGCACTCGATCGGCGATGGTCATTTCGTTAATTTTGGTCATTTTCTCTCATTCGGCGATTTAGGCACACCGCGCGCCTGCTGACTGTGTTGCGATCGATAAACTAAACTGTACAGTATTTCTACATAGTAAATACAGTGTAACCCGTCTGTTGCTATGGCTTTACATTAGCCATGTCAGCATCAATGATGAAGTGAAAAAACCGAAGTCAGATGATAAATCTTGTGACGCTACTTTCTCATTTGAGTCAGGTGATAGCCCTACTCACTATATAGTACAATATACTGTACATATTAATGTTGATTGACCATTCAAACGTTTAATTAGTTAAATTGTGTGCAAGTTTACAGTTCACTTCAAGTTCCATTTATTAAAAGATAACTGCCACTGAGACATTGGAGTCAAAGCAACAAAATACATTATTTAAAGGTATGATTGTATTGACTTTGTAGTTGTTTTGTTTGGCCCCATTTTTTTACAATGGCCCCCAATTGCAAAGTCCATGGGCTGAAATGGCACCCTGTTTGGCAAAGATAGATTGAACACGACATGAGCGAAGGTATTTTGCATAGAAACTCAAAATTTGGCCATCTCGAAATTACACATCTTTTTCTCCATTTAGGTCATTTTTGTCCATAATTCTTAAGTTTAGTGAGAAATGTTAAACTTTCTATTTTTGGATGTTGGCAACTCATAAATACAATAGGTATTTCCTGGATATTTTCTTGTGCCAAAATGCAATTTATACAATGCTTCTTATTATTGACTTTACGGTAATGGATCATTTTCATTCGAGGAACTGTTGCATATTATATTTAATGTTTTTTTTAGAATTTGAACTGAGTTTTACGGCACCTAAACACATACAAGGTTATATAGCACCAAACACGAATGAACATGTATGCAAGGTCCATTCTCTATAATTTTATACATCAAAATAAGACATGGGAAACAGGCCTAGAACAGTACATGAATAACCTGAGAACTGTAGAGTTTATGCGAATTCTATAGTACGCATTTCATTAACAATGAAGCATCGCTTCCATGTGCGGTGTCACAACAAAGACCTTGAACTTGATAAAAAATACCAAAATGAACATGACATGGGGGTTTGGAGGGGTCCCATATGGCTTATTTTTATATTAATGAAATAATGAAAACAACATGTAAAGTAACCTGATGTGAGTGCCGCCTTGTAAAATGCATCTGGTAAAGAGAAGGTACACTTGGATTATGGATTTTAATGTTTTATATTGTTGAAAACGGACAACGAAAACAAAAAAACTTGTGATGTACTGCATGAAACGACTGAAAATCAAATATGGATCTGTTTCACAATTTACTAGAACATGTAAACGCAAGAGTTAGCAAGTGTGTATACCTTTTTAAATCATTTGTTTTAATTAACGGCTGTGTGCATCGGGTGATTTAATGCGAAAGTGATGGTAACAATTTTTTTTAGATTATACAATAGTGCTTGACACTGTCTGTATCATCCGTGTTAAGATTGGAAATAAATGTATAATGAATTTTCAAGCATTTCGCAACACTCGTAATTGCCTTTGAGTCTTACTGTAAAAGGTAACTTATGAAATCAATTGATACAAAACTAGAAGGCTGTTCCAAACAAGACTTGGGCCGCTTGCCGTGTGCTTATTTCAGCCTGTACATTCTATGTAACTATAAAACGGGGCATAATTCTGCCAAAATGAATGTCAGTTATAGGTCTTGTTTAACACATGTCTTGAGGTAAAATGAAGATGTGTGTGAAGTTTTATGAACACAGAGACCAAAAACGTTTCAAGTTATTATGGCCAAGGTTAGGTTGCAGGTAAAGAGTGATGGACAAAGTGATCCCTAAGTGTCTGCCATGCTACTTAGGCAATACAAAAATGATTACGATAAGAAATTATTAATCAGGGGCAAGTCCGATACAGGGGTGTATTTCTGATTTAGAGATGATGAAATTTATGTAAACAATAGCGCATTTTTTCTATTATTATTAATAAAACTTTTCATTCAGAACTGCATTTAAAACAGTTACAGTTCAGTATGGCCATGTCGATGTTGGCATTTTGAAAGATAGTGAAAGTATGGTGCAGAAATATCTATAAATGTTGTATGAGAAGTCATTTGTCCGTGCGAGCTTCAGTGACCGTTATATCTTAGTATGTTCATGTACATGTAGTCATGATGAGTATATATTGTACATATCATGAACAAAGATGAGGAAATTGGAATTATGTAGCCAACGTTGTTTCCGTCAAAAATTAAGTAATATTTAACCTATACCAACACCTTCAGTGTGAGATAGACCTCTATATTTTAGTATAGTCATGGTGATGTTGCATGATGAGTATGTCTTGGAAGTCGACTCAAGAATTGAGAGAGTTATAGCGAACGGTATGTGCCCATAAAGAAGAAAAGTCAGTATTCAACCCGTTTGATGCCCTTCAGTGTATCCGTGACCTGCATATTTTAGTAAGGTCATGTCAATGTTGTCATGATGAGTATGTATTGAAAGTTTGATAAAGGGCCATGAAGAAATGCAAATGTTTTAGCCAGCATGAAGTTTACCAGACGAACTACCGGATGAGAAAGTGGTCCATATGTAAAGCGTTTTCAGCTCGAACGCGACAGATTCATAGCGTTCCAGTATGTAAATTGAGCAAACATACTAACATCAAGCCAACCTCATCCTATGCTGTTATTACTTACGGGCCACACAAATAGACAAAAAAAAAACGACAACACAATACAAAACGTATATACGAGGTGTGTTCGAAAAGTAACAGGAAAAATGCCGTCACTTTTGTTTGAGTAGGACCATTTTTATGAAATTTTATACGATGGTACCTTAACTCATCACGGATATGTTCTATGGACATGTTTACCTTATCACAAGGTATGTTCACTAGCGTCTCTATGGCAACTTCAAGCGGGCAACACGTAAGGTTACACAAAATCTTTAGTTTTTTTATATTTTAAATAGAGCAACTACACATTTCCTTACGCCACAATTGCTTGAAGATGCACGTTGACGTTTCCCGAGCTTTCTACATTCATCAGGTACGCGAGCGAACGTGTTTGACATCATTTTCATGCTACAGTGCGCGATTGTCAATCACACTTAACAAATTGTTCGAATTCAGAAATGGAGCAGCGCTACTCTATCAAATTTTGTATTTTGAGCTACATCATGATAATGCACCATCACATTACGCTGCGATTACCCAGGAAACCCTTACTGAACTTAATATAGACAGCGCCCTCCTTACTCACCAGATATGGCCCCGTGTGATTTTTACCTGTTCCCGGCCATTAAAACAAAAATGTGCGTCAACACTTCGATGACGTTCACGATCTTCCAGTTCTTGTTTATGAAATTATCCGGAAAATTCAAGTAGATATCTTTGAAAAATGTTTCTCATCATGGGGAAAAAGATGGGGAAAATGTGTGAAATACTCATGAGAGTATTTTGAGAAAATTTGAAGACGCAAACTTGTTACGGTATGTAGATTTTCAAATAGTATTAACGAATCATCTGACACGCCCCGCTCACTTGACGTTGCCATAGTGACGCTAGTGAACGCATACCTTACGACCATGTAATAATGTTCATAGAACATATCCCTGATGAGTTAAGGCACCCTTGTATGAAAATTTATAGAAAAGGCCCTACTCAAACAAAAGTTCCCGTTACATGAACACCCCTCGTATATATATATATATATACAGGGCTCCGGAAATATGGCTGCCCTACGCCCCGGGCAAGTGGATTTTGAGTGCGGGCAGGTGTCCTTCGTAAATCTGGTTGTCCGTCACTTGCCCGATGGACGTTTCAACTTTCATTATTACATAAAAATCAAGGGGAAATTTGCCTGGACTGTGAAGTTTGCAGATAATTGCGTAGTAATTAACCACCCGTCGCTTTCGCCGCGAGCAATTACTGATAAAACTGACCTGTTAAAACTGACCAGTTTTATTCGTTATTGTTTAATCCCTCCCACTTGACAGATTATCAGAATTTGATTGGCCGAGGAACGCTTGGGGTGCCAATCTTCAATTGAAGACACACGGTCTTTAGAATTCGTATACCATGTGGAACATACCCCCGTAACGAGCCCCTCTATGCAGGAAGTAAGTCACGCGCCAGATTAGTGTGAAATGCACATCAGTGTGTAGATATTGTTGTCGCTTTGTATGTCGGTCGGTGTGTCGTAGGTATTATTCTGTTCAATAATTAAAAATCATGACGCAACACTTGACCTATTACTGTATCCATATTATTCAATCAAATAACAAATGTATTTTATCAGCCAATGAAACAACTCTCGTTCACTACCACGTGGTAAAGTGAAACAATGGCGATTCAATCATCAAACCAATTTGTAAACAAGTAGGGCAATTAAACGATTGTGGCAATTTGACGGCGTTGTTTGATGAGCATGTCGCTATCGATGCATGTCTTAATGGATAGGTGTGCATCTGTTTTTATTTTAAAATGCCATGTTTGTTTTGAATGAATCTGAGATCAATGACGGAATGGCGTGTTTTTGTTTTGAACTTCAAGTTTGCCATTGTATCCTAGATGCGCTTCGACCTTGGCTAATTTCGATAATTATTCGAAGAATTTCAATTTGGCATCTCAAAAGATATTAACAGAAAAACAACTACAGTACCAGTCATTATTCGAAGAATTTCAATTTGGCATCTCAAAAGATATTAACAGAAAAACAACTACAGTACCAGTCAGATTTAGTCATAAACCGTGCTAATAATTTAAAAACACATAATATATATCTACATGAATTATATAACGAAAGTGAAAGTAGTAAAAAAGTTCTGTTTGACCTAATGCATCATTCTTTTTATCTGGTGTAGTCTATAACAAAAGTAAAAGTAGAAAAAAGTTTTGTTCAACCTCATGCATCTTTGTTTTGTTATCTGCCTGCCCTTTTGTTATTACTGCACTAGGAGCAAGCATCTTGTACATCTTAATTCCATAGGCATTAAGAGTCTACCAATTTGGTACCAGGTTCATCAGTGATGGTATATCCTCGGAGTATCCCCACTGACACCCCACTTCCCCTCTACCAACGGTGGAGGAAAACACTGATATGTGCATAATGGTAACAACCTATAGCTCTGATCCTTCATAATTTAAGTCATTAATTTTACAATGAAATTATGTAAAAAATTATGACAAAAAAAACAGTGAGAGAAAAGGATTTAACTTAGCGTGCGGTCTCGACGGAGCTTAATTTTTTTGGGCAAGTGACTGTTGAAATTGGGGCAAGTGACATTTTGGGCAGGGCAAGTGGATTTTGAAAATCTACTTGCCCTGGGCAAGTGTATTTTCAAAATATTTCCAGACCCCTGATATACATAACCATCAAAACCAAACATCTTGAAACATACCGAAGTTAGATGGCAGAAATTCCACTGCAAACACAACGCTGAAGACAACCACTTATTGTCAACAATTTCGACCAGCCCTGGAAGCCGGACTGTTGAAAGGGAAGAGCAATACATAGTAATATTGACCCATTATGGGCACTGACAGTATAAAGGAATTTGTCGTGTATTTCCATGTTGAAACAAAGGGCACTGGATATCATAAATCGTTATTTCCCGGTTCACTTGCTGCTATTGCAGTTCAGGGAACAGTATGCAAATTTCCTTTGAATACTTCAGACATGCGTGTGCCCAAGACCCTACCTGTGCCAACGTATAACAACAACCATATATTCCATGATTGTCACTGTCACCTGCATATACCAGAGTTTACACGACTACTTTCAGATATGTTATTGAAAAATGCATGGCTTTTTTCCTGCGTGTTTAGTGAATGACCATAGAAACATCAAGCCGACTTAGTGTTATTGCTGGCATTATTTACAAGGCACATAAAGAGACAAAACAACATGAACACAAGAAATATATATATATAAGCAGCAAAATTGAATGACTTGAAACATACCCAACTTAGGTGGCAAAACTTTCACCACGTACTACGCTGAAGGCAACCACTTTTGTCATCAAATTCAACCAGGCTTGACCAACACGTGCAATGAGGACTGCTGAAAGGAGAGAGGAATAGATATTATTTTCCCCCTGCCTGTTGTTGGCATTAACAGCATCAAAACAATTCTCATATTTGGGTTATATTTCCACTCTGACACAAACAAAGTAAATAAAAGAAAATTCTAGTTTCCTGTCCACTTGCTGCTATCACAGTGCACAAGCCAAACTACATAACTGTGCAGATCCAATTCAATACTTAGCATAACACAGATAATGTTTATGTAAACACAAATGTTCACAAGTGCAATATTGCTTGCAAGATGCAGCAGAAGAATTCAAACATCATAATGGACTTCCGACCTTAAATGAATTGAATTGAATTGGATTTTATAGTCGCACCAACAGCTAAGGTCATATGGCGACTTTCCAGCTTCCATTGGTGGAGGAAGACCCCAGGTGCCCTTCCGGGCAATTTTCGTGCACGGGCGGGCACCTGGGTAGAACCACCGACGTTCCGCAAACCAGCTGGATAGCTTCCTCACATAAAGATTCCTAGGTCCCTGAGGGATCGAACCTACAGCGGTGCGTGGCAAGTGATTTCAAGTCAGAGACGTTAACCATTCGGCAACGGGCGCCCCTTCCGACCTTAAAGGCTTTGCAGTATATTCAGGGCTCCATGATTTTTTTAAGGGGCCTAGCCCTGGAAATCCACTAGCCCTGTTTTCTCCCACTAGCCCTGTCTTTTTTACTTACCTTAAAAATAATATGTATGTTTGTTTTTGTCTGTTTAATATCATTTATCTTGTTTGGAAATACTTTTACGTATCTTGTTTTATCACAACTTTAAACAGGTGGGAAGCAGAGTGGTTTTTAGCTCCGCCGTCCACTTATCATAGCAACACATGACAACTGAAAGTAGTACGTCATTTTCCGTCAACGTCAAAAAAAAGTGAAACAGCCGCCATTTTCTTTTTTTTAAAACGCGTAATCTGGAAGATTGTAACAAGTTTACATGATTAAAATGTTAGTTCCCCTTTAAGTTTCGTCATCTTCAGCTGTATTGACTTTTAGATGCTTTACTGCGCGAGAAATTTCGAGATTCACCCATTTAAAATTCCGAAGCGAGGGGAAGTAACTCGTAAGAGATGTCATTGTTAAAATGCATTTTAAAAATGCTAACACTTGTGTTCTTTTCTAATGAAATACAAGGAGATACTAAAAATATGTTGTTTAAGCTTAAATAGTTCATGACGTGTACTACATGTTAGGAACATCATGGTATTTCTTTATCAAAATTACACGCTAAAACGATAAAATTTTCGACTCGGCACTGCCGGTCAAAAAATATAACGAGTGTCACTCATTGAACGTCTACAGGTGCGTATTCGGTGAAGGGGCTCACGCTAAAGTCTAAAAAGTAGTCTGTAACAAAAGTAGTCTGTAGCCTATATTTAAAAAGGTTGACCGCTGTTCAACTTCTCGGTGTGCATTTTGATGGCCATTCTGGAATGATATGGTGGCCACCCGTTGGTGTGTTAATGTTTTTTTTATTTATTTTTTATTGGCGAGCATCACCATATGCAGCCATATTTAAAATCTAAATACTAAAACAAAGCTGCAGTCCAATTTATTTGGTTATCCCTCACCGGCCCCTCCTGCCCGTCACCACCACCATCACTCACCCCACCCATAAACAAAATAAAAAGGCGGATCTGGTCAGGGTAGGTGTCTCATTGGAATCTGGGAAACCGCCCTACTCCTACTTTTGCTTATTAAACATGCTCGGAGAATAGACTTCGATATAGGAGCATTTATGTCCCCTTACGATGGACGAGGCTAATTGGAAATGACAAACACACTGAGGAAACTCAGTGGCGCCGTTGAGTCTTGAACCCTGATCCTGTGCTTTTAAGTGCACCGCACTGTCCACTACAGTCTACACTGACACTTGACAAAACAAATATAACGGCTTACTATGTCAAACTAGTATAGACATGGAAATATCAGTTTCCAGACTGTAATTTATAGTGGGAAGCGGTCACTAAGTCGACCTTGAACTAGACGTGTGTTCCATCATCCATGAACACTTGCTTCGCCTGCTGACAGTGCTGTTTGCTTATTTCCAAGGTTAGGTTGCAGGTTAGGCTGATAAATAGGGCATAACTCTGCCAAAATGAAGGTCAGAGGTATTGCACATGTGTAACAACATTCCTTGAGATGAAGATGTGTGTGAAGTTTCATGAACATAATTAAAATACTTTTCAATTGATGGCCAAGGTTAAGTTGCAGGTTAAAGCATGACGGACGGACGATGGACAAAGTGATCGATAAGTGTCTGCCATCCTAAGCAGTTGACACAAAAATAAGTGTTCAGTTCTCATGTAAATATATCCGTCATGCGGATATTTTTTATGCACTCTTCAACCCGATGAATTTTACTTGACCAGGCTAGACCAGTGACATTTGCTTTATCAGACGAGTACCGCTAAGTACAGCAAAACATGTTTCGAGATGCTAATTTCAGTGCTTGATGTACACTTCAAGATTGCCATCATCGGCCCATGTGTCACTTTAATTACAAAAGATCTATTTCAAAAGCTTGAATAAACAATAAATAGATTAAAATGACCTTGTGTTCCCAAAAGGCAGTTTTTCAGTTTCAGATAAATGCAAATGGAAACCTTTTTTTTACATAGATCCAACTCAGAACCAAAGAATAAATAATACAATATTTTATTTATATTATATTTATAAACTTAACATCTATTAAATACTACAATAATGAAATTTACTTCATACTTACAACAAAAAAATCAATCGTCATATATGGCCTAAAATATGTTGAAATGATATTATTTTTTTTTGAATGTGAGCAGTATGACATTGTATACATTTGGCGTTTTTTAACAGCTTTACACATTATATAGTGGGTCTCTGTGAGGTATAATTATGTTCATTTTTTCATTCTTTAAAAAAATAACGTCTGCTCAGACCTCCGGAGTGCCAAATTAAAGTCACCATCATGATCAGACGAACACATCTCAAGCGGGATACGCAGTAACAAGTATACATTGTAATGCATAAGGCCGAAGAAAAATTAACCGCGTTTCTGATTTGGCCTAATTAAATTAATATATTTCCTGGAGTTTAGAATCTTGCGATCACATTATTGTCAACTTTTTTGGTTAAATCCACGTCTTTCAGGGTTGCATTGGTATTTGAAGAACGAAGGGCATCTGGAAACCAGATGACGTGTCTCTGAAATGAACAAAACAAGTTGTTAAAAAGGATGGTGGTGAAAAATATATAAGCCATATGATATATGCATGGAATTTCACATGAATCGACAGAGTGTCCTGTTATTTTTAAAGGGAATTTAACTTGGGCTGTCGTATATACCGTATTTCCTCTAACAGTAGCTCCCGGGCGCTATGGAAAGTGCGAAGAGAGGCGCTACTATTATGATACAAATTTTCAATATATTTCCCCCCCACCCCCAGTGTTTTTTTTTATGTGTTTTGTGAATGCAGCCTGTGCCATTGTGAAATATAGAACTTTTTTCACTTTTAATTTCACAGTTTAATATCCCTTGGTTTTAAGTTTTGTTTTTGGTAAATACAGACTAGTTTAAACACCAGCGTATATTAAGACTAGTATCCTAACTGGTCTGTATTTACCCTAAAAAAAAAAAGAATTTTTGGATATAATTGTGAAAAAAGTATACTTTTTGGCATTGTGAATGGGGCCGAATAACGGCCCCAAATTAGGCATAAAAAAAACACTGCCCCCCCCCCCCCACACACACACACACTCTGACTGTTTCATTATAGAATTACTGTACGGCGATCTTTTAATGTTACACCGGTATTGGCTAAACCTAAACCTGACAATGTACTGAGTATATTACTGTTATCACTCTGCATCTATATGATACACATTTCCGTCAAACTTGACGATTACAAAACAGGTTCGTTGCGTATGAATTAATAATAAAAGATAATTTGTTGTATTGATAATGATAGCGCTTTAAGGTTTATATCATAGACCATACTGGTGTCGAAGGTAAAAAACTCCCGTAATCAAATCCATTAGCGGTAAAACAGTGTAGGTATGTTTTTTAGGAACTTTTAATTTAATCAAATCCATTTTTGAAGACGGTACGGTTTCTTAAAACAGGTGGGGCGCTTCTATTAGGTGGGGCGCTTCTATTAGGGAAGGCGCTTCTAATAGAGGAAATACGGTATTAATATATAGATAAATTAACATCACAGAGAAATGTGAACATTTTACCATCAACTTGTATGGGTTTTATGTGATAAATAGAATCTCACAAAATCATCTATATTACATTTTCATATCGTGCCCGGCCTTCGCCCAAATATAAGCTCTCGGGCAGATATTGGCATCTCGGGGCAATACAGGATGAGATATGGATTGAATGTTGTTAAACGGCTCATCAGCACAGTATAGGTTATTTAGAGCCACCCCAGAGAGAGGGGAAGGATACATAGGAATCTGGGAACTGTGCCCTACCCTTATTATCGAATAGATTCCTACTGTTCCTTAACGTGCTCTGAGGTTAGACCGATACACGGGACCGCTCGGTTTACGTCCCCATCCGAAGGACGAGGCTAAGGGAAAGTGTCTTTCCCAAGAACACATCGACGGAAAGGATGAGATATGAAATGCCTGTATATTATTCTCTATAATTATAGTATAACTGTATAATTTATATATTATTACTAATTGCTGATATTATTGCAACAATCATATATTTAAACCTGTGGTAGAATAACGAAGACAAATAACACATCTACATTTTATTTAATTATATGCAAGCAGTTTTAAAGTGAAATTGATACTGGACTAATAAACAAATACTAATGTTCGACAAAATCTTCAAGATTGCCATATGTCCCTTTAAACTTAAAGTGTCCTATTATTTGTAATTTAACTGGGCGGTCTTTAATAATATCGCTGTAAACTGTCAACATCACAGAGAAACTTTCATGTTGTATCATCGTGTATCCATTGTTTTATGATAGAATTTCACAATATATCAATAAAAAAACAAAAAAAATAAAGTATCCCAATGAGCTGGGACAATTATACTTATAGTTAGACAAAAAAAGAAATTGTGTTTTTGTAACCTGACCAGACTCCCTTATCACTCCTCTTTTTTTTTAAAGTAGCTATCCCGCCAAATAACTACAAAATTTCACTAGAAAACCGTTTATCGAAACTCTATCCAGGTGATCAGGTCATATAACAATGTCATATACAATGTTTAAAGTATAGGTTTATTAATAGGTTCTTAGAATACCGGTGATTGAATATCCGTAAAATGATGGTAACTCTCAATTCGACACTCCAGTTTTGGGGTTTGGTCCGGCTGGTTAAAGCTGTTTATACTGTGTATGTAGATTTTGGATTCTCAAAATATGTAAGTTATATATATACTTTGTCATCAGTATGTTTAGAAACAGTGTACATAATAATATAAAATCTAACTTGTTGGCGGGATGGCTACTTTAATGAGAATAATAAAAAAATCTGTACAAATCGGGTTCTGCCACTCAAATATTAAATCATGTTTCTCCAGCTTATTAAAATCTTCATTTAAAAAACCACGTTAAAGAACCATAGAAATGTATTCCCGAATTTCCCTCTATTGCTAGTAAGGATCGAGTAGCTTAGGTACATTTTTTAAATTCCACTCTCTGGGGTGGCTCGAAATATTGCCATATTGTTACATTAGCTTAATTAAACTATATCACAGGGGTCAAATATATTAAAGTTTATAGCTTTAGCTTACCCAGGGCTAGGCTCAGTCTCAGAGCTGGAACTTGGAGATGCGGCAACATCTGCAAAGATCCCTGAAAGAAAAATCAATTGTTGTTTTTATACATGTACAGTTAATCCTCTACAGTATCGTCTTTCTATCTGTTTTCGACCACCATGTGATTTCGACCGATGGTGGAAATTACGTCTGCGCACGTTTATTATGAAAATTTCATTATCATTGTTTATGATCGTCTGCTAAATGAATAGTTCTTTAGAAACAACAACAGAAAACACTTGCAAATAAGCATTTTAATGTTTTTTTAAGGCTACGGATAATTTTCTTATGGATAGTTGACCTCTTTACCAGTGTTTTCGCCATTAAATGCATCCGATTCTAAAGCAAACTTAA
Source organism: Cyrtodaria siliqua (assembly GCA_037043455.1). NCBI lineage: Eukaryota > Metazoa > Mollusca > Bivalvia > Adapedonta > Hiatellidae > Cyrtodaria > Cyrtodaria siliqua. The sequence goes on along the minus strand of JAWPHD010003270.1, from coordinate 168,144 downwards.
ACAAAATAAAATATTTTATGATGTAGTGATGATTTAATCCTTTGCCTTTCATTAGATATCAACAAGATTAGATATCAACAAGGTTTATTTACTCGTAACATGAGAAGTAGTAAATGGGTAATATCAAGGGCGGGGTACCTGACTAAAACACGAAGCAATATCGGTGTTTGTGTTAAAAACATCTGGTAATTGTTATGTTAGTACATTTCCTACGTGACATGTGACCTAAATTCCTGACAAGCAGACGGACATGTTTTGAAAACAGCAGAAGAACAATAATTTTAAAGCTCCACAGTATTGAAAAAAAAATCGATTTTAGGGTGATGAAGGTAGACATTTACTCTTGTTTTTTCATAGAAAAGAAGAACGGCTTTGTTTCTTCTTGTTAAATTAAAAAATAGTTAATATTTTTAAAAAAAAATTCTACTAGTGTGAATTTAGGTCAACACATTTGCAAAAAATTGCCCGTATGAAAATACTGCATCTCAGGATTAAAGCTATAGTAAATAATTAAGGTGAACGAAAACACATGCCGTTCACTAGAAACAAACAAGTTGAGGTCATCCATTTACAAATGTTATCGGATGGAAAATGAACAAAATTTAATCAAATCCGCGTTAGTTTTTGTTAAAGTTTGAATACTTTAGATTAGCTAACATCATATTATGTCAAATATATAATGTATTACTGATATATGTAGCCAAATGTCGTTAAGTGGTCGTAAACTAAGAGGTCGAGGATACTGCTGTAGCTAGATGCAGGGGGGGGGGGGGGGGGGGGGTCAAGGCCTTTTTTGGGGGGGAACAATGGAACATTGTCCTTTTCTGGTAGTATTTTTGGGGAACAAGGCCAAGGGAACATAGTAATAAAATTAAATGGATTTTTTTTTTGGAGAACAAAGCAAACTATTTTTGGGGAATAATTTTCAGTGAACATACACCCCTACTGGGAGGGTCTCATCATAGAAATAATACATCAGTGCTATATTATTATTAAAATTTTAACGGAGACAATACCGAGTAATGTACATACCTTTCATCCTTTGTTTTGTTTATGTCTGTCGGTGTCCCTAATCGAGGCGAACGCGACATGACTCATGTGGTCTACATGACATGATGTCATGACCTTGACTCGGGCTTGAGTAGTATTTTTAGTAGCTGTACATGTTCTACAAGTATTTGTTACATCATTAAACCATAACAATAGTTAACACATTAATAAGTCTGTCTTTTTGCTCATTAAATCCTGGAATTGTGAAGTATTCACTTGCAATTATCCACAGTTCATTCAACCGTAAATCAACACAACAAATTACAGCCGACTACAGAAAAGTTGCGATTAATAATAAGCGTCCAGAGCTGCTGATTTTTTTACCGTAAACATGCTAAAGGAAAGGCAGAAAAAGTGTTTAAAGGTTGACTTATCGACATTTTATTCGGGGCAGGAAATAACTATGTCCGGGAGTAGAAAATATTCATGTTTTACATTTCTGTTATTGATTTTCAGTTTTGCTTATTTAGCTTGTAGCCGCCATTTTGAATAATGTGTGTTTTGAGTGACAAAAAAGGGTGAGCATCTTTCAAAACGGTCTCAAAAAATGGGTAGTCATGAATTTTGCCGAAATTTTCAGGAAAGGTAGTAGAGGTACTGATCTATCATTCCTGTTAGTTTAAGCCAAATTGGTGACTACCCATTTTCTGTGACCGTTTTGAGAAATCGGCAATTTTGCAGTTTCAAAAAACTCAAAATTTCCGATCTTCACATTTGAACAGCGATTTAGGCTATGCAAAATATGCCAGTAGTAGTCAAAACGAATGCTATGGGGATGTTTAACGTATAAACTTACTATATTCATTGTCTGTGTTGTTTTTGCATTCAAAATTGGCTTAAGCTAACGTTTTTTAAAAGACAACTGCAATTTCCGCGTAACTGCACGTGAGTGCAAATTGGGACTACTTCGTGTTAAAACACTTGAAACTCAAAAGTGAGTTATGCGGTGTGTGCACGTGAAAAGCTTCAGCTGCTGCTGCACTGAAATTCATTTAAATTAACCAGCTCACTGAGACCTGACTCTACCTATTACTTATACCCAGCTGACGACATCTCATTATGTTAAAGCTGATTCTGATTTAACGGATTCAGAAACCCATTATAATTCATTAAATACCGAGACAGTTTAAAAACAACAACAGTAATTATTATCTACTAATGACCAATTGATGTATGTTTAAGTTGTGTTGGCAGTAGTCATTGGGTGAAAGCGTAGCAATGATAAGATTGAACAATTTAGGACAGAGTTTTTTGTTGTTTTTTTAGCATTACCCCACCCACATATTGTATACAGTGATAAATGTTTAATTACAGGTGCCTGACTGCCGTGTGTTTGTTATACACAGATCGTGTAATGTAGGCAGTGGGAACTATTTTTGGACTAGCCCGACGGGCTACCTGCATGGAATTTGCTACAAGCCCGACTTCAATTTTGACTAGCACCGGACGTCGGGCTATAAAATTTTTTGGAGTATTTCCCTTCAAAAAAGTCATGAATTGTGTTCTCAACATTTGGGTGGTACATTATGTACTACTAGGGTTGGATACCGTTAGAATTAAACGGTACGGTACCGGGACCAACGAAACGGTAAGGTATTTTAGATGCGCGGTTCAACCGTTGAAACCAATCTTCGATCAGTTTGCTTGACAAAATCGGTCTTATTTTCGTACTAGATTTATTTCATTTTTATTTTTCCGCTTTAAAAATGTGTTTGTTTGTTATTTCATGTTCAGTTATATATATATTATTTATTGTGAGTTTCTCGTTTTTTAATTCCATTAATTGTTGCAAAAAGTGAATACGAAAATACGTATCCAAATGCGTGCCTCACTAATACACTGGTTCCACTTATAACGTGCCGTAGACTATGACCGTTGGTTCCGTTGGTTCCATCATGTCCATAAAGCGCATACATTATGTTCTATAAATAGACGTGGTTTCCCGATTAAATTGCTAGGTACTACACAGCAAAATAATGCCAGTGATTCGTAAGCTGCATGAGTCTATGTGTTACTCAGTGATTCCCATTCGCCAAAAGCTAATCTCACTGTCAATGCTAATTTAATCCCCAACTGATGCTTCAATATATGCATAGGAGAACAACAAACTGCAACTCCCCCGTCAAAAATGTTATGCACTTGCAATCGCACAGCTATTTCTCAAGTGCATTTATTGTTTCATTGCAAATTTTACAGTCGCCACCATAGCTTAATGTCACATCTACTTACAATGGCAATCAAGTGAAATTTTCTTGCAACCTCCTCGAATACGACCATGCAAACATAACTGACAGGGCAAACCCTACCTCTGACTTCCACGCATGCTCACTCACACAAAATAACAAAACGTAAACAATCTTCACAGGTAGCCGAAGTTCTTGTCTCATTACTAAATTTACAACCGTCACAATAACAGAATATCACACCTACTTATCTCAACTGAAATCTCCTTGAATACTTCCTGAAATACGACAAAACAATGCAGCTATTAAGATGGCTTCCAAAACAATCAAAACTGACAAGGTCAAGGTCGACTGACGCATGCGCACTCACACAAAAACACAAAAATCAACAATTTCACAAGTAGATCAGATATTCACCACACTGTTATAAAACAAACATTTATACACACTAACCACATCAAACATGTAAGCATATTTGCATTTCTCAAAACTCCACGCAACATTCTGAATTTTGAAGTTCATCGCGACTGACCACAGCCTCAGCCTCAGGCATTCGAGAGCGCTTGAGACAAAAATACATTTAACCAATACATCATCTCAAAACTCACAACATATACACGTACCTACCTTTCGTCGCGAACTTTTGGACAACCTTTACTCACGAGCTCTAATGCTATTCGTTTAATATCCTCAATCGAAATGCTCACGATCCTCAACTAAGCTGCAATAAAAATGGCGTCCTCAAAATGTTTCTAAAATTGTCTGCGCATGCGCGGTAAATAAGCCGGCGCTACACCAGATTTATATATACAAATTAGTATTCATCCAAGAGATAGCAACTTATGTAATACCAAATTCAACGTCCCGTTCATGAATCTTTATCCACTACTGTCTTTCCGTACTAGAAAATTTTAAAATTTGTAAACAGTCTTTTTCTGAATAGCGTTGAACTACTTAGGTTTGAAGGCAATAATAATAATAAAGGGGACATTTTTTAATCAGACTATTTAATTAGAGGATATCTAGTGCTGTCTAACATATTATAACCATGAACAAACAATAGGACATAGCCGGTCTATACCTCGAGTAGACAATTAGATGATAGCTAGTGTTGTCTAACATATTATAACCATAAACCAACAATAGGACATAGCCGGTCTATACCTCGAGTAGACAATTAGATAATAGCTAGTGTTGTCTAACATATTATAACCATGAACAAACAATAGGACATAGCCAGTCTCTACCTCGAGCAGACAGTTAGATGATAGCTAGTGTTGTCTAACATACTATAACCATGAACCAACAATAGGACATAGCCGGTCTATACCACGAGTAGACAGTTAGATGATATCTAGTGTTGTCTAACATATTATAACCATGATCAAACAATAGGACATAGCCATTCTATACCTCGAGTAGACAATTAGATGATAGCTAGTGTTGTCTTACATATTATAACCATAAACAAACAATAGGACATAGCCGGTCTATACCACGAGTAGACAATTAGATGATAGCTAGTGTTGTCTAACATATTATAACCATGATCAAACAATAGGACATAGCCATTCTATACCTCGAGTAGACAATTAGATGATAGCTAGTGTTGTCTTACATATTATAACCATGAACAAACAATAGGACATAGCCAGTCTATACCTCGGGTAGACAATTAGATGATAGCTAGTGTTGTCTAACATATTATAACCATGAACAAACAATTGGATATAGCCAGTCTATACCACGAGTAGACAATTAGATGATAGCTAGTGTTGTCTAACATATTATAACCATAAACAAACAATAGGACATAGCCGGTCTGTACCACGAGTAGACAATTAGATGATAGCTAGTGTTGTCTAACATATTATAACCATGAACAAACAATAGGACATAGCCGGTCTATACCACGAGTAGACAATTATATGATAGCTAGTGTTGTCTAACATATTATAACAATAAACAAACAATAGGACATAGCCGGTCTATACCACGAGTAGACAGTTAGATGATAGCTAGTGTTGTCTAACATATTATAACCATAAACAAACAATAGGACATAGCCGGTCTATACCTCGAGTAGACAATTAGATGATAGCTAGTGTTGTCTTAAATATTATAACCATAAACAAAAATAGGACATAGCCAGTCTATACCACGAGTAGACAATTAGATGATAGCTAGTGTTGTCTAACATATTATAACCATAAACAAACAATAGGACATAGTCAGTCTTTACCTCGAGTAGACAATTAGATGATAGCTAGTGTTGTCTAACATATTATAACCATGACAAACAATAGGACATAGCCGGTCTATACCACGAGTAGACAATTAGATGATAGCTAGTGTTGTCTAACATATTATAGCCATGAACAAACAATAGGACATAGCCAGTCTATACCTCGAGTAGACAATTAGATGATAGCTAGTGTTGTCTAACATATTATAACCATAAACCAACAATAGGACATAGTCAGTCTATACCTCGAGTAGACAATTACATGATAGCTAGTGTTGTCTAACATATTATAACCATGAACAAACAATAGGACATAGCCGGTCTATACCACGAGTAGACAATTAGATAATAGCTAGTGTTGTCTAACATATTATAGCCATAAACAAACAATAGGACATAGCCAGTCTAAACCTCGAGTAGACAATTAGATGATAGCTAGTGTTGTCTAACATATTATAACCATGAACAAACAATAGGACATAGCCAGTCTATACCACGAGTAGACAATTAGATAATAGCTAGTATTGTCTAACATATTATGACCATAAACAAACAATAGGACATAGCCAGTCTATACCTCGAGTAGACAATTAGATGATAGCTAGTGTTGTCTAACATATTATAACCATGAACAAACAATAGGACATAGCCGGTCTATACCTCGAGTAGACAGTTAGATGATATCTAGTGTTGTCTAACATATTATAACCATAAACCAACAATAGGACATAGCCGGTCTGTACCTCGAGTAGACACTTAGATGATAGCTAGTGTTGTCTAACATATTATAACCATAAACAATCAATAGGACATAGCCAGTCTATACCTCGAGTAGACAATTAGATGATAGCTAGTGTTGTCTAACATATTATAGCCATAAAACAACAATAGGACATAGCCAGTCTATACCTCGAGTAGACAATTAGATGATAGCTAGTGTTGTTTAACATATTATAGCCATAAACCAACAATAGGACATAGCCAGTCTATACCACGAGTACACAATTAGATGATAGCTAGTGTTGTCTAACATATTATAACCATGAACCAACAATAGGACATAGCCGGTCTATACCTCGAGTAGACAGTTAGATGATAGCTAGTGTTGTCTAACATATTATAACCATAAACCAACAATAGGACATAGCCAGTCTATCTCTCGAGTAGACAATTAGATGATAGCTAGTGTTGTCTAACATATTATAGGCATAAACCAACAATAGGACATAGCCGGTTTATACCTCGAGTAGACAATTAGATGATAGCTAGTGTTGTCTAACATATTATAACCATAAACAAACAATAGGACATAGCCAGTCTATACCACGAGTAGACAATTAGATGATAGCTAGTGTTGTCTAACATATAATAACCATAAACAAACAATAGGACATTGCCAGTCTATACCACGAGGAGACAATTAGATGATAGCTAGTGTTCTCTAACATATTATAACCATAAACAAACAATAGGACATAGCCAGTCTATACCACGAGCAGACAATTAGATGATAGCTAGTGTTGTCTAACATATTACAACCATAAACAAACAATAGGACATAGCCAGTCTATACCACGAGTAGACAATTAGATGATAGCTAGTGTTGTCTAACATATTATAACCATGAACAAACAATAGGACATAGCCAGTCTATACCACGAGTAGACAATTAGATGATAGCTAATGTTGTCTAACATATTATTACCATGAACAAACAATAGGATATAGCCAGTCTATACCACGAGTAGACAATTAGATGATAGCTAGTGTTGTCTAACATATTATAACCATAAACAAACAATAGAACATAGTCAGTCTATACCTCGAGTAGACAATTAACAAGCGCAGAACGTATTTGTGTTGACTTTAACGCTAAACATTGTGTTATAATTACAGTATGTCATTGTATTATTGAATACATTGAAAACTGTGCCATTATTATTGTAATTCTGTCATAATGAATGATATTTTTACTTTAGTATTCATAAAATCATACATGCAGAGAGATATTATAATAAAGGAAAAAAGAGACGCTCCTCATGAAGTTCCATTTTATATTGTATGTATAATATGTTGCTGTTAATCGAATGGTGCATTGCAACATTAGAATTTTTCCTTCGGAAAACAAAAGACTTATAAAAAATATAACTTACTAAATAGTATCACTTCAAAGTTTCATTATTGATAGAATACGAGTTTGGCTCAATCAGGTGAGCAATCTTAGAAAAAAAAAATTCAATCTCTTTACGTTAAATACAGTATTGAAGTGGATCAAATTGTCAAAGCGGAAGTTCAACATTTAGGAAATTCGTGTTACAAAGTGCACTGTTTTTAAAACGTCTACAGCAGCACAGTTTAGTCCTTTTTCGAATTAGCTGCAACCCTTATTTTACAAAACAGCTTGGGATTTCTCTTGAATATTTCACGGAATTAAATGTTCCGTATATACATTACAGAGCGGAAATGTTTGAGGTGCGCTTATTTTTCTTATTTAGTATATATTTCAATGCACTGATTTATTATTTGAAATGCGTTGCCATATCAATTTTTAATAACAATTAATATATATATATTGACTCTCATCAAATACAATATATTCATTTTATGATGATAATAAAGTTAAACTTTGTAAAAACGATGAATAATAAAGAAATCAAAACAAAAGTTGTTTTTCTTTTCAGTAAAAGGTTAACTGCGTGAAATGCGCAAAAGAAATCCTAAAACTAACAACAATCGAATGTCTGAGTTATTGATGGTAGAAGAGACATAGGTGTTATTGATTTTAGCCTTAAAGTCCGATAGAAAACAAGCGATGGACGCGTAAAGGTCAAGAGCAATCGTGAAAACTCGGCAATCCCGTCATTCTTCGGGATCCGGCTGCGAAGCATTGTACGAGATGTTGCGAATGGGTCATGAAAGGCCTGGGGTATTTTTCAATTCCAAAGGACCTGCTCAGCAAATGTACACCTGAAATGTACATTCTCTCAAAGACGTTGTCTTCTTACTTTAATTCGAATAGGTGGTTCCACCACTCCAGCCTTTTAAGGCTCTGAGTATGGTTTAATGACCTTAGGATATGTTGTCTGTTTTTTAAATTTAGCCTTTTGACCGTTGCTTGAGATACGCAGGCTTCCTTACCTCTGCTTCCAGCTAAATCCCATTTTATTTATTTCGCCCATTGTTTTATCGTTTTGGGCAAAGCATTTAGTTCGAAATTGGGATCATGCGCTGCTGGCCATGGGATGGCATGAAAATACCATCGAAGGTTTCATGTCAACGTCGTATGCATACCATCTTCAGGATGGTTGAAACGTTCGTACTGTTGATATTTTAAATATTGAGTTCTGCTCACCCGATGCTATAGGGCGTGAACGGTAACAAACATTTTTTCACTAAGGTTCATGAACAGTCTCAATCAAATCGAGACTGCATTATTTTCTATATTTATCGTGTTCAGGCTTTTCCAAATTTCTCCTTTCATACTCTGTAAGAGGCATTGGTCTTTCGCATGACAATGTACCGGTCCACAAAAGCCAACCTGTCCAAAAAGTATACAGGAGGACAACATGGTACAGTTGCCACTCCAAGCCAATTCTCCGGACATTTTTCTTTCTCTCGGGGCGTCAAGATTGGTACAGAGGTGTTGCATTGCCTAAAAGACATACCACAAGCAGACTGCTTTTTGTGTCGCTTAGACACTTAGGGATCACTTTGTCCCTCGTCAGTCGTCTATCGTCGTCGTCCGTCACACTTTAACCTGCAACCTAACATTGACCATACCTTGATATATGTTCATGAATCTTAATACACATCTTCATCTTAACCTATGGAATGATGTTACACCGCTAAAATAACTTTGACTTTCAATTTCACAGAGTTATGCCCCCTTTCATAAAGCTTTAACCGGCAACCTAACCAGGCTCATAACTAGCCATAACTTAAACAGTACACTTCTCAAAACTGCTAACTACACCGCTACGTTTAGGGTTATATATATCGATGGGTTGAATGTTTTTCAATAAAATAAAAAGGAAATACCAATTCAATCATTTTTACATCATTTCATTTTATTTTTTTCATGGGCAATGCTAGAACTAAACCACAATAAGCAATTACAAACGACCCATGTAAACAATTAAGTCACACTTTTCATTTCTTGTTCATAAAAGTGTGACTTTAGTGTTTACATGGGTCGTTTGTAATTGCTTATTGTGGTTTAGTTCTAGCATTGCCCATGATGAAAAATAAAATGAAATGATGTAAAAATGATTGAATTGGTATTTCCTTTTTATTTTATTGAAAAACATTCAACCCATCGATATATATAACCCAAAACGTGAGCGGTGTAGTTAGCAGTTTTGAGAAGTGTATATGATATATGTTCATGAAACTTCACACATATATTCATCTTACCACACAGAATATAGTTACCCATAACCAATAATTCTGACTTTCATTTTAGCAGAGTTATGCCCCTGTTCATAAAACTATAACCGGCAACCAAACCGGTTATACTTGAAATGTATTTGACCCTTGTTCATGAAACTTCACACACATTTCATCTTAACTGTAGGAATGCCGTTACACATGTCCAATAATTCTGACTTTCATTTCAGCAGAGTTATGTCCTTTTTGATAAAATTTTAAAATGCAACCTAACCAAGCTCATAACTGGCCATAACTTGAAAAGTATTTGACAAATATTCTTGAAACTTCACACACATATTCATCTTAACGGAAGGAATGTCGTTATACATGTACAATAACTCTGATTTTCATTTCAGCAGAGTCATGCTCCTTTTCATAAAACTTTAACCTACAACCAACCATAGCTCATGAATTTGCAAAACATTGACCTGTGGTCATGCAACTTTATACAGCTCTTCCTTATCAATTATCCAATGCGGATTTATGCCCTTCACATAAACTTTAACACTTTAAAAACATACTGCTCCATAATTCATGAAGGATTGCATCCCGTGTTGTCTAACTTTATAGGGTAAGCGTGAGATTTGGTGCACCCTAGAACCTGGTTTAAACCCCTAGCGGTCTTTTTTGCCACTGACCGTTCCAAGGCGGTAGCCCTATTGTCAACCCTTTTGTGTTTGTGACGTCATATGTCTTTATTCTTTGTTAACATTGCCATTGTGGTTGACTGTCGTCCTTGAATGCTGCTTTTCCTGTTCGATTTGTATATCTTTATTTATAGTTAGATTGTAGTTGGTCAAATAAGCACCCGGCAAACGACACAAGTGTTCCGTGGAACATTGTTCTAGTCAATATATACTATTCCGATTCGTGTACACCTTTGAACATTGGAAGTCAAACAATTTTTATAAATATATATTTGAATGTAAACGGCAATGGTATCGAATGTAATTAACCATTAAACAGGTCGTTTATTTATTACTGAGCAATATTTACGGTTTTGCTAGCGGTGACTTAAAGAAGAAACTAGAGAAAAATTGATTACCTTTTTTTATTAGCACTTACTAAAGATTAGAGAAGATTTCAAAAATAAATACGAACAAACTAATGTACGATGACTGTTCGTTGAATATAGATATAAAAACCGAACAGGAAAAGCAGCATTCAAGGACGACAGTCAACCACAAACACACACATGCACAAAGAACACATTTAAAGATGAAAAAAGGCCAAAAAAGACATCACAAACACAAAAGGCTTGACAATAGGGCTACCGCCTTGGAACGGTCAGTGGCAAAAAATTATGTTCTAGGGTGCACCATACCTTACACATGTCAACCAAATAAAACGGGACAGTGTAAATAAAGAAATCCCAGAAATGAACTATTCTCTAACTAACAAGGCAGCATTTATAGGCAATATAAGTAAGTCATACAAACAACTAGTAAATAATTGTATTTAATTATGACATGTCCTAACGAGCAAAGTACTAAAGGTTAATTGGTAAGTCATTTGTATGTGGACGCGGATTCAGGGCATACGCCCTTGGTCCGTATACCTAGGATATTTCTAAATGGACCATTTATATATATCTTAGAATGGGACCGCGCATTATTGACAATATCAAATTGTTAACGACACCGTCTTTATATATTGAACTACTCGGTAACTGGCGTGTTATTTATTCATTATCAAACCCCACAACCACGTGACGTGTTTCACGTTATTAACCCTTTATCACATATATATCGCCATAGTTCGATCCAGCTATGCATACACATGATAACTCAGCAAGTTTGGGTAAATCACAATATTACAAATAAGTTAAAATAAGTATAAAAGTCAAGCAGGAAATGCAGCTTTCATAGAACACAGTAAACCGTTTGTATTATCACGAGGTTGTAGATGTGCATCTTTTTAAATAAATGTATTAGACCCCTGAGGCATGGATGGCTGAGCAAAATTGTAAAACCACGTACAATAAACGTACTTCTACGTACTAACATTTCGTTTTAAAATTGTGTAGAGCTATAAAGGTGCTCGGGACGTATCATATATGTAGTGAGTTTTTAAATGTTTGCCACAGGGGCTCAGGGACAGGGAGTCACAGATGTGGTAAAAATAGGACTGTGTCATCATGTATGTTATATTAACGATTTGTAAAGAGTATCTTTCAATCGTTATTTTATCCCAGACTCGGGGCCGGGGTCACGAAGGAAAATACAGAAGTACATCATCAAATTATGTCAGCATGAGTCTTTGAGATTATTTTAGTTTAACTGAAGAGCAATCCTACCAACACATTAGGAACCTGAGATGGCAAAAACACGGTATTTACGATGGCGCACCATAGATACGTAATGTGTGATTTATTTAATAACAGACGTATTGGGCAATTGAATACACTATTATTTATTCAAATTGTTTTGTTTCATGAATTATACTTCTATATTGATACCAACTTTTAACCATTTATTTATGTCAATTCCAATCCCAGGAGATTCTATTTTCAAAAAAAAACAATGACATGCTTTATGACTTTTATGGAAAGGATCAGCTAAAACAAAAAGTAGTATAATGATTAAACAATTTAATGAGGGTGGACTGGAAATGATAAACCTTAAAGCATTTATAAATGTATTAAAATCAACATGGATAAGAAGACTCTCTCTTGGAGTATAGCAGCATGCAATAAAACACACTATACAATTAAAAGATATTATACATCTTGGGAAACTTTATGCAAAATCAGTGATAGCAAAAATAACAACCCTTTTTGGAAGACGTTCTTTCAGCTTAAACAATGCTATTGGACTGTAATAATCCAACCGAAAAATGTTGATTCTTATCAAGCTCACTGTTTTTAAACCATAATAGTCTAATTGGTGAGCATGGAATATTTTTATAAGCAATGGCATGACAAAGGAGTTAAGCATTTTTGTAGGTAATAATAAAAACAATATTTGAAAAACATTGTAAGGTATATGCAAATGTTATTAAATAAATGTTTAAAGAGATATCTGCATAACAGAAAATTACAGTTATCAATTAAGGCACCGAGCAGCAAATTACAATGTAATATGAAACTATACAGGAACCCTCACACAGAGATTTGTGAACATGGTCCTAGGTGGAGAGAATACGTCGTTTTTCATTTTTATCATTTTTTACATCTATTTTTTCTTCAATTACTTTAAGGACAACAGTTACAACGACTTTGTATTGGTATAAAACATTACTACATGCATTAGGTTTAAATTGATCCATATTGATATAAATTATTCTCTTTGTTATATTTCATTGATATATTTTACGTATTTACTTGTAAAGTGGAGCAAGGGGTGGCCCTCCCCGACCCTTGTCCCACCTAAGACGGTGAGATTAAATGGGTCACCTTGAGATGGCTAAAATAAATTCGAAACACAAACATGAATTCAATGATATAATTCTATATATGTATTATAATTTGCTGGATCTAGCCTTATTTTCTACGTAGGAGCCACAGTATGCATTACACCATCTTAAGAAATAATGTTCCTACAGTATTAACATATATACATATACCATTATTTGCATATGCATTTAGAATGAATATACCCATTGTTTATACTACATACATATTACTATATTATTAGACGCATGTATACAAAGTATCCTTTTGATTATGCATATTTCACATAATATACTATTTTTAGCAGCACTATAATTATTTGAACGAGAAAAAAGGAAAACTAATAAATACGTTTATTTTTACAAAACAGTGTGCCATCTTTTTGTGTCTGAGCCGACCACTCTCACATATTGTGACCTCTCCTTATCCGTCGTCGTCGTCGTCAGTTAACTTTTGCCTAAACTACATCAAGTTTATACTCATTTAGTCAACACGGCATCCAAGATGGTCGCCGTAACTAGAAATAAACCTCTAAATAAACCTCTAAATAAACCTAAAACAATATTCTCCCATGAACATCATTGCCAACACAATTTAATAATACTTTGATTTAGCTTTGTGAGGTTTATCGGAGCAGTTTACATATATATTAGGGTGATACTTTTTATAAAAAGGTTATGAAAAGAGTTCTTTGTTTGTCAGTTCAGGGACAACTACTACTATGAGTTCAAGCAGGGGGGTTAAGGCAGTATATTGACGTGTAAAACTCCCGTCCCGTCTTCTGTATTTTTACTTTCACCTGTAGCTCTGTTTCGCCAAATATGAAGGTCACGTCGCATTTCTTGTCTTCTAGCGTCTCGCCATCTGGATGCTTGATAGTCAGTCCTCCTATTTTTTTGCAGCTGTCATCTGTCACTACAGTCGGATTCAGTCTATCTGACACGAATGGAAAGACGATGGAGCTTTGCATATTCGATTGAGTAAAGATTTTTTTTTAATCTCCCACACTTACAAACTTTTTAAAAATCTCGACACACATTTTCTTTCCATTGACAATCATCATGTTTGACTCTGGATGGACCTTCGGAATGAACGTATCTTGTACATTCATGCCATACGCCATTTTCGCAACTCTAGCGGAGATCATTTCCGGACATGTGACCAAACCTTACCGCGCCTTTCAGAACTGCAAGACCAGGCGGCTCTGGAATAACTAGAAGCTTGTTTTTGAGCTGGCGTCTCAACTCGCTATGGATAAGCTGACAGTCGCCAAATTCTCCCACCAAAACAATGGTATTAACCTTTTGCATACGTGGTTCTGCAAGTATTTCTTTTAAGTGGCATATCAACTTTTGTATGGGTGTTTCAAACCAACTCCTCACAACGTCGGGCTGTATCTTCATTTTGTCAGATATCCATTCTATCTTATTTGCATACTTAGAAGAAGCTATACAGTGTTTCATTTTTTGTCCACCCTTTTCGTATATTTCCTTTAGCGTCGGTTCAACACGAAAGATAATTTTTCGTTCAACGTCCATTGTTATTGACCGTTTAGTCGTCTGAAATTCCCTCAGCATATCGAAGTAGTCAGCCATTTGGTCTTTCTTGAAGCTATCAATAACTTTCTTCCCGAAGAGTTCTGTTAGGAAGCTAATGTAGTTTATGTCAACAGCATTACCTCCCCAGGGACCTCCGCTAGCCTTTAACAGTTCCTTCAACGTCCCATCAGCCCTTTTTTCATGTACCGATATATCAGTTTATCTGAAAACGTGTATTTTACATTTAATGAATAATACCTTAAAACTAATACATACTCGATGATTTGTAAAATTTTAAAACAAACAAAAGCGACATGCAGTCGTGGTGTAAAGATTTTTCAAGAACATATATCGGTATACATATCTCGATTCCAAATTTATTTTTCGGATGACAGCTTAAGATTACTGCCTCTAATGCGGTTAGTCCTTCTTCTTCTTCTTCTTCTTCTTCTTGTAATGGACAGTGGTGGTCCATTGAAAAGTACGTTTGTCTCTGAATCTAGAGATGACTGGTTCGGGTCTCACTGGCACCACTGGGTTACCACTCGGTTGTCATTAAACAGGACACTTTCCTTAGCATTGTCCATTGGATGGGACAGTTAACCGGATAGATTAAACAATGTATTGCTAAGCTAATACGTACCTCCTAAATCCACCGCAATATACTGGATTCCCTTTCCAAGAAGTTCTATTTTTTGTTCTGTAATCTGCTTCTGACACCACATTGAAGTAGCTTCCGTTTCGAGCACTAGTTTCAATCTGTTGGAATCCATACCCCCCTATATAAAATCATCATTTTAAAAATTGAGCAGTGCAATTAACAATTGTTGAGATCCTTAGCAACATGTTCGCCCGTTTACCTAGTTATCGAATGTTTACTGTTAGAGATTAAATTAATGAAAATCAATCCAGAGGAACATTGCTTATTTGGGAGAAGTTTAGTTAATAGTATTATTATAGTTTATTTTTCAAGCAATTTTAAATTTTGTACTTAAACCCACATTTATATTGATATATTCTCAGAACCGTGCTTACAGTGTTGTTTTATTGTTTTGGTGTGCATAATGGATCAGTCATATCTACACATTTGTTTGCTATCAATTCATATGAAATGACTCATTTTCAGCTCTACTGGCCAAAGGCCAGGCGAGCTTATGCGATCACTTTATGTCCGTCATCCGTCTGTCTGATTGTCTGTAAGCAAATTTATAAAATCGACATCTCCTCTGAAACTGCTTGAAGGATTTTGATGAAATTTCATCACAATGATACTTGGGAGGGCCTCTCTCAAATTTGTATTTTTCATGGCCGCCAGTCATCCAAGATGGCCACCATGGCTAAAAATAGGTCAAATTTAGGGAAATTTCAAACGTCATCTCCTCCGAAACCACATATTTCATTATTGTGAAATATCATAAATATGTTGCTTGGGTTGGCCTCTATCCAGTTTGTGTTTTTCGTTATCGTCGAATAATCAAAATGGCCGCTACGGCGACTCAAAGTTTGCATAGAGTTATATAGGAAAAGGCTAAAAATGACATCTTTTTTGAAACCGCTTGAAGGATTTTGATGAAACTTCATTACAATGATCTTTGGGATAGTCCCCCTCAGATGACCACCATGGCTAAAATAAGGTCAAATTTAAGGAAATTTTAAACGACATCTCATCAGAAACCTCTTATTCCGTTCTCGTGAAATATCATAAACATGTTCCTTTGGTTGGCCTATATCAAGTTCGTGTTTTTCGTTATCTTCAAATAATCAAAATGAACGCCACAGCGACCAAAAGTTTACATAGATATATCGTCGAATAATCAAAATGGCCTCCACGGCGACCCAAAGTTTACATAGAGTTATAACTTATATTTTCTATTTCTCTTTCTTCTTTGGCTTTGAAGTAGAATACCGGCGGTGCTAGGGGGCGTGAAAAGTGTTGCTTCTTTCATTACTTCTCATGAACAGACTCAATAAAACCGAGTCTGCTGCTTTATTCTCTTAATTGTGTTTGTTGCTCTCAAAGGATCACCTTTATCAGTATTTATTAATCACCATGATATTTGGGATAGTCCCTCTCATATTTGTGTTTTTCGTTGCCGCCAGTCATCCAAGAAGGCCGCCATATCGAAAACACTTATTCCATTCTTGTGAGATATCATATACATGTTCCTTGGGTTGGCCTCTATCAAGTTTGTGTTTTTCGTTATTGTCGAATAATCAAAATGGCCACCACTTCAACCCAAACTTTACATAGAGTTATATAGGAAAAGGCTAAAAATGACATATTCTCTGAATCCAGTTGAAGGATTTTAATGAAACTTAAACACAATGATCTTTGGGAAAGTCCTCCTCAGGTTTATGTTTTTCACAGCTGCCAGTTGGCCGACATGGCCTCCATGGCTAAAACTGTCAAATTTAAGGAAATTTAAAACGACATCTCCTCCGAAACCACTTAATCCATTCCAGTGAAATATCATGTATATGTTCCTTGGATTGGCCTCTATCAAATTTGTGTTTTTCGTTATCATCGATTAATCAAAATGGTTGCCATGTTGACCAAGATTTACATAATATATATTATATAGTTATATAGGAAAAGGTTCAATATGAAATCTTCTCTGAAACCTTTTGAAGGATTTTGTTGAAACTTTATCACAATGGTTGGCGTCTATTAAGTTTGTGTTTTTTGTTTTCTTGCAATAATCAAAATGGCCGCCGTGGCGACCCAAAGTTTATATAGGAAAAGGCTAAATATGACATGTTTACACTGTAGAGCGTCTAAAGGCCCTCTTGGGCCCCTTGTTCATGATCGACTTTACTCGATTGTTGAAAATTATGGCTTATTTCATTCTCTTGTACTAAAATATACAAGAAAATAACACATATTATAGTGGGTATCACAACTTATTTTTAGCTCTAAGCTTAGGGATGGCGAGTTGTCGTCCGTCCGTTAACGTTTGCCTCATTAACACGATAGGGCTTTCATTTTTCATCCGACCTTTTTCGTTGTTTATATCAATGAATGCTAGGACGAGTTCTAAAACCAGACAGATGGACCAGTTACACCAGAGTTATAACCCTAGATTTAGTTAAAATTGCTATATTTTTTGCCCCGTTAACGCAATAGGGCCTTCATTTTTCATTCAATCTTTTTCAAACTTTACCAGATTGTTGATATCAATGAAAGCTCGGACGAGTTAAAAATCCCAGCCAGTTTGGACCATTTTTACCGGAGTTATGGCGCTTAAAAGCTTGGACAAGTTCGAAAACCAACCAAATCGGATTACCGTTGTAACACGAGAGTTATGGCCCTTGCAATAGTTCAAAGATTATGTATTTTGTCTCTTGAAGATCTTCATTTGGCCAGATTTCAGCGAAATTATTAGTACCAAGCCTAGTTGTACATATCGCCACCGTGTTCCGGTTGAATCATTTGATGGAGTTATGGCCCTTTAAAAGTGTTAAATACACACGTTTTGTCTGGACTAGTTCTCCTGAACCCCTGGCTGGATTTCAGCAAATCTTACAGGGATGATCGGTACCAAGCTCAGATGAGCTCATCACCGTGTTGCGGTTGAAAAAATATTTTTGGCGGAGTTATGGCCCTTTAAAGGTTTTATTACACAATATTTGTCCGGACTAGTTCTCATGAACCCCTGGCCGGATTTCAGTGAAACTTGGCAAGGAAGATCAGTATCAAGCCTAGTTATACGTTTCATTGCCTTTTTCCGGTCGAATGTTTTTTGGCAGAGTTTTATAGGTTTTAATACACTTTATCCCTACTAGTTCTCCTGATCTTCTGGCCGTATTTAAATGAATCTTGGCGAGGATGATTAGTTGCAAGCCTAGTTGTGCATATCATCGCCGTATTCCAGTTGTAACAGTCTATTACATCATTTTAGAATTATTTTTATTTTTAGAATTTTGTGATTCTTGGTTTCGAGAAACTCATTACTCAATGGGTCTTAATCTGTTTCTCACAGCAATTAAAAGGCTCATTCAGTTTGAGAATACACTGAGTTGCATCATAATAGCATGACGTGATGTCATAATACTAGTGTGTGATGTCATAATATCAGAAAGTGATGTCATGATAGAAGCAACCAAATAAAAATATGAATGAAGCATTCTGATTGGTTCAGTGATAAAAAGTGGACCAATGAAACCAGTTAATTTAAAGCTCATTATATTCTCAGAACGCACTGAGGTTTTACTGGATATTGTGTAATGAGGTTCCTGAAACCCAGAAACACAAAATTCTAATAATAAAATCATTCTAAAATGATTTATAGACTGTTTTGAATTAATTTTGGCAGGGTTATGAGCCTTTAAAGGTTTTAATACACTAAATTTGCACAGACTAGATTTCCTGAACCTCTGGCCAGATTTCAGCCATGTTCCGGTTGAATGATTTTTGACAAGAGTTATGGTCCCTTATACACAAACTTAGCTTAGTTAGTAAAGCGTTCACAGGCCCTCTTGGGTCTCTTGTTATATATATAGTATTTATTCTGATTGTATTCCTTGATGCTTTACAATGTTTATATATACAGTATGTCTAGTTCTTCAACTTCGGGAAAAACGACATGAACCCTTTTAAAAAGTAAAACTTAAATATAAGCAAGAACATTTAGACTAATTGTGTACTTGTAGTGAAGTTATATTACGAAATTACCTCTATAGCGGATTCTCTCATAAACTGTTTGGCGTTGTCGTTCCAGATGGCGGGAATAGTGAGTACATACAGGATGTCCGTCGCTTCTATGCCACTACAAATGCAGTTCACCGCCTGCAGCATGTGTTTCCGCAAGTAACCAATGGCCATCGAGAATACTGTCATCGCCGGCATTGATTTGCCACTTATGTCTTGTATCTGCGTGTGTCTAGTAAGATTCTTTATAATAAAAAAAACAATATTCATAAGCAATACGCCAGTTCAAATTGCTATATAATTCGAATAGTAAATGTAGCATTCACAGAACACAGTCAAGAAGATTAAACAGGAGAGGGTTGGCCTCATAACTGGGGTGGACGTAACGTTATCTGACGTTAATTTAATGTCATGAAGGAAAACAAAAACAATATGCCTCCACTTCAAACGTTACATTAAAAAAACACAAACAAGTTCTAGTAATTAGTTATACAGAAAATATAGATCTGCATGACTAAAAAAAAAAATACGTCAGTGCCTTGCACTATATAGTTTATAAGGATCGCCACGCACACGCAGAATAGCTCGCCAGAGCCTCGCTGTTCTTTTGTTTTCTAAGCCTCGCTTAATAAACTTGATAGTAAAAGGCACTGACATACTTTTCTCTATATCGCAGTAGTGGGAGGGCATATACGAGTATCCAGAGATACTGAAGACAGATGTACTTACAAGAGATTGTATCATACCTTGTTGTTATGGAGTGCCATTTTAAACCTTCTAAACAGATACCAGTCATGATGCTTTCCGTCCTCGCACAGATCAGCATACTTGTTATCTGCATCATAACCAAAGGCACTAAACTCTTTGTTTGGTTTAACAAGCACACATGTTGGCGTCTTCAGTGATATCAGCCTTCGAGAACCAGCGTTCCAGCCTTGATTACATTGAATATGGTCAGGCTCATATTCAAAAGCAAATGCGTAGCAACTGTATGTTTTTCCAAAGTCAAATGCAGCAACCAAAAGATACGATGATGTTGATGTTTTACCGTACTTGGCCATTCTTCATGGAAACCTGCAACATTGCTTATTTCATCACATCCATTATTTAACTGTGCCAAGCATAGCTCATATGTTTAAATGTTTGTTAGTGGTTAGAAGATATGCAACCCTTGTTTCCTTGTTGATGTTTAATAAAAGACATGTTTATTTGCATGATAAAGTTAGTTTCCCAGAATTCTAACCAGGTTTGAGTTGTTAACAGGTTGTCAGCATTATAACTTTACTATGGAAGGGGCATAGAGACTGATTGAAGCTATTATAACCTAGTATAAAGTATTTGTCGTATAATGTTTCTTCGACAATGCATAGGACAGTCTTTGTTTTATGGAGATGTATGCACTTTAAAAATGAAATTAATCACGAAATTCATCAGAAAATGATACGAACCTTTAGTATTGCAACGCACTGTTTGAGATCCTCTTGATGGGATGTATTTTTATAAACACTCTTTTGCAAACTATGTGACCATTCGGCAGGTAGGGCCAATATCTACCTCCAGGGTCAACATTTTAGCCCAAAACACACCAAAAAGCATTCCCAACAATTCAACTAAAATCGTTATTTTTTTATTTTTTATAAATTGTTCCTTGTCATATTAGAGATAATTATAATTAACATATACAAAATACATCGGCGGTCATATATCTGGGGCTTTATGCTAATATTGATTATATCGCTACATGTGCAATATCGTGTGTACCAGGGCAATCTGTTTTAAACAAACTAATCTAAAGCTTCATGTTTAAACCGGCTAACTGGTAAAATGATAGACACTGTATGCATTATGTCTTTTCAATTCGTTTTCAATGCAAATCAACTGGTTCATTTCTACACGGTCATTGATAGAGATTATCTAGTATGTTCAACTTAAAATACATTATACATAATTGATAAATGTGCAGACATAGCAGTCAACACAGCTTAACTGGTTTAAGTACAAACTATTATAAGCACATATTTACCTGTACAACATTATAATCCTTTATCCGTTTTTTTCCGAGAATAATTTCGTTATTTAAGTAACCTATCTATATGAGTTGTTTTGTCAAAGCTACATTTTTAACTCGACTTTTATACCTACTTTCATAGCATTTTCGTGGCATTTCTAAAAATAGAAATTCTATATATAGAAGTATGTGACGAATAAGGTCAAGCGATATTCACGGGGGTAAATCTCTTTCAAACGTTGGTATAATTGGTTGATCGTTAAACCGAACTAAATTAAAGCACAACACGAAATGTAAAATAATAGAACCTTTTGAATTCGCTGTTTTGGAGTTCTGTTGTATCTACTTGAACTGCTCATTCTTCCGATGACACTTTATTAAAAGAACAGGCAGTATCAGCCACGCACGTTTAATAGTGGGAAACACATGCTGTGTTCAAGTTCTCATCTTAACTATCGTTATTATACCTATAATAAAATTATACCTATATTTAATTGCGAATTTCAGTTTTGTTTTCATATCACGATGAACATTATCGAAACTAATCACAAAACCTGCCGCAAAGCTGTACGATAATATCAGTAAAATAATATTTAGAATGTGCGATCTATTCGAATAGGGCAATTACCAATATTCTCGAATCATATGTGTTTATAGGACGATCTCACATTCGATAAAATAATGTATCAATCGGCATCAATCACACATGTGTGAATATACCGGTTCTTTGGGAAGTATCACGTGGTATTAATGCACGTCCTTTTTCTGTTTTATCGTAGCATCCCTATTAAAGGGGTATTTAAAATGCCATCTTTATTCAACCAACATACTGTGTGCAATCCTTTTGACATATTTCAATTACTTTATCTGCTTTTCTTAACTATCGGACATATGTATCACATGAACTGTTACGACCACATGAACTGATTACGTCACTGCAAAATCCAACACGAAAATAAAGGGATTAAATGAGGGGGCTTTAATAATCAAACCTTAATGTTCGACAATAGATATTTTCTGTGTTTCTGCAAAAACAAATATCAACATACATCGTATATACCACACTACTAGAACTCCACTTCCTATCACACGTGCCTGTAAGTATGAGCAATCGTCTAGCGTACATATCCATGTGCTTCCATATTATTGCTCCTTAAGTTCTTTAATGTTTTACTTTGTCGACTCATTCGTATATTATAGCGTTTAACCTACATATTATTATAAATGACACTTTCTTCTAGTTCAACGATATCAGATTTTCTTTGGTCACCCATTTAGATAAAAACGAAATTAGTTTATAGCATAGTTACTTTCAAATATCTGACCGTTGGAGTCATGAGATAGAATCAATATGATACTGTAATTATGCTGCATACCGCGCAGTTGATTGTAGTTGTGGTGTACTTCCTTTCGAGGGATTACTTACGTTTGCATTGTCTTGTCGTTTGGGCCATCGAATGCGCCTGAATGAAACTTTTTAACTTTTCAGTACAATCAACTTCCCGATATGCTGCATAAACACAGTCGCATTTTGATTCTACCCCGTGACACCAACAGCACATTCAACTACGCCATATGCAGCATAAATACAATTGCATTATAATTTTACCCCGTGACAACAACAGTACAATCAACTGCGCGATATGCTGCATAAATACAGTGACCTGTTGATTCTACCCCATGACACCAACAGTACAATCAACTACGCGATATGCTGCATAAATACGATGAAATGTTGATTCTACCCCATGACACCAACAGTACAATCAACTTCGCGATATCCTGCATAAATACAGCCGCAATTTGATTCTACACCGAGACAACAACAGTACAATCAAATGCGCGATATGCTGCATAAATACAGTCGCATTATGATTCTACCCCGTGACACCAACAGTACGTACAACTGCGCGATATGCTGCATAAATACAGTGACATGTTGATTCTACGGCATGACACCAACAGTACAATCAACTTCGCGATATGCTGCAAAAATACAGTGGCATTTTGATTCTACGCCGTCACAACAACAGTACAATCAACTGCGTGATATGCTGCATATATACAGTGATATGTTGATTCTACCCCGTGACACCAACAGCACATTCAACTACGCGATATGCAGCATAAATACAAGTGCATTATAATTCTACCCCGTGACACCAACAGTACAATCAATTGCGCGATATGCTGCATAAATACAGTGATATGTTGATTCTACCCCATGACACCAACAGTACAAGCAGCTTCGCGATATGCTGCATAAATACAGTGGCATTTTGATTCTAGCCTGTGACACCAACAGTACAATCAATTGCGCGATATGCTGCATACATACAGTGACATGTTGATTCTACCCCATGACACCAACAGTACAATCAACTTCGCGATATGCTGCATAAATACAGTGGCATTCTGATTCTACACCATGACAACAACAGTACAATCAACTGCGTGATATGCTGCATATATACAGTGAGATGTTGATTATACCCCGTGACACCAACAGCACATTCAACTACGCGATAAGCAGCATAAATACAAGTGCATTATAATTCTACCCCATGACACCAACAGTACAATCAGCTTCGCGATATGCTGCATAAATACAGTGGCATTTTGATTCTAGCCTGTGACACCAACAGTACAATCAATTGCGCGATATACTGCATACATACAGTGACATGTTGATTCTACCCCATGACACCAACAGTACAATCAACTGCGCGATATGCTGCATAAATACAGTGACATGTTGATTCTACCCAACAACACCAACAATACATACACCTGAGCGATATGATGCATAAATACAATCGCATTTTGATTCTACCCCAAGACCCTAAAGTACAATCAACTACGCGATAAGCTGCACAAATACAGTCGCATTATGGTTCTACCCCGTGACACCAAAAGTACATTCTACTGCGCGATATGCTTCATAAATACTGTCGCATTTTGATTCTACCCCGTGAAACCAACATTACACTCAACTGCGCGATATGCTGCATAAATACTGTCGCATTTTGATTCTATCCCATGACACCAACAGTAAAATCAACTGCGCGATATGCAACATAAATACAATTGCATTATGATTTTAACACGTGACAACAACATTACACTCAACTGCGCGAAATGCCGCATAAATAGTGACATGTTGATTCTACCCCATGACACCAACAGTATAATCAACTGCTCGATATGCTGCATAAATAGTGACATGTTGATTCTAACCAGTGAAACCAACATTACATTCAACTGCGCGATATGTGCTGCATAAATACAGTCGCAATTTGATTCTACCCCGTAACAACAACAGTACAATCAACTGCTCAATCTGCTGCATAAATACAGTCGCATTTTGATTCTACCCAATGACACCAACATGACACTCAGCTGCGCAATATGCTGCATTTATACAATCGCATTATGATTATACCACGCGACACCAACAGTACATTAAACTGCGCGATATGCTGCATAAATACAGTCGTATTTTGATTCTACACCCTGACACCAACAGTACATTAAACTGCGCGATATGCTGCATAAATACAGTAGCATTTTGATTCTACATGTTATGTGACACCAACAGTACAATCAATTGGGCGATATGCAGCATAAATACAGTTTCATTATAATTCTGCCCCGTGACACAAACAGTACATTAAACTGCGAGATATGCTGCATAAGTACAGTTGCATTATGATTCTACCCCGTGACACCAAAAGTACAATCAACTACGCGATTTGCTGCTTACATACAGTCGCATTTTGATTCCACCCCGTGACACCAACAGTACAATCAACTTGGCGATATGCAGCATAAATACAGTCGCATTTTGATTTTACCCCGTGACACCAACAGTACATTCAACAGCGCGATATGCTGCATAAATACAGTCGCATGTTGTTTCTACCCCGTGACACCAACAGTACATTCAACTGCGCGATATGCTACATATTTGATTCTAACCCGTTACACCAACAATACAATCAACTACGCGATATGCTGCATAAATACAGTGACATGTTGATTCTAAACCGTGACACCAAAAATACAGTCAACTGCGCGATATGCTGTATAAATACAGTAGCATTTTGATTCTACCCCGTGACTAATGGGGCCTTTACACAGGATGGCGACCTTTGTGCCTCCCGTGTGCGACCATAAAATTTGCCAGGTCGTCGTTGGAGGCTCAAAGGAGGCAGGATGGTTGCCTAGGTCGTTCAAAGGTGGTACACAGGAGGTTCAGACATCGCCATGGACGCCATGGTCGCCGTGAATTTTTGAACATGTTTAAAACAGTCGCACAAAGGTCGTCGAGGAGGTTGGTTGCTCAAAGATGGCTCAAAGGAGGCAGAAGGGAGGCACAAGCATTACCGTGGTTGCAGAATGGAGGCACATTTGTCGCCCAGTGGTCGCCAGGTAATAGATGCGTTCTGCTGCAATTTCTTTTGGCTGAACGGTCGTCCAGTGATCGCCGTTAGTTGCCGTTGGTCGCCGATGATGGCACAAAGGAGGCACAGAGGAGGCTCAATGGTTGCCCAAACATTGCTCGGGTGTCGCCTATGTAGCCTATAATCGCGTTGGTTGCCGTAGGTTGCACAGGGGAAGCACAGGGGAGGCAGGCAGGTGGCTCCGTGGACGCACAGGTCATTCTTAGACCGCCATGAAAATGCCCGAAAATTGCATTTTTGGTGGTTCAAGGAAGGCACAAGGATCGCTGGAGCAGTTACATAGAAACATGATTTTCTGGGTTTAGGCGACCATTGAGCGTCCTGGCCATTTTTTGGTCGCTCAAAGGTGGCACAAAGGTCGCAGCCCTGTGTAAAGGGGCCTTAAATTATTCAGATATTGATCGCGATTAATGCACACCATGACAAAGGACGTAAATTAAAATGATCGCTTGACACCAAATCAGTTCAGGTAGACTTGTTCATGTTTATAAACTGAGGTGTATTATATAACTGTACAAATCGTTTTCCTATAGTTACAACTTAAAGGGATACATGGTAGTCTTGATTCGTTTAAACCTCATGGCGTTCCGTTATTTTTTTACTTGCATTTTGTGCAGTCATTGATATGGATTATTAGAATAATGCAAAGCATATTACTAACTGTTGAATATATTGCACAAATAATATATTTAAACATTTGGTATAATAACGAAGAAAGATTATTTAATTGTATGTAAGCAGATTTAGATATATAGATCGATCCTTCCACTGCCCCCACCATCAGGCGCCTGGGATGGCAAATTTCAGGTTTTTGCGATGGTGCGCCATCGATAGTATTAACATTGTTTGGGGCCGAGAAGGATCGGAACGCGAACATAAACACTAAATTTCGTTAGCGACAGACGTAATAGGCAATTGAATACACTCTTATTATTAGAATTATTTTGTTTTATGGATTAAACCGTTATAATACAATATGTTCGGAAACGTTAAAATAGGCATTATCCCGCCATCAACAGGCACATTTTTCAAGAAATGTACACAGTTTCTACTTCTACTGACGTTGAGGTGTATGTTTGTTTACTTTACATACTGACGTTGAGGTTTATATATATTTACTTTACATGTTTACTTTACATACTGACGTTGAGATGTATATATATTTACCTTACATAGTTACTTTACATACTGACGTTGATGTGTATATGTATTTACTTTACATACTGACGTTGAGGTGTATATATATTTACTTTACATATTTACTTAACATACTGACGTTGAGGTGTATGTATGTTTACATACTGACGTTGATGTGTATATATATTTACTCTACATATTTACTTTACATACTGACGTTGATGATTATGTATATTTACTTTACATATTTACTTTACATACTGACGTTGAGGTGTATATATATTTACTCTACATATACTACTTTACAGATTGACGCTGAGGTGTATGTATATTTACTTTACATATTTACTTCACATACTGACGTTGAGGTGTATATATATTTACTTTACATATACGACATTACATACTGACGTTAAGGTGTATGTATATTTACCTTACATATTTACTTTACATACTGACGTTGATGTGTATATGTATTTACTTTACATACTGACGTTGAGGTGTATATATATTTACTTTACATATTTACTTTACATATTTACTTTACATACTGACGTTGATGTGTATATGTAGTTACTTTACATATTTGCTTTACATACTGACGTTGAGGTGTATGTATATTTACTCTAAATATACTACTTTACAGATTGACGCTGAGGTGTATATATATTTACTTTACATATTTACTTTACATACTGACGTTGAGGTGTATATTTATTTACTTTACATATACTACTTTACATACTGACGTTGAGGTGTATATATATTTACTTTACATATACTGCTTTACATACTGACGTTGAGGTGTATATATATTTACTTTGCATAAAATACTTTACATACTGACGTTGAGTTGTATATATATTTACTTTACATATACTACTTTACATACTGACGTTGAGGTGTATATATAATTACTTTACATATACTACTTTACATACTGACGTTGAGTTGTATATATATTTACTTTACATATACTACTTTACATACTGACGTTGAGGTGTATATATATTTACTTTACATATTTACTTTACATACTGACGTTGATGTGTATATGTATTTACTTTAAATACTGACGTTGAAGTGTATGTATATTTACTTTACATATACTACTTTACATACTGACGTTGAGGTGTATATATATTTACTTTACATATTTAAATTACATACTGACGTTGAGGTGTATACATATTTACTTTACATACTGACGTTAAGGTGTCTATATATTAACTTTACATACTGACGTTGAGGTGTATATATATTTACTTTAAATACTGACGTTGAGGTGTATACATATTTACTTTACATACTGACGTTGAGGTGTATACATATTTACTTTACATACTGACGTTGAGGTGTATATATATTTACTTTACATACTGACGTTGAGGTGTATACATATTTACTTTACATACTGACGTTGAGGTGTATATATATTTACTTTACATACTGACGTTGAGGTGTATACATATTTACTTTACATACTGACGTTGAGGTGTATATATATTTACTCTACATACTGACGTTGAGGTGTATATATATTTACTTTACATATACTTCTTTACATACTGACGTTGAGGTGTATGTATGTTTACTTTACATACTGACGTTGAGGTGTATGTATATTTACTTTACATATACTACTTTACATACTGACGTTGAGGTGTATATATATTTACTTTACATATTTACTTTACATACTGACGTTGAGGTGTATACATATTTACTTTACATACTGACGATGAGGTGTATATATATTTACTCTACATACTGGAGTTGAGGTGTATATATATTTACTCTACATATACTACTTTACAGATTGACTCTGAGGTGTATGTTTATTTACTTTGCATATTTACTTTACATACGGACGTTGAGGTGTATATATATTTACTTTACATATTTGCTTTACATACTGACGTTGAGATGTATATATATTTACTTTACATATTTACTTTACATACTGACGTTGAGGTGTATATATATTTACTTTACATATACTACTTTACATACTGACGTTGAGGTGTATATATATTTACTCTACATATAATACTTTACAGATTGACGTTGAGGTGTATGTATATTTACTTTGCATATACTACTTTACATACTGACGTTGAGGTGTATATATATTTACTTTACACATTTACTTTACATACTGACGTTGATGTGTATATATGTTTACTTTACATACTGACGTTGAGGTGTATATATATTTACTTTACACATTTACTTTACATACTGACGTTGATTTGTATATATGTTTACTTTACATACTGACGTTGAGGTGTATATGTGTTTACTTTACATATACTACTTTACATACTGACGTTGAGGTGTATGTATGTTTACTTTACATATACTACTTTACATACTGACGTTGATGTGTATGTATGTTTACTTTACACACTGACGCTGAGGTGTATGTATATTTACTTTACATATTTACTTTACATACTGACGTTGAGGTGTATATTTATCTACTTTACATATACTACATTACATACTGACGTTAAGGTGTATGTATTTTTAAATTACATATTTACTTTACATACTGACGTTGATGTGTATATGTATTTACTTTACATACTGACGTTGAGGTGTATATATATTTACTTTACATATTTACTTTACATATTTACTTTACATACTGACGTTGATGTGTATATGTAGTTACTTTACATATTTACTTTACATACTGACGTTGAGGTGTATGTATATTTACTCTAAATATACTACTTTACAGATTGACGCTGAGGTGTATATATATTTACTTTACATATTTACTTTACATACTGACGTTGAGGTGTATATATATTTACTTTACATATACAACTTTACATACTGACGTTGAGGTGTATGTATATTTACTTTACATATACTACTTTACATACTGACGTTGAGGTGTATATATATTTACTTTGCATAAACTACTTTACATACTGACGTTGAGGTGTATATATATTTACTTTACATATACTACTTTACATACTGACGTTGAGGTGTATATATAATTACTTAACATATACTACTTTACATACTGACGTTGAGTTGTATATATATTTACTTTACATATACTACTTTACATACTGACGTAGAGGTGTATATATATTTACTTTACATATTTACTTTACATACTGACATTGATGTGTATATGTATTTACTTTACATACTGACGTTGAGGTGTATGTATATTTACTTTACATATACTTCTTTACATACTGACGTTGAGGTGTATATATATTTACTTTACATATTTACTTTACATACTGACGTTGAGGTGTATACATATTTACTTTACATACTGACGTTGAGGTGTATATATATTTACTTTACATACTGACGTTGATGTGTATATATATTTACTTTACATATTTACTTTATATATTTACTTTACATACTGACGTTTATGTGTATATGTAGTTACTTTACATATTTACTTTACATACTGACGTTGAGGTGTATATATATTTACTTTACATATACTACTTTACATACTGACGTTGAGGTGTATATATATTTACTTTACATATACTGCTTTACATACTGACGTTGAGGTGTATATATATTTACTTTGCATAAACTACTTTACATACTGACGTTGAGGTGTATATATATTTACTTTACATATACTACTTTACATACTGACGTTGAGGTGTATATATATTTACTTTACATACTGACGTTGAGGTGTATATATATTTACTTTACATACTGACGTTGAGGTGTATACATATTTACTTTACATACTGACGTTGAGGTGTATATATATTTACTTTACATACTGACGTTGAGGTGTATATATATTTACTTTACATACTGACGTTGAGGTGTATACATATTTACTTTACATACTGACGTTGAGGTGTATACATATTTACTTTACATACTGACATCGAGGTGTATATATATTTACTTTACATACTGACGTTGAGGTGTAAACATATTTACTTTACATACTGACGTTGAGGTGTATATATATTTACTTTACATACTGACGTTGAGGTGTATACATATTTACTTTACATACTGACGTTGAGGTGTATATATATTTACTCTACATACTGACGTTGAGGTGTATATATATTTACTTTACATATACTACTTTACATACTGACGTTGAGGTGTATGTATTTTTACTTTACATACTGACGTTGAGGTGTATGTATATTTACTTTACATATACTACTTTACATACTGACGTTGAGGTGTATATATATTTACTTTACATATTTACTTTACATACTGACATTGGGGTGTATACATATTTACTTTACATACTGACGATGAGGTGTATATATATTTACTCTACATACTGACGTTGAGGTGTATATATATTTACTCTACATATACTACTTTACAGATTGACGCTGAGGTGTATGTTTATTTACTTTGCATATTTACTTTACATACTGACGTTGAGGTGTATATATATTTACTATACATATTTACTTTACATACTGACGTTGAGGTGTATATATATTTACTTTACATATTTACTTTACATACTGACGTTGAGGTGTATATATATTTACTTTACATATACTACTTTACAGATTGACGTTGATGTGTATGTATATTTACTTTGCATATACTACTTTACATACTGAAGTTGAGGTGTATATATATTTACTTTACACATTTACTTTACATACTGACGTTGATGTGTATATATGTTTACTTTACATACTGACGTTGAGGTGTATATATATTTACTTTACACATTTACTTTACATACTGACGTTGATGTGTATATATATTTACTTTACATACTGACGTTGAGGTGTATATGTGTTTACTTTACATATACTACTTTACATAATGACGTTGAGGTGTATGTATGTTTACTTTACATATACTACTTAACATACTAACGTTGATGTGTATGTATGTTTACTTTACATACTGACGTTGAGGTGGATATATATTTACTTTACATATTTACTTTACATACTGACGTTGAGGTGTATGTATGTTTGCTTTACATATACTACTTTACATACTGACGTTGATGTGTATGTATGTTTACTTTACATACTGACGTTGAGGTGGATATATATTTACTTTACATATTTACTTTACACACTGACGTTGAGGTGTATATGTGTTTACTTTACATATACTACTTTACATACTGACGTTGAGGTGTATGTATATTTACTTTACATATTTACTTTACATACTGACGTTGAGGTGTATATATATTTACTTTACATATTTACTTTACATACTGACGTTGAGGTGTAAATATATTTACTTTACATATTTACTTTACATACTGACGTTGAGGTGTATATATATTTACTTTACATACTGACTTTGAGGTGTATATATATTTACTTTACATACTGACGTTGAGGTGTATGTATATTTAATTTACATACTGACGTCGAGGTGTATATATATTTACTTTACATATTTACTATACATACTGACGTTGAGGTGTATATATATTTACTTTACATACTGACGTTGAGGTGTATGTATATTTACTTTACATACTGACGTCGAGGTGTATATATATTTACTGTATATATACTACTTTGCATACTGACGTTGAGGTGTATGTATATTTACTTTATATATTTACTTTACACACTGACGTTGAGGTGTATATATGTTTACTTTATATATACTATTTTGCATACTGACGTTGAGGTGTATGTATATTTACTTTACATATTTACTTTACATACTGACGTTGAGGTGTATATATATTTACTTTACATATTTACTTAACATACCGACGTTGAGTTGTATACACTGGTCAAAATTGCTAACCGGTCATTTTATTATTTGGAATATTATATCAAATATTGTATATTTTGAGTTGATATTTCATACAAATAAATATGAGCAGCAAACAAAACAATCAATACACTTTGTAACTTCAAATTCCGCACTTCCGGTCTCGTGGCTTATTTTGGCGCGAAATCGCATTATTCTCCCGTGCTGCACGAGGTAAGATTTGAACATGTGTTTGTGTTCTCGGAATTGTTTATCGTTTCAATCCAAAACAAAAACTTACTAAAAATTAAATAAAAAATGCGTCGCATGACAACGGAAGAGCGTGGACGGGCCGTCGGTATGATTATTGCTGGTACTTCGATTCGGCAGGTAAAGGACATTGCGTAATTTGTTCATTTTTATTAATTTATTTAATCGATTTTCTACGTTTTATTTTCTCTTTTTCAAGTCCAGTATTGTGTATTATAATATTCCTCATCCTTCCGGCAGGTTAGTTTATTCATAAGTTTACTTGTCTGTCCGTCCGTCCGTCCGTCTCTTCGTTTGTTCGTTCGTACATGATTCTGTCTAACCATGTTCATTATTTCTGAAAAAGTCGCAAGCATGAGTTGTTTTATATGTATAGGTAGCCAGAACAGTCAACAGAAGTTTTTCAACAATTCACGACCTTTGGCTCAAGTACAATCGCACCGGAAGTGTTGATGACCATCACCGAAGGCCAAAAAGACGTGTGACAACGCAGCGTCAAGATCACTACATCCTTGTAACACACCTTCGTAATAGAAGAATAACAGCGACTGATACTGCCAGACGTTTAATAGGCGTCCATAATAGAAACTTGAGTGATCAAACAGTACGAAATCGACTACGGATCATGGGATTGAGAGCGAGAAGACCTTTTGTGGGATTAGTATTGACTGGAAGACACCGGCGAATTCGTCTTCAGTGGGCCAGAAGGCATTTGAGGTTCACCAGAGCAGACTGGGCAAATGTCGCCTTTACAGATGAGTCCAGATTTAATCTTCAGAAGTCCGACGGTAGAGAGCGAATTTATCGACGACTTGGGGAACGATATTCGGATAATTGCGTCAACGAAAGATCTCATTTTGGAGGAGGGTCAGTGATGGTTTGGGGAGGTATTAGTTTGCACACTAAAACTGATATGGTGGTTGTTCGAGGAAACCTGAACGCAGACCAATACCAGCAACTAATACTTCGACCAACGCTTATTCCCCATATTCGCGCTAACCGTGGGATGACATTCATGCAAGACAATGCACCTTGCCATACTGCAAGAACTACCCGTCAGCTACTTCAGGGCAACAACATTCGAACAATGGAGTGGCCGCCATGTAGTCCGGATTTAAATCCAATCGAACATGTGTGGGACGAAATCGACCGTCGTGTGCGACAGTTACCAAGGCAACAACATATTGCTGACCTCACAAGGGACATAGTCAATGTTTGGAATAACATACCTCAGCGTTTTCTACATAACTACATAAATTCCATGCGACAACGCTGTTTAGCTGTTGTACGCGCAAACGGCGGTCATACGCGATATTGATTTTTGTAAATTTTGAAATTACTGGTATCTATGAATTTCGATAAAATAAACTTCTTTGAAATTCATAAAATACTTTGCTTTACTGATGTGATTACTTATAGAACATTTTTCAATACATTTATTTCCAATTTCACATATATTATTTTTTTCTGAGACAAATAAATAAGAAAATAACAAGTGATCGGTTAGCAATTTTGACTAGTGTATATATTTACTTTACATATTTACTTTGCATACTGACGTTGAGGCGTATATATGTTTACGTTATATATACTACTTTACATACTGACGTTGATGTGTATATATATTTACTTTACATATTTACTAACGTACTGACGTTGAGGTGTGTATATGTTTACTTTATATATACTACTTTGCATACTGACGTTGAGGTGTATGTATATTTACTTTACATATTGACGTTGAGGGGTATGTATATTTACTTTGCATATACTACTTTACATACTGACGTTGAGGTGTATGTATATTTACTTTACATATACTACTTTAAATACTGACGTTGAGGTGTATGTAATTTACTTTACATATACTACTTTACACACCGACGTTGAGGTGTATGTATAATTACTTTACATATGGGCATTTTTCAAAAAATGTGCAAATTTGTGTCCAAGGGAAAAACAAAAATTTAGAATTTCATTTATCATTGTACAAAAGAAATTTCTTTTGATTTACCCTCAAAAATGTTTCTTCCTGTATGTAAGGAACTAAAACTATAATATCTGACCAAGACGAGAATGGAAATGAAAAATGAGTACTGCACGGGTATCAAATATCGCATGTCCCAAGGCTGTTCTATAATTTTCAAAAGGCTAATATATGTTTAGTTTTGTAAAACAAATAATTCTTTCATATATATAATAACAAATGTGAAAAAAATAAATTATTTAGCATTTCAAATTGTATTTGATAGCTTAAATATATGTTTAAATTAATGTTAATGTTTGTCCAAAAATATGTTTCCCTCCTGTTACCAAAGCATAATAGTATACATAATGATAATAACTTCTCCCTAAATCTCCCCGTTATTAAGACAGAAAAGTTCTCTCCCTTTCTGCAACAAAATGGTGGACAATTGTTTGACCTTAGTTATCACCAGGAAGACATTTGAAGAAAATCCTTTCCGAGGTTAAGGTGAGTATACCTAAATGTTCCTTCCTGTTATGGGGTCTAAAATGTAAATGTGTATGAAAAAAATAAATTCAGAAGGATCTGTAGCATTTTACATGCATTTTTGAATTTTCCCACCACACAAACTTTATAAGGGATCAGTTATTACTATCAGTAAATTATATTGAAAAAAATCCTTCCTGTTACTTTCCCTCCTGTTACTCTTAGTTTTGTAACAGGAAGGAATATTTTTGGTAACAGGAAGGAATTTCTGTGGTTTGAGTGTAATTAAGTTCTTTAAAAACATGATGTCCATTGTATAATATGTTATTCATTTGACAAAGGACCATTTAAATATTGGTTTTCTTTGAGAACTGATTTGATTTGGTCAGATTCTTGTACTTTTGGCGTATTGGGTAACAGGAAGATTATCTTGTAACAGGAAGGAATTTTGATGCAAATAATTGAAGTGTTTGCTATAGATTGATGTAGAGAAGTAATTAATAAGTCTTTATTTATTTACTATTCTTTATAAAATATCCAGTATCCATAAGCATTTAATATTTACTTGAATTCTTGACATTTTGTCAATTATTTTAATCAATTCTGATTTGTTGTACTGATTAATGGTAAAATTTTCACCCTAGACAAATGTCAAGGTCAGAGAAAACTATCTAAGGTTATACTTTGGGCATAATGCTGTTTGCTTTAATGTCACCTAATGTAATTTAACTGAATTGATGGATTGAAGTTAAACTCAAGCTGAGAGAATGTTAGAAACTTTGCGCTGATAAACAGTTTGAAAATAAATTACATTATTGCCAAGTCAAATTTAGATAATTATACATAACAATAATATGTATAATTACATAACAATAATATATAGGGGCACCCGTGGTCGAGTGGTTAAGGTCCTTGACTTATAATCTTCTCGACCCTCCGCTGCTGCGAGTTCGAACCCCGTAAGCGCCAATCCAAATTTGTATGCGGAAAGGATTTATGAAAAGATGTTTGATGTTTGTGATTTTACCATATGTGATTATAAAAAAAGTTCAGAATCTGCTAATGTAAGCTACATATATTTGATCCGGTATACTGATATGATCCAAAATACACTGTCCAGGAATATCGTGTTACATCCCTGAAAACTTGGTGTCCAACCTTTAAACTTTCTTAACTTTCTTATAAGACATAATACTGCATTCTAGCGTCCTCGTTACATCTTGGAAATATTTCAGCAATGTTTTTCTGCTTAAATATATTAAATAATTTGAAGAAAACAATCTTTCTAGATAAGAAACAAATACAGATTATCAAAATATAGCCTACAAATGCAGTATTGTATCTTATAAGAAAGTTTAAGGGTTGCAAACCAAGTTTTCAAGGATGTAACATGATATTCCTGGACAGCGTATTTTGGATCATTTACTGAAATGTACGTTAGGATTTTTATAGTGCATTACTGTTTGATGTTTTTGTTGTTACATTGTTTTGAAATTGTTTTGAAATGGCCAATCATTTAATCATGCCAACATGTTAAGAGTGTTTTTGATCACAACGGATTAATTGATGTACCTGGTAAATTCTTAATGATAATAATATTGATCAATTTGAAAATCTTACACGATTCCGTTACTCCATACCTAAATATTGGAAGAAGTTTTTATATTGGCATTATTAAACATATTTGACTACATAATAGTTTATGTATTGTTGTATTCAGTTTTAATAATCAGTTCACATACAACATGACTAGTGTTTAATAATTCCATCCTGTTACCACTATTCCTTCCTGTTACCCCTATTTCCATCCTGTTACCAGCTTTTTTCCCTTTAATATATCTGTAATGCGTGGATATTACTTACCTGAATTTGCCCAGTTTATTCTGCTAATGTAATTATAGTATTGTGACTTAAATTGATGTTAAAAGTATTAAGTTAAAGCAAAGAAACAACAAAACGATTTCAAAATTAGTAATAAATCAAAATTTAAGATCCAAAAAGGAGCCAAAAGTAATTTAAAGGGATAAAATAAGTCCCATCCATTGTGTTTTTATAATAAGTATCTTACAACATGAACAATACATGAAAAAAATCAGGAAAACATTGCTTTTCACACAAAAACTCAATGATTAAAAAGACGGTAACAGGATGGAAATTAAATTCCAACTGATCGTTTGCAAAAAGTAGTAATTATTGCCAAAAGCATCTGGGAGGTCCATGCCTTTTTGTAAATATTGGTTAAACATGCAGTTGTAATATAAGCAACATTACTAAGAAAACTGCATCAAAAAATGATTGATATATGAGCACTCAAAATGTGCACATTAATCGGCACATATACATATATATGACCTGAACGCCTAGATAAAGTTTTGATAAACGGTTTTGTAGTGTAGTTTGTCGATACTGGCGGATTAGTTTCTTTAAAAATCAAAACGCAAAAATACATGTACTCATTTTCATTTGGTTAACACGACAACCAAGATGGCCGCCGTAACTATATATAGATAAAACCTTAAACAATCGTCTTCTCGTGAATGCATTGACAACTCCATTGTATTTTTTGAGCTTGATAGGAATAGTTTATATATATAATAGGGAGATAATTTTCCTTTTATAAAAAAGGTTATGAAAGGAGTTATTTGTTTTCAGTTCAGGGACAACACCTGAGTTCAAGCATGTGAGTTAAGGCAGTCTATTGTCGTGTAAAACTCCCGTCCCGTCTTCTGTATTTTTACTTTCACTCGTAGCTCGGTTTCTCCGAATATGAAGGTCACGTCGCATGTCTTGGCTTCTAGCGTCTCGCCATCTGAATGGTGGATAGTCAGGTCTCCTATTTCTTTGCAGCTGTCATCTGTCACCACAGTGGGATTCGGACTTTTTGACGCGAATAGAAAGACGGTGGAGCTTTGCATGTTTGTCGGAGTGAAGTTGCTTTTCGTTACTTCGTATCCTACATCTATTTCATCTCTCACACTTACAAACTTTCTAAAAATCCCAACACACATTTTCTTTCCATTGACAATCATCATGTTTGACTCTGGATGGATCTTCGGAATGAAGGTGTCTTGTACAGCCATGCCATACGTCTTTTTCATAACTCTAGCGGATATCATTTCCGGCATATGTCCAAACCTTACCGCGCCTTTCAAAACGGCAAGTCCAGCTTCAGCTGGAATTAATAGACGCTTGTTTGTCAGCAGACTTCTGAATTTGTCATGGATAAGCTTACATTCGCCAAATCCTCCAACCAAAATAATGGTGCTAACCTTTCGCATATGTGGTTCTGCAAGTATGTCTTTTACGTGGCATAACAACTTGGTGATGGGTGTTTCAAACCAACTCCTCACAACGTCGGGCTGTATCTTCATTTTATCACTAACCAATTCTATCTTCTTTGCATAATCAGAAGAAGCTATACATCGTTTAATTGTTTGTCCACCCTTTTCATATATTTCCTTTAACGTCGCTGCAACTCGAAATGTGAATTTTCGATCATATTCTGATGTGATCGCCCGTTTAATCATCTCAAATCCCCTCAGAATATCGAAGTAGTCAGCCATTTGGTCTTTCTTGAAGCTGTCAATAACTGGCTTACCGAAGAGTTCGGTTAGGAAGTTAATGTAGTTAATGTCTACAGAATTACCTCCCCAGGGACCCCCGCTAGCCTTGTGCAGTTCTTTCAGCCTCCCATCGGCCCTCTTTTCATGTACCGATATATCAGCCGTTCCACCTGCAAAAGTGTATTTTAAAAAGTTTTATGTCTAATGAACAATATATTTACATTTAACTCTTAACCCGCTAAGCACGACTATAATATCCGTTGCGTCCAATGTAAACCCAGATCAGCCTGCGAGTAAACTGATCAGGGTTTACAATGTCCGACTGCTGACCAGTCATTTCCCCGAAACACCACATTATCAAATAATGGAATGGACTTAATTAAAAGAAAGAACAGTCGATTATATATGTACGGGGTTAAGGTGGTACCCCTGTTGTCAACCCTTATATGTTTGTGATGTGCATTTATACTTCATGTGTTTGTGATGTACTTTTTGAATCATATTGCACTGAAATACTTGTTGGAGTACTGTATTTTGTGAATGCTACTCCTCCTGTTGGACATATAACATTTTCTTAAAGTAAATCCTTAATAATAAGCAGACATTTAAAACAAACTAAACGATTTGTATTCGTGGTGTAATTTCTTTACAAGAAACATATACTGGTAAAATATTATGCCGCTGTTTATTTCCTCGGGCCATATTTCTCGATTCCAATGCATTTATTCGGACAATTTACAAGACTACTAACGATAATGTGGATAGTGCTTCTTCTTCTTCTTCTTCTTCTTCTTCTTCTTCTTCTTCTTCTTCTTCTTCTTCTTCTTCTTCTTCTTTTTCTTCTTCTTCTTCTTCTTCTTCTTCTTCTTTCCTCTGATCACTTTATATACCATAGGAATTTGTTTGATAGTAAGAGTAGGCCATGGTTCCTGGATTTCTATGTATGGAAATAAACTATATCTACTGCTGCTACTGCTGCTGCTGCTGCTACTGCTGCTACTGCTGCTGATACTGATAATGCTGCTACTACTACAACTATTGATTAAATAATGTACATACCTCCTAAATCTACCACCATATACTGGTATCCTTTTCCAGAAAGTTCCATTTTTGCTTCTGTAGTCTGCGTCTGACACCATATTGAAGCAGCTTCCGGTTCGAGAGCCATTTTCAGTCTGTTGGAATCCATACCACCCTACATAACATCATGATTTAAATGAATGGGAACAACTGAATACATCCTAAACAACATGCTTCGAGTTAGTTATCAAATAATTACTGTTATATATTGAATTAAGGAAACCAAATCTAGAGGAACATTGCTAAACTTGTTTGAAAGAAGTTGAAACTATTTATAGTTTATATGTCAAACACATTTTAAGAAAATACGTAAAAGTAGATATAAAAGTCGAACAGAAAATGTAGCATTCAACGACCACAGTCAACCACAAACACGCACAGAAGCAAGCAACAACTTCAAAGATGGATATTAGGCAATATGTGACATCACAAACATAAAAGGGTTGACAATAGGGCCACCTCATCGAAACTGTCAACTGTGGCAAAAAGTTCACTGGCGGTTTAAGCTAGGTTCTAGGGCGCATCAAACTTCACTTCTACCCTAATGCCATCCCAATAAAACAGGACAGTGTAAATAACAATATCCCCGGTTATATTTTCTAACAATCAATGCAGCATTAATAGGCAATATCAGTATAACACTTAATTGACATATATATACATGTATAATATAAAACAGCCTAGAAATCCACAATGCACGTATTCATTGACTTGGCAGAAGCCAGGGCAACAAGAGAACGAACCGTTAACGATGCTTCCTTGTTGGTTAGAGATTAGATTATGGCGGGGATTTCTTTATTTACACTGTCCTGTTTTAATGGGATGACAGTAGGGTAAGTGTGAGGTTTGGTGCACCCTAGAACCGGTTTAAACCCCCCCCCCCCCCCAGTGGCCTACTTTACCACTGACCGTTCCAAGGCGGTAGCCCTATTGTAAACCCTTTTGTGTTTGTGATGTCGTTTGCATTTAATATTACTTTTGCCTTATTGTTTGTCTGCTTACGTGTTTGTTTCTGTGTTTTATGGTCGACTGTCCTCCTTGAATGCTACTTTCCCTGTCCGATATTTTTATGCTTCTTTACATTAGAAAACCCGTTTATAAAATCTCTATCCAAGTGTTCAGGTCATATAATAATGAATATGTGCCTATTAAAAGTAAAGATGTATTAACAGGTTCATGGAATACCCGTGATTGAATATGCATCAAATGAATTGGTAAAAGAAATATAAAAAGATCGGACATGGAAAGTAGCATTCAAGGAGGACAGTCAACCACAAAACACAGGAACAAACATGGAAACAGACAAACAAGAAGGCAAAAGTAATAATAAAAGTGAACGACATCACAAACACAAAAGGGTTGACAATAGGGCTACCGCCTTGTAACGGTCAGTGGCAAAGTAGGCCACTGGGGGTTTAAACCGGTTCTAGGGTGCACCAAACCTCACACTTACCCTACTGTCATCCCATTAAAACAGGACAGTGTAAATAAAGAAATCCCCGCCATGATCTAATCTCTAACCAACAAGGCAGTATCAATAGGCAATATAAGTAAAACACAAATATGCTCGTGTAAATAAAATTCAAAAAAACAATAGCCTAGAAAGCCACAATGAAGGTACTCAATGACTTGGCAGAAGCCAGAGCAGTAAGAGAATACACCATTAAGGGCACGACAAGAAAGATCATGGACAAAAATCAAACGCCACCGTCCCAATTGGCTTTAGGTAGGCGTCATCATAGGGTCCACAGCCTGTCCGGTCATCGTACAATTAAAGCGGAAAGCATAGAGACGAACTGTAAAAGGGTCCACCACCAAGCATGAAGTACGTTGCAAAATGATAGGGTCATAACCTCTTTTGATAAATTTTTTAACAAGTTTAACAAAGATAGTATGAAAGTGATCATGACCAAGAATCTTACGAAGTTTATAAATCACATCACCATAGAAATCAGGTTGTGATAGTCCTTGTCGCAGAAGAGTCCTTAAATTACATTTATATTTGGAAAGAAGATCAGGAATACGATAATAAAAATTTGCAAAAGTTTATGGTAACGGTAACCCTGATTAAGTAACTTTTTAGTTATACAAAGATTACGAATATTAAAGTCCTCAACTCGAGTACAAGCTCTAGAAAAACGAATAAGTTGAGACGGATACACCCCATAAGAAGTTGCTCGGGGAACATCCCCATCCAAGTGGGGGATAATTAACAATGTCAAAATTAAAATCATCTCTCTTGTCATAGGTAACTCTTAATTCGACGCTCCAGTTTTGGGTTTAGCCTGGCTGGTTAAAGCCGTTTATATTGTGTATATATATTTTGGATTCTCAACATATGTCAGTTATATATATATACCTTGTGGTCAGTAGGTTTAGAAATGTTATACACATTTTGTAGAATGTGGCTGTTGTTGGCGGGGTAGCTACTTTAAGGGTACAACAAGACAAGATTTAAGACAAACATCAAACGCTATCTTGCAATTACCTCTATGGCAGCTTCTCTCATAAACTGTTTTGCGTTGTCCTCCCAGATGGCGGGTACAGTGAGTACATACAGGATGTCCGTCTCTTCTATGCCAAACCTCTGGTTATTTATCGACTTTAGCATGTGGTTCCGCAAGTAACCAATGGCCATCGAGAATATTGTCATCGCTGGCATCGGTTTGCCACTTATGTCTTCTATTTGTGTGTGTCTGGTAAGTGTCTAAACAAAAACATACTTTGTTCATAAGCAAAACGACTTTACGTGCATGTACGTATACAGGTTGAACAGGAAATGTAACACAGTTAATAAGATTAAACAGAAGGAGAGGTTTGAGCTTATATCTTGTATGGATATTTCTATATAACCGAACATAAAGCTTTTTTGGAAAGCCACTAAATATCACAAACGTTTTTGAGCTCAATGTGTTTGTTCACGATGATAACGTACACCACAACTAGAGCTTGCGGATATAGCAGACATTATTGTTCCGGTAGTGATAGGTCGTATACGTGTAAATATTGGTCATGAAAACTGACCGATGTACTTCCAAGAAGTTGTATCATACCTTGTTGTTATGGAGTGCCATTTTAAACCTTCGGAACAGATACCAGTCGTGATGTTTCTCGTCCTCGCACAGATCTGCATACTTGTTTTCTGCATCATAACCAAAGGCACTAAACTCTTTGTTTGGATTAACAAGCACACATGTTGGCGTCTTCCGTGACATCAGCGTTTGAGTACTGGCGTTCCAATTTTGATTACTTTGAATAGTATCAGGAGCATCTCGGAAAGAAAATGCGTAGCCGCTATATGTTGTTCCAAAATCAAACGCCGCAACTAATAAATACGGTGATGTGGACATTCTCTTTGACGTGGCCATAGTTCATACAAACCTACAACATTATTAAATTCATGTTAGCCATTACCACGAAAAGCATTCAGTAACTGAATACTGAAAAGTGGATACACAATGAACACAAACAATATCAAAATAAAGTGGAATCGTTTGTATGGAGTCTTTCCATGAGAGGTAATAGGTAAGAGATGCAAAACCTCTCACGCACCTTAGTACCTTAGCACCGGCTTAAGCGGCATTCCGCTTTGAACGGACAAACGGCAATCTTGATTTGTTTTAAAAATCATGGCGTCCCGTTAGTTTTCAACACAACTTGCATATATGCAATCATTAATATTAATTATTCAAATAGTTCAACGCAAATTGTTTTTACGTATTAATAGATTTTGATAATATTGCACCAATAATGTATTAAACAATTTGGTAGAAAATTTTAGAAAACAGAAACCACATTTTTTTATTTAATTATATGCAAGCAGTTTTAAAGTCATAATGAGGCAGGATTAAAAATCGAAGTGACAATTGTTATGTTTGAATACAATTCAAAATTGCAATGTTTCCCTTTAACGCCACACAGATTGGACAGAAAGATCCTAGAGGACAAGTAAGTTATTATATCATAACATAAATATATATTGCTCCAGGGTTATCAATATGCCAATGATGGACGATCCATCTTTTGGTCTTTTCCTTCAGTTCGGTGTGCAATCGAATAGCCTCGTCGTTTTTGTTAGCTTTTCATCCCTCAATAATTGTATGACATCCATAGATCCAGTTAGCTGTGGTCATTGAATGCTGATTTTCACCTGTTGGACCTTTATATCTACTTTTTCTATATCCGTACCGGA
The DNA here is from genome assembly GCA_037043455.1 of Cyrtodaria siliqua. Lineage (NCBI taxonomy): Eukaryota > Metazoa > Mollusca > Bivalvia > Adapedonta > Hiatellidae > Cyrtodaria > Cyrtodaria siliqua. The sequence continues at coordinate 123,769 of JAWPHD010003270.1, read as the reverse complement.
TACCGGAAATAGACTAAACAGTTCAGTCCTTCGGTGTCGCACTCAGAAAACCGAAGTAACGTACGTCGTAATCATACGAACCATACAACGAAATCCTACGACAACGTTATATATTGGCAGCTACATTAATGCATGCAAGTAATGTGCATTTTTTGAAGTCATGCTATAAAAAGTATCACACATTCGTGATTATTAAATATTGAACTTATTTTACTAGCTTGATAAACTTGATATGATGGTCGGTTTTTATCCAATTCTTTTAATAAATTCAATATTAAAAAGACACTCATGTATAATTCTCTGCTGGCAAATAGTATTGTTTACAAGTGAAACATATTTAAACTATGTGATTTTTAATATGTGCTTACAATATTAAACCATCTTTTAATTTGGCTTAAGCAAACACCGAAAAGAAAAGCATCTAGTTTGAGTTATAAATAAGAACATTTCAGGCACGTGGTCTCGAATGCAGTAGACCACGTACACTGTCAGGTCAATCCGAATCATATTTGAAAGAATGCAAAACAATCAAATTTAAATACGCGTAAACAAACACCGACAAAAACAATTTTGCTTGATTTATTATTATACAAACAACCAGAAGCACATGGTAGCAAATATAACAGACCGCGTACAAGGTAAGATCAAGCCAACACATATTGGAAAGAAGGATAAAAATATCAGACAGGGAAAGCAGCATTCAAGGACGACAGTCAACCACAAAACACAAAAACAAACACGCAAACAGACAAACGAAAAGGCAACAGTAATTAAAAATGCAAACGACATCACAAACACAAAAGGGTTGACAATAGGGCTACCGCCTTGGAACGGTCAGTGGCAAAGTAGGCCACTGGGGGTTTAAACCGGTTCTAGGGTGCACAAAACCTCACGCTTACCCTATTGTCATCCCATTAAAACAGGACAGTGTAAATAAAGAAATCCCCGCCATGATCTAATCTCTAACCAACAAGGCAGCATCAATAGGCGATATAAGTAATACACAAATATGCATAACAATCAAATAACAACTGAGTTATGAAGGTAATAACAATATACCGACGATCATAAAGTGTTCACAATTGTATCCATCGCAACATTGGTGACATTCTTTAAAACTCGTATACACATACCAAAATATTTGAATGGTTGAAAGAAAATATGTTTGCATTTTGTTAATTGTTGATTATATTGCTCCAATAAGAAATTTAAAGATAAGGTAGAATGGCAAAGAAAAACTGAAAACTCCAAATTTTATTCAATTCCATGCAAACAGATTTAACGTCAAATTGATATCGGACAAATATATCGAGGTGGTCATTTTGATTCCTGGTAAGTGGTTCAAGATTGCCTCACATGCCTTTAACGAAGTTATAACATACTTTGTGTATTATCTAGATGCATTTGTGTATTTTGTACGGCCGATAACCGACAATTTTAACCAGAGTTAATGATGTGTAAAATAGTAGATCAAGGTCATAAACGGGCTTACTTTTTGTATAAATGTTACGTACTTTTCCAAATGTCTAAAGGCGTTTATTCAGGAGAGGGTCCGCACAAAAACGACGCCCCACCCCCACATACATTGTACCAGCACCATATTCAAGGTAAAGTAAGGTTTAAAGCCGCGTTTATTTATGAATTAACAATCCTATACTTTGTAGATAACAATAGATAAACATGACGTAAAAGACCATATAAACAAATAAACAAACAGATAACCATACTAGGTAATGTCAAGCTTAACATATTTTCCGAAACGATTTATACAGATCAAGTTAAATTCACTGCAACCTGATGATACAATCATTCAATAGACATCTGGTCAATACAAAAAGAACCATACTTACATACAAAAAATCCTAATAATGGTTCGTTTAATATGGAGTTATTTAAAGTTTGCAATATTCAGAGCCAGTCTTAAGTTGCAATAATACTTACTGTCTCTAATAAACGCATTGTATATATGACAAACGATTAAACTCAGATGCAGGTAACAGGTGGGTAAGTATATAGATGGGTTAAGGTGTTAAACGCTGGCGTCGATTATAATAATCTATTTATTTATTTTAAATCACTTTTTGCATGATTTTAGCCGAAATGTTTCGTTTTGTTGAACGTTATCGGCAGATGACGTCGAAGTCGTGTTAGGACATGGCAACTTGTAGGTCAACGTAGGTGCTAAGTCCGACGACGGGGTACATACAACATAATCTCTTCGTTCTTCGAAAAGTCAGGTAACAACGCTGCTTGGTCTGCATGCATTTTTATCTCATACACTAACAGACAGAACCTTATTATTATAAAATTACAAGTTTTAAACGGCAGACAGTTAATGTATAATTACTAGTTTAATTTTCGAAGACGGCTTGAGAATGCACCTTGTTATCTGTTAGTTACTAGCATAAATCATTACTGATATATATTCAGACACAACCTGCAAATAAAACAAAGCTAAAACGGTTGAAGTATTAACATTACTTACATGTTTATACTGTCCTATATAGAGCCTTTTTGAGAATGCAATTTCGTTGTAAGCTCAACTACTTATTATTATTCAATATAATGAGATATCGGAAAATATATTTTTCGTGGAAAACTATACACATGTATTCGGAATATAGGGATACATGTAGTTCAAGGTTATGCAAATAACACCGGGGTAATTCGTTTCTAAAGGCTAAGGATATATATTCCTGTGAGGTGTTTGAAAGCGTTACCGTTCGTTGTGTTGATATCAAATATGTCACAGTGACAATGCAGGCAACGCCTCAAAATATGGAAATGTCTCCTTTCCCATTAGTTATACATGTACTATCGTTTGTTCCTATCACGAATTACATCTGGTTTAGGTTTTACCAGATTTATTACGATTTTGTACAACGTATGCATTACTACACATACAAGGATCGGAACGGAAGCATACTGCTTATTGAATTCCTTTCCTTACACAGTCTATAATATACACACAACTATACCAGATATATGTGTTAAAATTATTAAATAGTAATATAAAAGTAGATATACAAGTTAAACAGGAAACATAGCATTCAAGGAACACAGTCAACCAAACACACGCAGAGAAACAAACAATAATTAGAAAGATGAATAAAATGCAAGATATGACAGCACAAACAAACAAAGAGTGACAGTATGCTACCGCATTCGAACGGTCATTGGCCAGAAGCCAGATTAAAGGGTACACCAAACCCCACTCTTACCTTATTGTAACGGGACAATGTAAATAAATATATCACCGCCAGGTTATATTCCCTAACAAAAAAGGCAGAATTAATAAGCATTGTAAGTATAACACATAAATGATCATGTATGTAAGAATAAAAAGCCTAGACAGCCATAAAGCCTGAATTAGTACTCAATGTCTTGAAAGAAGCCAGGGAAACAAGAGAACAAACGGTTAACTTAATTTCCCCGGGAATTTGTTAATGGATAGTGGCAGTTAGCGCGCGAGAGGGGAGGTGCGGTAGGGGTGCGGGAGGGGGCTCCCCTCCTGCATATCGATTTGTTTTCATATATTTCGAAGTAAAATACGGGTTTTGGCATACAACTGACACATATGAACCATGTTTTAAATATCTCTACCAGTCTGCCATAGAAAGTAGATGTATGTCCAATTTGTTTTTACTGATTTTTGTTGTTGTTGTTTTTTTTTGAAAAAAGAACTTCTTATACAGTGTTTCATTTGCTGTTCTAGATTTTTTTTTGTCTTTATTATATATGTAGTGAAGTTAAGCAGGAGTCATTATGTTATTTTTAAGTGAATAACATTTAAAAAACAACAACTTGAAAACGCAAAGTGTCGTGTGTTTTTTTTGTTAAGCATCCGAAATAAGGACTATCCGGATTTACATCAACAGTTTACGCTGACACTGTCTTGTAATATCTTAACGTCTAAGTCATGTTTACTGCGTGAAGTCGTTAGCGTTTTCAAAAAAACCTGGTAGGAAACGGTTATAAGTGAAGAAACACGGAAGCAAATTCAAAACCGGAAGTAACCTAAATTATAATCTGCAACCCCGAGATTCTTATAATTTATGTGATTATCGAATAATTTTGCGTTTGTAAGATTATTTTCTCATCATTACCTATTTAAAATCGCGATAAAATGGATGAAGGCACGTTCATTCAACGCTACAATAAAATATAACTTATAAGTAAATTATTTTCACATTTGATGACGTAACAATTTTACAGGTCATGTAGGCATGGTTGAATTCTTGGATTAGACCCTTCTCGCGGAGGTAATTAACACCTCTGCCCCTCTATTCCTTAAGCCCGGTACACACGGTAAGATTTATCTTATAAGATATGTCTTGTGAGACAAATTGCATCGTGTGTACAGGCGACTTAAGACACAATTTATGACCTGAAAGATGTCTTCCAGAAATAGAACATGCTCTATTTCCATAAGACAAGATCAAAAGCGCCGCCATCCAACCACACATGGTTACACTGTGGCCAAGGTGTACTGCGTTCCAGATTTAACATAAACTTCGCAGCATAGGGTCTACATGCATTGTAGATTTGTACACGCGGGTATTTTAGTTCATACATAGCAACATGGCAGGAAACTGGACGAATGATAACATTGATGAATTGCTGGGATATTATGAGGAAGAGGAAGTTTTGTAGACAGTCACGCACAAAGACTACGACAAAAAAGATGTATGACAAGGCGCTTTCATTCGTTTACATTCTAGAAAGATCCAGTGTGCACCTATTTGAAGGTTACCAGAAAATCTCATAAAATTAATCTCACCGTGTGTACAGGCAATCTCATAAAATAGATTGTATCAGATTTGTTTTATAAGATTTGTCCTATGAGATAATCTTATCGTGTGTACCGGGCTTTATGAAAACACTCCAATCGGGAGCTAAGGACGTATGCTTGTCAGGAGTTTATACCCCAAGGCGTTATTTGGTTAAATATTTCGTTAATTAACACTGGGAAATGAATGTTTTGAAAAATGTCAGCAAATATTTCGTTAATTAACACTGGGAAATGAAATGTTTAGAAAAATGTCAGCAAATATTTCGTCAATTAACACTGGGAAATGAAATGTTTAGAAAAATGTCAGCAATCATATATCTTTTATTCATCATGATTTACTCACTTTTTCGATATCGTCCATTGAAAGAAGTGTGTCAAAGCTCACGGTCATTGAACAGGACATATCCCACTTACGCATAGACGTCTCAAAATTAAAAACAGATAACGGATCAATGGCTAATAAAATATTTGAGTTGAAAAGAAATATAAAAAGATCGGACAGGGAAAGTAGCATTCAAGGAGGACAGTAAACCACAAAACACAGAAACAAACACGAAAACAGACAAACAAGAAGGCAAAAGCAATAATAAATGCAAACGACATCACAAACACAAACACAAAAAAGGTTGACAATAGGTTGGAACGGACAGTGGCAAAGTAGGCCACTGGGGGTTTAAACCGGTTCTAGGGTGCACCAAACCTCACACTAACCCTACTGTCATCCCATTAAAACAGGACAGTGTAAATAAAGAAATCCCCGCCATGATCTAATCTCTAACCAACAAGGCAGCATCAATAGGCAATATAAGTAAAACACAAATATGCTCGTGTAAATATAATACAAAAAAACAATAGCCTAGAAAGCCACAATGAAGGTACTCAATGACTTTGCAGAAGCCAGAGCAGTAAGAGGAAAAGCTCTTGCCAGTCCATAAGCAATATTTTCGATGAGTATGCAGAGTCGAAAACAGCAAGTGAAAATGACATCAGAATGTTGAAAAAAGAAAACGAGGCTTTAAAATGTGAAATAAAAAAATCAAATGAAAACAGTAACAAGATGTATGATGATTTGCAGGAACCAAAGGCCCGCTCAATGCAGGAGAATTTGTTATTTTTCGGTGTTAACGAAGTCAATGAAAGGGAGGATACTCAGTCTGTATTGAGGCAGTTTTTGAGAAATGAAGTATCTCTTGGGTCACAGGATGAAAATATTGTATTCGATCGTGTACACAGGCTGGGGCCAAAACGTGGTAATGTCGACAGATTCCCCAGACCTATTGTTGCTAAGTTCGAAAAGTACAGTGACCGTGAAAAAGTACGTAAAGCCGGTATAGATCTTAACAAGCAAAAACGCGGGTTTAGTATCAGAGAGCAATTCCCTCCCGAAATGGAACAAAAACGTAAACAGCTGTATCCTGTAATGAGGGTCCCAAAGGGGAGTGGGGGGGGGGGTGATCACGTGATCACGTAAAATAAAAACAAAAATCACGTCTTCACGTGAAAATAGCAGAACTTTCACGTTAAATATGGATGAACAGACGTGAAGCGCTATAGACTCGAGCTTCTCTAGTCCCCGGGGATTCCCCGTGCCAGATGTTCGCGCAAGTACGAAAGTTCAGCTCTCGGGGGAGGCTCGGGGGAGGAGGAGGGACACTAAAAAGACTGAAAAGGACTAAAAATTCACGTTTCACGTCACCATATCACGCGATCACCTTTTACCAAGACCAAAATCACGGATCACGCTGATATAATTTTCACGCAATCACGCAAAAATATTGTTTGTTTCACGTGTCACGTTTTTAAAAACACCCCGATCATGTTTTCACGCAAAACCCCTTTGGGACTCCCTGTAATGAGGCAATATCAGCAAAACCCTAGCAACAGAGTGTTTCTAGTTTGCGACAAGTTATATATAAATGGTACCCTTTATATTCCCGAAAACGCTAGTACTAATAAGTCTTTTGACCATGACAGAAACCATAGATTTTTTTCTGCTAACGATAGAAACTCATTTCCACAATCGGAACCAACTTCCGGTCCATGGACACATGCTCGCGACGCGTCAACATACGGCAACCGCCTTCCACAAACGTCTAATGCACAAAGTTTTGAACAAAGACGCTTTCTCGTGGGTAATAGGCAAACAACACTCGAGACGCATAATCGATTCGGTGTTTTTATGAAAAGCGACCAGAATGACTTCGGAAGCCCTCTACGAACAGACACACGCCCCAAACAGAAATCGAAATCACCACTTGAAGATACGGACCTAAAAACGTATAGAGTTAACGGAGACGAAACTGATATGGATAACGAGTCCTCTTGCTTGCTTGAAGTCGGACCACATCGTATATGTAGTAGTGCAAACTCTCCATCAAACAGTAATCCCCAGTGTAGCGACAGTCTCGCGTCGCAAACCAGTGCCCCGCACGCTACTCATGCGAGCACCGCGTCCGATAGCACTCATACAGATAATTTGCCCCAGATAGTGTCACAATAGGACATCGTGGAGGAGTTACCTTTGGTTCAAGAGGTCAGACAGGCGTTATCGACTAAATGTGTGAACGCACGATTTAACATTGAAACAACGCACGTGGGTAGTCATTCATTATATACGCCACAGGCACGTATCAATCGCGAGACGGACTCAACAATGATTTCAGGTGACAATTGCGCCTATGAACATATAAACTGTAATAATAGCGATTTTAAAACCTTGAAAATTATGTCATTAAATGTATGTGGTCTTAGCAGTAAACAAGTTTATCCCGAGTTTGTTTCTATAATAAATAACTATGATATTATAGGATTTCAAGAAACCAAAATGGATGAACTTTGTACTGTTAGTTTGGATAATTTTAACTTAAATTATAAACACAGACACACAATTTCTAAGAGAAGGTCCGGTGGAATTATTATTGCTGTTAAAAAAGAGTTAGACCGGTACATAAATATCATAGAAACGGAAAGCAAACTTGTTTACTGGTTTGTGATTTCAAAACAGTTAACCAATAGTGAAGATATTGTTTGTGGTGTTGTTTATATTCCACCCGAACATTCACAATACTCAGCTGAAGATCCTTATTCTGAACTGCAGAATGAAATGGATTCCTTTTCTGACAAATGTAATCAAATATGCATTTTTGGTGATTATAACTCACGAAGTTAAGATTTAGTCGATTATATAAACGTTGATATAGATGTTTTTCAAGAAAATAATTTGAATGAATTATATGATGAATTTCAATTAGAAATGAATTTGTTTGATGAGTGTAATGTGTTTAAAAAGAGAAATAACTCTGACAAAGCTGTAAATAAATATAGATTAATTGATTGATTGATTGATTCTTTATTTTCCTCCCAGTTGGAGAGCATACAATATAAGTTTACATATAAGCATTCAAACAATTCAATAATAATATATACATGACATGATGGATGCACAACATCGAAAGGTGTGAGTTGATTACTTTATATGCTCTGCAAACATGTTCAATTTGGTTGATCATTTAAATGTACTTGAATATTGTCCATTGTTTTCTGATGTACACAATCCAGTTGTGCTTAGTTAAAAACGTAATAGTAAAAAACAATTACTAAATAACAATATTGAAGAAAATGAACCAAAACTAAAGCTATGGGATGAACCAAAACGTAACCTCTTTCTCGTAAACGTTAATCACGAAAACGTTGGGTTAATATCTGAAAAACTTAGTACTTTAGAAAATAGTAGCAGTATTAATCGGTTAACTCTATTTCTTGAGTATTTAAAGAAACAGCATGCGAAACGTTTGGATATTTCAATAAATTGAAAGGAATAAGCGTTAATAACAATAATAAACAGTCCCATTGGTTTGGCAGAGATTGCAAAAAACATCGTAGAAATGGTGAAATAACAATAGATGAAATTGACAAGATAGCACGAAAGTTAAAAAATAATAAAGCAAGTGGCATAGTTAACATTTTAAACGAACATATTAAAACTTCACTTCCGGTCATGAAAAACATTTATTTGAAATTATTCAGCTTAGTATTGAACACCAGAATAGTTCCAGAATCATGGACAATTGGTATAATAAATCCAATTTTTAAAAATAAAGGCGATTCATTGAAACCCGAAAATTATAGACGTATTACTCTATTAAATTGTCTTGGTAAATTATTCACAGCAATATTGAATGCTAGGTTAACGAAGTTTGCAGATGATTACGATCGTATTAATAGCTATCAAGCTGGATTTAGAAAAAACTTCTCTACTGTTGATAATATGTTTATACTTAACTCACTTATTGATATTTTACGCAATAAAGGAAGTAAACTTTTTTGCGCTTTTATAGATTTAAAAAATGCTTTTGATACAGTCTGAAGATCAGGATTATGGTATAAAATATTATCACATGACATAAATGGCAAAATATTTAACGTTATACGGAATATGTACAACAATATCAAGTCGTTTGTAACATTAAATGGTGTAAGGTCCAACTATTTTGAATGTAATATAGGCGTACGGCAAAGGGAAAACCTCTCGCCGTTATTGTTCTCTTTTTATCTAAATGATTTGCATGCATTTTTTTCACAAAATCAAAATGTAAACGGAGCAATCTGTCGAGAACACGAATTAGACAACGACGATCTCATATATTTAAAACTATTTATTTTGTTATACGCAGATGACACTGTTAATGTATGCGAAACAGCAAATGACCTACAAGAAGCCCTTAATACTTATCAAACTTATTGTGATACATGGAAACTCACAGTCAACATATCAAAATCTAAAATTCTAGTATTTTCGAAAGGTAGACCAGGGAATTATTCATTTACTTTAGACATAGTATCGGAGTACAAATATTTGGGAATATTATTTAGCAGAAGTGGATAATTTTATAATGCTAAAAAACATATTGCCAGTCAAGCCACTAGAGCTCTCTACAGCCTACTGAAGAATGCAAAACATCTTTGTCTACCAATCGATTTACAAATTGACATCTTTAATAAAACAGTTACGCCTATTTTGTTATATGGGTGTAAAATCTGGGGGTTTGGTAATTTAGAAATAATAGAAAGAGTGCAATTAAAGTTTTTAAAACACGTCTTAAATATAAAAACATCTACACCAAATTGTATGGTGTATGGCGAAACCGGTACTATGCCAATTTCAATTGATATTTACACAAAAAATTTATCATTTTGGTCAAAGTTAGTGTCTCCAGAAAGTAATAAACTCTCAGCTGATGTGTACATTGTATTGCATAGCTTATATAAATATATTAATAGTACAAAGAAAAAATTAAATTTTAAATGGCTTAAATGTATCAACGAAATCTTAATTAAATGTGGGTTTAGTGGCATCTGGGAAACGCACGACTTTCCAAATAGTAAGTGGTTGATTGCATCTGCGCATCAAAAGCTCGTAGATCTATTTTCAAACGAATGGTATGAAACAGTTGAAAACTTTAGTAGTTATTATATATACAGATTATTTAAAACTAAATTTGGCTTTGAGAGATATTTGACGGATACACCCGGTAAACTACTCAAGTATATGGTAAATTTAGAACAAGAAACCATAAGTTACCAATTGAAACTGGACGCTGGAATGAAATTGTGCATAATAACAGAGTCTGTACTTTATGTAAAGAAGATATAGGAGATGAATACCATTACCTTCTAACATGTAAAACACTTAATATGTTACGAAAGACTTTTTTGAAAAAGAAATACTATAAAAAGCCGAATATACATACATTTTACAACATTATGAATTCAACAAACAAGAAAGAATTTAGAAAAGCGTGTGAATTTGTAAAGCAAATATTCAATAGATTCACGTAGCAATGTATGCGTATATGTTATTATGAGATTTGGAAAATGTGTGTAAAGACTGAGTCTTACGAGAGTGTGGTTGTAAATTACTTCTTCGACAGTGTGGTGAAAATGAACTATATATAAATGATAAATGCAGTTTTAAATTGCGAATATAATTTAGCTCCTCCAATAAATAGAGTAAAGTAAATTCACTTGCTTTAGATTCAGTCTAATAATCTATTGTTAATAATAAATAACTCATGTAATAGTGCCTTGTACGATATATTCTATTTGCATTACCTCATGTTTTCATGTATATGTATGAACTGAGTGAATAAAAGATTTGTATTTGTATTGATAAAACTCGATATAAGTTTGTTTATATGTTGTACGTCATTGTCAACACATGTAAGGTTATATATGACGGTCGATTGTGGTGGAGGCAGACCACCCACTTTTACTGGGTAGAACCAGTGCTGTACAGCCTCCGTCATCCGTAAGAATCGACACTTTCTCACTTAAATCTAACTCACAGTGAGATTCGAACCCACAGCGGTGAGAAGTGAGAAAGTTTACAACGCAACTTCGTCAACCCATCGGCCACGGAGACGTTCCTTATCGCATCCGTGGCCGGGATAGTAAACACGTTCTCGCCTCTCTTCGCTGCTGTGGGTTTGAATTACACTGGGAGCCCGACTATGCAAGTAATAAAGTGTCGATTTTTACGGATGGCGGGAGCTATACAGTACTAGTTCTATTCAGGAAAAGGGGTTGATCTGTCTCTATTAAAGAAAATCGACCGTCATATATGGTATAACATGTGCTAAAATGACGTAATGCACCATTCAAACAAACAACTTATTATCGACATCCAGGTTAGAAAGGACTTTGAACTGGTTTAAATACGCTGACAAATATTACGCAATTTGAATTGGCGGCTACCCAATATAATGGATATGGGAACCAAAACATGTTGATTAAGGTCACATAATTGAACTGAATTGGATGTTATAGTCGCACCAACAGCATAGGTCATACGACGACTTTTTCAGATTTTATTTGTGAAGTAAGACCCCAGGCGCCCCTCAGGGCATTTTTCATGCACTGTCGGGCACCTGGGTCGAACCACCGACGTTCCGCAAGCCAATTTCCTCATATAAAGAGTCCTTTCTAGGCCCATGATGGATCGAACCCACAGCGGTTAGGGTCATGTGATTTCAAGTCAGAGACTCTAACCACGTGGTTACGGACGCCAAGTTAAGGTCACAAGGGTTGATACACATTTATATGGCAATAAACGCACACCATTCGATGATGATAAGTTTAGCGTTTGTCAAACATAAATTGTAATTAATGTATTGATATATTGTTTCTTCCGTCGTGCACGGTATGTGTCACCTGTTGTATACACTACACTTAATGTGTAACCTGCTGTATACACTACACTTAACCATTCATGTAAAACAGTGACCTATCTGAAATACAACTGTTTGAAACATATGACATCAGACAGCCAATATAATATTTTTTTATATAATTCTATAAATTGTGTTTTTATTATGTAAATGTTGATAAAACATACTTACTCAATGTGTAATCCTTTGATTATTTGGAGAGAAAACCACCTCACACGCCTAATATACAATCTATATCTATATTCATATACAATACTTGAAAGTATACTTTGACATTCATATGCTATCAAATAGGGCATTCACGTGATACTTGTTTTTATGGAAAATGTTTACGGTGTCCCACCTCAAGGTTATGTAACGTTACTTGCAGGATCGACAACAATGATGACTTGCGTCGTGAACAAATCTCAAATAAGAACTTGCTCTTATTATGAAATTAGAGTTTGTATTATTTAATGAATTTACATCAATATTAAACTAGACTGAGTTTTCCGTTCTGTTTAAACCATTCTAAAATGTTCAATAAAATCAACAAGCATGTATATGAGATGACTAATTGCCTATTCCTATATACATATCTAGGCAATCAACGGTAAATTAGCATATTGGTAAACACCAGCTTGTGACCATTCCAGCACTTATAATTCTACATAATGCCTTATCCCAATGAAACACACTATTTCCATGTTGTAATTGGATAATAAAACACTCTAACTAAGTCAATATTTGAAATAGATTCACAAACATCCTTGTGTATGCACATGCAATGCGTCCATCTGAAGTCATATGATAGTCACGATAACATTTTGTTCCCATACATTAACATTTAGGTCACCCACAATGTGAAACCAAAGCTCCATCCCGATTGTTAATGAAGAGAGCAATCAGTGTTACGCTCTTCCTTTCGCCAGCACCTCTATATAAATATATATGAATACATACTGAAAAGGGAATCCATAGCAAGCACAAACACAACCAACAGAGAAAAGTAGTAGTCTCGGCTTAAGCGGTATTCTGGGTATTAAAGTGCCATTTATGCATTTTTGGTCATACACATTTTGCACTGGATTGTGAAGTTCAGTTTATATCGAATTAAATATTGTTTAACGGCTCATTATAGGTTATTGAGAGCAGGTTCAGAGAGAGAGGAAGGATACATAGGAATAAAGGCTGTTACTAGTGAATACGTGTATATAATTCTTTAACGTGCTCGGGGAGAAACTACAATACATAGAACCGTCAGGTTTACGTCCCCATCCGACGGACGAGTCTAAGAGAACGTGTCTAGTCCGAGAACACACCGATTAGTGCGTCGGTAAGGCAGTATTTATTCACGTAACGTATAATGGACATGATATGCATTAAATGTTTGAGTTCAGTCTATATATCAAATACTTGTTTTACACTAAATTGACATACACTTATGTTTTTAGAAAGTAAGAGGCGAGAAAAACGGATTTACTTAATTGAATTTAGAACACTATCTTTCCCTTTCAAAGAAATTTGTAATGCATTCAATCCTTCAAAGCATATGATATTATGCATCTAATAATCGGTGCTCCTATGTAATGGAAAGGCCTCCCATGTAGCCTCTAACATGTGAGAAGCAGCAAATGACCTTAACAATGAAACTGGTATATGAGCAACAAGCCCAGTAATCTACGTCATCAGCAGGTGCACGAGATGATCATCCGTAACGAAGATTTGTCTCGACTCGGTAAGTAAACACACGCATTTCAGCTCTAATTCTCAGTCCATAAAGATATAATTATGCCTAAAGTATCGCAATCAATGGTAAAAAGACTGGTATTCACTTCTGCTTATACTTAGCGAATTGTATTGAGAGCAGAATCAAAGAAAGTTATTTTAGCGAGATGATTCTCAGCGGAGATTTTTCATTTTTAACTTTCATTGATTCTGTTCTCATTTCGCTAAGTATTAGCAGAAGTGAATATTAACTTTTTACCATTGATTGCGATATTATATCTTTATGGACTGATAATTAGAGCTTAAATGCGTGTGTTTACCTATCGAGTCGAGACAAATCTACGTTACGGATGATCATCTCGTGCACCTGCTGATGACGTCGATTACCGGGCTTGAGCAAGTGACGTTATCACGTTTGTTTCAAATACGACGGCATGCAAACTTCGACTTTATGAGCGTGAAAAAATGCGCGAATTAAATCGGCTATTCGCGAGTGGGCGGTTTATTTGGTCTAATCTGCCCGGAGCGATATCCGCAAGTAAGACATATGCATAATACGGTTTTGGCAGGCCAAGACTAGTCCCCATGATAACGAGTTTATCAGTTTCTATGAAATGATTATCAAGGAAGTGAATTAATGCAAAGCGCTGGAAGATCGATTGAATTACAGGTATATTTTCACTCGTGTAAGTTACTTATTTGCAAAATTTATGATATGGAATATTTGTAGTTTGTTTATATTGTGCAAAAAAATGGTGGGTAAGACTAGAGTAATACTCATTTAACATTGTGACGGTCTGATGTTCGTTAAACTTGCACTGAAGTTATTCATTAGAAGTTTTGATTTCCAAAGTAATTTACAAAATAATCGACACAAACTTAATTATTTTTTATATTCTGACACTGTTTCAAAGCAACAGTTAAAAAGTCTGATTAATTGATGCAAGAATAATAGGCTTCGTTCCGTGTTGTAACCATACGAACCGGCATTCATTCATTCATTCATTCGTTCTCTCGCTCGCTCGCTCGCTCGCTCGCCCGCCCGCCCGCCCGCCCTTTAGCATTAACATAATTGCACAGTTTATTTTGTGGGCTTATTAGTTGCAATATTTTGAAATACAATACATGAAAGTATACTTTGCAGTAAATCAAGGTCATACAACCAAGTGTTAGATACATATGTGTAGCTTGAAGTATACCTTGGGACTGTCATTGCAACACATAGCTGTTTTGCCTATTGAAATACTGTTTGAATTATTTAAACAAATAGGATCGCCTATTGACATGTAGCATAGTAGAGTTGCTCATTGCTGGATAAGAATTTATAAAAACAAAATCTTATCGGTTTGGATGTTATGTTAATAATCTGCAGATATATTTATCTAGTTGAACCTTTTTGATAAAATTTGTGTTGATGCAAACAAATGCTGATATCCCTTATCAGCATTTGTTTGCATCAATACACATTTTATCCAATTTGATCACAATGTCACAAAGTCACAATGCAATATATTAAGCATAAATCTAACTTTCGAAGTTTTATGACTTTGTTTTGTAATACATTATGCAGTTTGAATTAATATAACACTGAAACATTTTATTTAGAGTATATCAAATAAAGACAGGGTTTTCCTCAATTAAATACTTAAATAATTTTTCAAAAAAACAACAACAACATTTTCATTATGTTACAGTTGTCATATCTCAAAACTATATATTTTGCTTTTTCTTAATTGAAAACAACAACCCATAATGCTTGGAGTGTTTTGTTTATAATTTTGTTTTGCATATATAATTATAAATACAATGCCATTTGAGTTTAATGTGTATTTAGTACGTATACATGTGTTTCAGACCTTGATTTATATGAAAATAATGTTGTTGTTTGTATATATATAAGGTCTATGTGTCTCTACTCATTGTGAAAATAAAAGAGGCGCAATAGGACGACGCTCTACTGGCCAAATCAATTTTAATTTAATACTTTATTAAGTGTCTATTTCTCAATTTGTTTAAAATGTGTTGCCTTATGATCCGCCTAATGGGCATACACACACTATAAATTGTAATGTGATGTACATTTAGTTAAACAAGAATTTTCGTCTCAATATCTCAAGCGGTTCAGCAGCTATGGACAAGACAAAACGACTGCACACACTTGATCAGTAACCGTGCTTCAATAGCTCCGCAATGCATGCGATGAATTTGCAAACTTATCTGAGGTCCTACAGAAACAAACCCTTAACTCAATTTTGTTGACAAGCTGATATCTTACTGAAATTAAAATGTCATCCGTGGTCGAGTGGTAAGAGTCTCTGACTTGAAATCACGTGCCCATTACTGCTGTAGGTTCGATCATTATTGGCCTAGGAATTGTTATGTGAGGAAGCTATGCAGTTGGTCGCGGAAAGTCGGTGGTTCTACCCAGGTGCCCGCCAGTGCACGAAAATTTCCTGGAGGGGCACCTGTGATCTTCCTCCAGCAGTGGAATCTGGAAAGTCGCCATATGACCTTAGCTGTTGGTGCGACTATAAAATTTCAATTTCGGTGTAATTCGCGTTATTGCGTAGTCATGATACACTTCACTTAACAATTATCAGAGGCAATTCCTCCGTTACATATACATTCATTTGCTCATTGAAAAAGTTTAAATCAAGGTTGGTGAACATTTTTACAATTTACTACATTTATTGTGAGGGAACGACGGACACCAACCGACGAATGACGTATAAGGGAAGGGACAACGCTCCAGTAGATAAATCTTAATAAAATTAGCAACTGAAGTCCGGACAAAGGGATTTAGGTGCATGAACTTACGTCACAATAGTTTGTTTGTCATACACTAGATTGGTTTTCCTTTTGGCTGCAACTGCTGTGGATTTTCAGTACGGTTCGGATACATCCTTAGATGTTTCTAATTATGTTTTTTTTGTTTAATTATGTTTATAATATATAATTACAACAGCATCTAAATGTATTGTTTGCTAATTTCTTGGGGGTGTTGACTTCATTGTTAGAGATTTCCTTTCGAGGGTTTGTACTTGTATTTACATTGTTTTGTCAATTTGGGCGTTGAAATGGAGTTGCGTACGGATAAAATCGTTTTAAGCTAACCTTTAGGCCGTATTCCCTATTTACCGTTCTAAGTCGGTAAACCAGTCTTTGCCAATCTGTTTGTTGTATATTATCCTTTACATTGGCTTTTTAAATATGTTCATATTTCGGTGTGTGGCACAGTGCGGACCTACGAAGCCATTGCGTTTGATTGCTGTGGTTTCTATAGGACACATTTGCTTGCTCAATTTAGCTACTACATGTTGCTATGCTTATACTTTTGAAAATGGGTTTAATATCAACTTACGTAGATCGAAAATTATCAAAGCAAACACTTGCTATCAGTTTGATGGGTAATCTTAAATGTTTGAGTACAGTAAATCAAAGTACAAAACAAACTTGATATGAATGTTCTAATTGTCAAATTAGAGGTCAGTATTATACATATATAGTTTTAAAAATAGAATATATTTGATAAGATTTCGCATTTCGTTGTAATCATTGAAAATTAATAAGAATTAGGATGCAATCTCATCTGACCTGTGATACAATCTCATCTGACCTGATAAGAGTGTTTGTAAGTTGAACATGTTTTAGCTGAACATTCACACATATATCCCAAAGGATCATTCATATATTTAATAGCTCTTTAAATCTAACACCGAAAAGCTGTTTAGGAGAGCAACTTGGCTCACCCATAGCGGATGATGTAGCCCCTTCCCATGCACCCTTCCATCCTGGCGACCGGAATACTCCGTGGTCGGACATCCGGCGTATGAGAAGTGGTGCAAAGTTGACGCCAGTCTCAGTGTACGGACTACTCTAAAAATTAACATGTTCCGGCAGACCAAACGTGGGGCTTTTGGCCGTTTTTTGCCCATGACCTTCCAAGGCGGTAGCCCTATTGTCAACCCTTTTGTGTTTGTGATGAATTATTTTGCCTTTTATTTATCTTTAAAGTTGTTCTTTCTTTCTATGTGTGTTTGTGGTTGACTGTCGTCCTTGAAAGCTACTTTTCATGTTCGTGGTGGTGGACCCATTTACAGTTCCCCACTATGCTTTCCTCTAATTGTGCGATGACCGGACAGGCTGTGGACCCTATGATGACGTCTACCTAAAGCCCAAGAAGGACGGTGACGTTTGATGTTTGTCTGCAGTCTGGTCTCGTCGTGCCCTCAAGGGTTTATTCTCTTGTTGCTCTGGATTCTGTCAAGTCAATGAGTACTTTTTTGTGGCTTTCTAGGCTATTGCTTTTTTTGTAATTATATATACACGAGCATCTTTGTGTTTTACTTATATTGCCTATTAATGCTGCCTTGTTGGTTAGAGAATAGTTTATGGCGGGGATTTCTTTATTTACACTGTCCCGTTTTATTGGGTTGACAGTAGGGTAAGTGTGAGGTTTGGTGCACCCTATAACCTGGTTTAAACCCCCAGCGGCCTTTTTCGCCACTGGTCGTTCCAAGGCGGTAGCCCTATTGTCAACCTTTTTGTTTTTGTGATGTCGTATTTCTATTCATCTTTAAATTTGTTCTTTGTTTTTGTGTGAGTTTGTGGTTGACTATCGTCCTTGAATGCTGCTTTTCCTGTTCAATTTTTATATCTATATTTGTAATTGCTGTTTGTTTAAATGAGTATTTCTGGTTAACTGTGAAAGTTGTACTAAAATATTGAGTTCTGCTCAATATGGGTCTAAAAGGCGTGAACGGTAGTAAGCTACCTCGCTATTATCCTGTCTTTTTAAACGTATATGTTATTGTAAAGATATATATATATATATATATATATATATATATATATATATAGATTATATCTATATATATATATATATATGTATAACATAATTAGAAACACCTCATTAAAGTAAGTATAAAAGTCGAACAGGAAATGCAGCTTTCACAGAACACAATAAAACCAAAAACACGCAAAACGGCAAACATGAATGGCAATGTTAATAGTAATAAAGGCATATTACGTCACAAACACAAAACAAGGATTAACAATAGGGCTACCGCCTTGGAAAAAAAAGCAAAAAAGGCCACTGGTGGTTTAACCCAGGTTCTAGGGTGCACCAAACCTCACACTTACCATATTATCATTCCAAAAAAGGAACAGTATATGTATATATGAATAGTGTTCATAAAACACTATTAAATCGCCATGAATGTTCTCAATGACTTGGCAGCATCCAGAACAACACGATACTGCGCCCTTTAGATAACGCCAAGACAGGAGTGAAGACAAACATTAAGTGACTGTCCGATGGTTATATTTCAAGAAAGAGAATGTCAAGTGTTTGAAAATCATTCACTTCAGAAAAATGTAAACACTATATGTTTCATATAAACTTAAGGAAAAAAGAACGCAACTCTGTGTTTTTTGGCAACTCTATATATATAAGCAAATATTTTCGCGTGTATTTAACTTAAGTAATAATTTTATTTCCGTACACAGTACTAGGTCTTATATTAAAGTTCTGCTATTTTTGTGTGAATCCTACTGTCAGATAACGAATATCCCAAAGTCAGATAAACGTTCGTTAGCGAAACCAAGCGTTACGTTACCCTTTAAACAACGATGTCCTTTAAAAATGGTCCTTGCACATATTCTGTTATTTTGAAGACCCCTTATGTTCACGGTCGTTTCGCGGCGGTTTTTGCTGACGTTTGACAGCGTTGACCTAGGTGTATGAGGCGAATATACGCATAATATTAACGTGATGTAGAACGTTAACGTCGTTGGTTATGACGGTTATTGGTCAACACAATCTCTCTTAGAGGTTAAAACAGTCTTGTTTTAACAGCAATATTAACGCATCTTCACGTTTCTCTTTGCGTAAACGTGACTTAAAAATACGTTAACAAATCTGAGGAAAAAAATCTGGATTCCTTATAATGGATGACTTGCGACAAAATTTAGACAGAAAATTACATTTGCCATGATCGACGCATCACGTGTTTTTGTTATTTTTTATTTCATGATTAATCTGAGAGAAGATTTTAATAGAAAATACGGTCAAGATTTTCGATCACTATTAAATATAAAACAGATTATTCGAAAAAAATAAACTTCATAGATATTGACCTTAAACAAGTTACGTTTCTTTTTTCCTTAAGTATATATTTGATATTTACATTTTGACAACAACATTTGAAATTGGACTTGACCTCCCAAACGATAGCTTAATACGCGACAAGTTTTCTTTAACATTTAAAATCACTAGTAAATGAATATTTCATGCCATAGGTGATACAACATGTTTATGCATTCTATCTATTCCAATAATGTGTTAGCTGTATTGTGTCGCATGTTATTAGTTTGATTAGTATGTAGTATGCCTGACTTTTTAAATCAGTTCCGTAATAAAATGTTTCCACGATTCTTTTTTCAATACACTTTAGTAGAGATAATATTAATAGTTCTACTGTTTTCTATTATGTTAGAGGTCACCCTACAGAAAGAGCAGAATAAAATGGGCGATAAAGCATTTGTGACTGCAATCTGTGGTGTACCATTCATTGCACTTGTGCTACAAGCTGTGGGTTTCTTCACGCCGAAATGGATATCCACTTCTGAGTGTGATTCGTTAGGTTTGTTTTATCAGTGCTGTGGAGGAAGTGACAACTCAACATGCCTATCGTTTTCAAACAACACTGGTAATTTTTAAATATATTATTATTGTATCACCATTATTCAAAAACAGAGCAGAACAATGTGAATGATTGCAGTTTCATATGTGTCAAAATGCTCAGTTAGTTCCAGCAATACACAGGCTAATTTAAATCAACAAATAAGGTATATTCTAACTTCAGAAATGAGGTCAGTTCAATAAAACCTTCTGATCGCAATGTCTGAAATTACTGGATAGTTGTCAGAACTACTATCGTCCATTTCTTCTATTCTATTTTCCCCTCGTTTTACTTTCACCATAATCATCTACTGAAGTCAAATACTCACGAATTAAAGAGTGGAATGAGTCAGAGTCATAAACATGTTTGTCCCAGCTTATTCTTTGTCAATAAAACGCTGTTAAGGGGTTCAATGATCAAAATAAAATGCTGTACTATGAATAGTGTGTTCTGCTCAACCCGGGGCTAAGGGGCTAAGTGAACGGTAGCAAGCATATTTCACGACCGTTCATGAATGAGGCTGCAATATTTCGCATTTATCGTATTCGGCCGTTTCCAAAGGTCCACTCTCATACTCTTTAATAACAAGTACACTTCTTCACCAAGGTTTTCGTTATCATAAACTACGCAACAACAACCTGCTGGAGAAGTTCAACACCAATCTTAAATCTTTTCTGCGATTAGGAATATCACAACCTTTATTCTATGGTTATGTGAGCCATCAACTTCGGATATTAAAGGAGTTTGATGGATTTCTTGACAACTTAACATTACAACGCACGTCATGCTTGGTGATTTCATGGTTTATTCCCTCAATGGTTTATTCTCTTGTTGCTCTGGCTTCTGCCAAGTCATTGAGTACATAGTTTGTGGCTTTCTAGGCTATTTTTCTTTTGTATTTATATAAACACGAGCATCTTTGTGTTTTACTTATGTTGCCTATTAATGCTTGTTGGTTAGAGAATAGTTCTTGGCAGGGATTTTTTTATTGACACTGTCCCGTTTTATTGGGAGGACAGTAGGGTAAGTGTGAGATTTGGTGCACCCTAGAACCTGGTTTTAACCCCTCAGCGGCCTTCTTTGCCACTGATCGTTCCAAGGCGGTAGCCCTATGGTCAACCTTTTGTTTTTGTGATGTCGTATTTATATTCATCTTTAAATTTGTTTTTTGTTTCTGTGTGAGTTTGTGGTTGACTGTCGTCCTTGAATGCTGCTTTTCCTGTTCGATTTTTATATCTATATTTGTAATTGCTGTTTATTTAAATGAGTATGTCTGGTTAACTGTGAAAGTTGTACTTAAATATTGAGTTCTGCTCAATATGGGTCTTAAAGGCGTGAACGGTAGTAAGCTACCTCGCTATTATCCTGTCTTTTTAAACGTATATGTTATTGTAAAGATTATATATATATATATATATATATATATATATATGTGTATAACAATATATATGTATAACATAATTAGCCTTTTTTGCCACTGGCTGTTCCAAGGCGGTAGCCCTATTGTCAACCCTTTAGTGTTTGTGATGTCTTATTTAGCCTTTTATTCATCTTTATAGTTATTCTTTGTTTTTGTGTGTCTTTGTGGTTGACTGTCGTCCTTGAATGCTACTTTTCCTGTTCGATTTTTATATCTATATTTACCCCTCTACTGTCAGTTACTAAGCTTCGCCTTTCTCTTGTGCGATTACCGGAATACCTCGCTGGACTCGATTGCACCTTCTGAAACCATAAAAGAGGAGGTTGCTGCATGAACTTTCGTCCTCAGGCTGTCTGGTCGTAACCTAGATTGGTTATTCTCTTTGGCTGCATCTGTTGTAGTACAATTCTGAATACACCCAAAGGTGTTTATAATTATATGTTTTTAATAGTTTTACAATAAAAATAAATATAAAAAGATCGGACAGGGAAAGTAGCATTCAAGGAGGACAGTCATACGTGTATCATTTTCACCGTTTCAAGTCGGTATCCCTGTCTTCACCACTCGTTGTGTTTTGTATTGTCCTTTTCATTGTTTATTTAATTTGCCTTTTACTTGTAGTGCAATGCGAATCTACGGTACACTTTCGTTCTGGTGCTATTCTATAGGGCTATTTTCCTCATTTTAAACTGTTATGGTGGTCTAACGACGTTTTTGTCTCAAGGGAAATATTATTTAGAGGGCAGCGATTATGTACAAACAGAGTTCACATCCTATACCAATGCGTTTATGGCTTTCAAGGATTCAATTTTCAGTATTAATTGACATTCACACCAGAGTCTGCTAGTACTGTGTGGTTGCGGTGCTATCCGGTTTAGCCGGCGATAGAGGGCGTTGGAAATTATATAACCTTTTACGAACAGAATAAATAACACCGAGTATACGTTTCTCTCTTGATTTCTTTGTTGCTTTCAAAGGATCCCTTCATTGCCATTCTAGCGTCTGTTTAGTGCTCGGTGGCGGCTGTAAAATGTTGCCCCGATTAAAAAGTGCAATGTTTTTATTTACCAGTCCTTTGAGATAATCAAACTAGTTTTTTTAACCGTATCTTGCCATAGTGCGACTTAAGTTCCGGTATTCTCGATTATCCTTTACTTCGTCTTTATATTTTATATTATTATATACTCTACTTCTCGTAGAATGGAAGACATTTATCACGACTAATTCATTTACTGTTGTTTTATAGAACTGTATGTCCGTGTTACATTAGGAGTACAAGCCACGTCATTAGCCATGATGGTTCTGACCTTTGCTGTTCTGCTTTATACCGCATGCTCACTGAAGAAAGATGAAGATTTTACTGGGAGTGACGTTGTTGGGATATTATGCATTATTATATGCTACCCAATTGCAGGTTCTTTTCTTCTTTACATTTTTGTTTTCATAATTTCACGCAAACTCTTTTTCTAAGAAAAAAATAGTTTAGACCATTTATGATATCATTTAAGCGCCTATTACATATTTAGTCGTATTAATTATACCGTTTACTTCCTTTACAAATCCAATTAATGCATCTGGTGTATTCAAAAATGTAGGTGCAAATGTCGTACTGGAAAAGTAGCATTCACAGAACACAGTCAGTTAAAAACTCGCACACAACACAAACACATATGACAAGGCAAATGCAATGTATGCAATACAATAAACACAAAAGTGTTGACAATAAGTATTGGTACTGCCTTGGAACGGCTAGTGTTGACAATAATTATTTGTACTGCCTTGGAACGGCTCGTGAAAAACATCCTCTGGGAGTTTAAACCAGGTTCTAGGGTGCCTCAAACCTCACTCTTACGCTATTTCATCCCAGTAAAACGATACTGTGTAAAAAAATAAAGACAGGCGATATCCTCTAACAAACTAGCCAGCATTCATATGCAATATAAGCAACACCTAGATGACCATAAATATATGCCTATAAAAGACGAAAGCCCAGAAAGCCACACAACAAGTACTCATTGACTTGACAGAAGCCACAGCAACAAGAGCATGAATTATTAAGGGCTCCTAAGGGCACGACAAGACTAGATTTAAGATAAATCTTTGAGGATTTAGGTAGACGTCATCATAGGGTCAACAATCGGTTGGTCATCTCAAACTAACAAAGGAACTACGCATAGTGACACACTGTAGATGTAATATTTCTATCCTGTAAGAAATATCGAGGCGTATTCTACCCGGAAACCAGGCGGAAAGTAGAGGGAATTAAAATTTGACGAGGCATCAAAACGATTTTATGCCGTCTGGCGGGCGTCAATTTGGACTTAGAGATTTCACTGAGGCGTCATTTCATACTTAAACATTTTACAGAGGCGTCATTTTGGACTTATTCATTTAACTGAGGTCCGATCTTTTTATATTTCTTTTCTTAGCCATTTCATCCGAAATGAGATATAGGATCCTATAGAAACCACAGCGTCCGAACATTGCATGGTACTCAAAATATTCAAGGGTGGATTTGTTGGTGGGCGGGGGAGGGTTAAAAAAGCCTTTGCTCCCCCTAAAAAATGGCAAAAAAACATTCTCAGTGTATGCCATGCTAGACAGGCGACACAATAACATTGCAATTAATTCAAATTTAATCATTGGTTTCTTTAATTGACTGTCATTCATAAATTGCAAAGCTTATTCATGAGATGTGACACAGCATTTATTATATGTACCACTATGTACTGCTATAGATCAGTTATTCATAATTTTCTATCGCAGAGATGTTGAGATTTTATCTTATTTTCAGTAGGTGATAACATTTGCGTTACTCGAATTTTATCCTGAAGTTCTATAGTAAAATAAAAATCTTTGGCGGCAGAGTAAAATGCCGATCACACTGTAGATACCTTAATTTTAACAGTAAACTTGGTCGAACAGCAAGGATAAAGACAGAGTTTATCACCTACCAGAATGTATTGGTATGTCTTATTTCTGTTCACTGATTGGTAAGATTTTTTTGATGATGCTCTATCAAAATTATGCTAAATTAAAGCTAATTATCAAAATATTAAAAAACACACTCTTGTGTCTAAATGTAAATGGTATTTCTTTGCCCACTGTTAGTTTTGAAGAGTGTATGTATTTTTATTGCCTTTTAGAAAACTTGAATAGATAACTTCTCCAATGAAAAAAAAACACTACGAGTACTTAATTGTCTTTAGTACGAATTGTAAAACATGAAAGTTCGTATTGCGAAAGTTCTCTAGTAAATATTCAAATCCTACTTGCATTTGAATTAAAACAAAGGACACACATAATGGTATGACTTATTACAACGTAAATACATGCTTTATTGGCGTTGGTACGTAGAGGATCGTGAGAAATCATTTCCATTTACTGATGTTGACAATTCAGTTGTTCGTTCGAGGGTGCTTCAAAAAGTTCTGTCACTAGGCATATATCC
Organism: Cyrtodaria siliqua; assembly: GCA_037043455.1. Classification (NCBI taxonomy): domain Eukaryota; kingdom Metazoa; phylum Mollusca; class Bivalvia; order Adapedonta; family Hiatellidae; genus Cyrtodaria; species Cyrtodaria siliqua. The sequence continues at coordinate 98,490 of JAWPHD010003270.1, read as the reverse complement.
TTTGGACTAGATATTACACTGAGATAAAGTAGTGTATTTATAGTACTACTGGTTTCGCTCTCTTAAATTCCACAACAAAAATGAAAAAAATCCGACAACACTCACAATGAGCACATAATTGTTAAAACGCGTTAGTGACAGAACTTATTGAATGACCCTCGTACTACCACAAAGGCGCATGCAATCGAACACTCATATTTCTCTACAAGCGTCTGGCAACACATTTACTTCTATTCTATTCTATTATTTTTGATTACTTTCATTTTGAATTGGCCAATCGCATTTAGCGTAGACAGTTACACTGCGCATGTCCGGTTTCCAATCAGAACGATGTTTTCAAATTTAACTTTCGGAGTCACAAACGGATATTTACAACCCACTAAAAAGTGGTTTTAGAAATGAATACTTCCGTAATTAAGACTCTCTTTGATTTTGAAGACGGCCAAACAATCGCCAATACATATTGTCAGGTTTACATTGACGATCAAACGGATCGCATGATGCCATCGATAACATTTGTATGCAACTACTCGGATGAGAAGGGACAGAACTCGTTGGCCGTTGCCTGGTAGTGGTATAATTTTGAGTGGTAAGTTTAATATGTGCAGATTTTATTTTTTTTAATTTTAAATCTAACTAATACATATAGAGATATTTATCTGATTGGCCTATTGGAATACTCGATAAGCCTAATAAATAGGACTGTAATGGACTATTGTTTGGGGTGCTTGTTTCAGCCAAAGTTTTTTTTTGGACTTTTACGACAAAGTTCATCTAGTACCTAATTAAGATGTATATCAGTGAAACAGGCATTTTTAGTGGTAAATACAATACTTTCCTTTTCAAAATTGGTTGAGAAATACACATTTCATGCGCGAAAGCTGTTTTTGATGGGGCATTTTGAATGCAAAATTCTTCCGCATGAAACATTTAAAAAACAAAAATTTAAATTTTGTATCTAAAAATGAATTTAAATTGTTGGATATTCCTAAATTAAAACACCCTGAAAGTTTTATAGGAAAATTTGAAGGCACACTGAAGTTATTTGAATTTCCTTAATTTTCTGCTGTCACACCAACAAGGAATTTACATGGGAAAATCCCCATCAAAAAATCATTTCGGATGTAAAATATTTATTTCTCAACCGATTTTCAAAAGTAAGGTATATTTTATTTACCACTAAAAAATGAAATATAATTGATGTAAATATTATTTAAATTGCAAAGCTACTGCAGAAACATATTTGGATGAAACAAGTGCCCCCCGAACAGTAGTGGTTATCAAGCAGACCCATAGTTATAGCTAGGCAAAGTGTCAGGTACGGTCCATAAGTCACAGCCAATGGGAGCCCATTTTTTAGCGCTGTTTATCAACATCCTATTCAATCCTTATATTATAGATAGAGACTCTGACCGAGGTTGTCCGACATGCTCAATCTCAGCACCGTGCCGATAGCGTATACACGCTAAAATCTACTTATCTGTGTAGCGGATGTTCCAATGATGCTATCTGACTATATGTCTACTACTGGTATCTCGTAAATAAACCACAAATCTGAACAAAACAAATAGTATAGGAAAATCCCTGTCTGTTGTCATTCAACATGCCGGAAGTTGTTAAAATAATTGTCGCTTTCTGAGTACCCCATTGCAGTGTACATGCAATGAGTCCCTATCTATAATATTAGGATTGAATTGGATGTTGATGAAACAGCGCTTTGGGTTCCCTTTGGTCACACCAAGGCAAATTATTGCCTCGATAGAATACTTTACATATATACATATATATGTCTTTACATATATACATATATAGGTATAATAGTATTAATGTTTTACTCAGGTTACTGCAATCAATACAACTGTATCAATACAACTGTAAGTTTCAAATTTGTGTAGATTCTACTTCTTAAATTAGCTATCCCAACATCAGCAGCCAAATTGTATGACATGTAAACTACAGAACTTTTCTAAATGTACCTTAACAGATGACTGGTACTCTATATATAACTTACATATTTTGAGAATCTACACTCTGTAGATACAATATTAAAAGACTTTTAAGATTAACCTGGACCGGGCCCTAGTGCATAAAATACACGTCTACGAACGGCGAGATGATTTTTGTTAATTGCGCCGTCCTCCGACGTGCATACGGGGGTAACGCGTTTGACCTTTTTATGTGTGGACTTTCCGCATAGATTTTCTGCGCTCTATAGACATAAACAGTCCATTTAAACCGATACACTGAATTTTATAAGTGTACAACTTTAATACCTAAAGTGAAGAATAATCATTTTAAGTTATCCATTTCACATTAAACTTTTAATCCAAAAACACATTTTGAAATGAAATGCATTGGTTTAAATCTAAGTACTCATAATGCATTGTTTGAACGGCAAAACACATATGTCTATGCAGTGACGTCATACAAGAAACGTTTACACAGTGTCACAGTCTGAAATTGTCCACTAATGTTTGATCAAACGCAGTGAGACCTCACAGGGTGCATCTATAAATGTCCGTATGTAAAAAAAAAACAGACGTCAAATAAATGAGACTTAAGGCCAAACTCCAAAACCAAGTCGTAATTCATTTGATGCATATATTCAATCATGGGTATTTTAAGAATTCGCGAATAAAACTACACTTTCAATTGGCACATGTACATTATTATATGACCTGGCTAAACTATTGATAAACATATGGTTTTGTAGGTTAGTGTCTTTGATATTTTATTTCACAGCATAATTATATATGTATATATATTTTTATTATGAACTTTATTGCAGACAGGAGCTGTTTGTTCCAGTACGTACCAGTGTTCAAAGCACCAGTTGCTTCTATGACTGGAAAGAATGACGTGACTGTGGAAACTATGAAGACACTATAACAAGTTAAACCACACATACATGTACATCTTAGGTAAGGCTAAAAAGAAAAATAGCCTATTAGGTGTATTATGTATATTTGCTGATTAAAAATATTGGTTTATTCACCGGTTCTTAAAATATCCATGAATGAATGTATATGCATACAATGAATTACAAGTTGGTAATTTAATTTGACGCTCCGTTTTTGGGTTTCTCCGGGCCGATTATAATGTGCCCAAAGAGTTTGAATTCTCAAAATATGTAAGTTATATGTGTAACCTCGTCATCAGTAGCTTTAGAAACCTTGTATATCTGTTGTTAATAATATATTATATTTTCTCATTTAAGACAGTTCATTATTTATATGAAGATTTTCTTGGTGTTTGGTGTCATTTCACACATTTTAGGCTATGTATAATGGTGTTTGTTTGTTTTGTGGTGGAGGCAGACTTATGTTTTGTGTCAGGTCCATATCTCTTAATAATTTTCTTTCAAACTTGCCACAATAAATAACAAGCGTGTAATGATGTCCATTATAACTATATCCAGCATTTCAGCGGAGCTATACCTAGTTAGCTCTATTGATCAAAGATCAGCGGAAATTATGCCGTGTTGCGGTGTCCGTCGTCCGTCCGTAAATATTTTTTGTAGCGACTACTCTGAAACTATTGGATCTATTTTCATGAAACTTTACATAAATGTTGCCCATGAAATCTAGTTGATCCTAGCAAAAATTCATGTTGATGTAAAATCCAAGATGACCGCCAAAGCTAAAAATAGATTTTAAAAAAAACAATTGTGTAGGGACTACTTCTTGAAAATGAAATGGGACTTTTTCTAAAATGATCAGCATTATATGATGTTGATCCTTGTCAAAAAGCATTTTGTTGACATTAAACATGACTGACAGCGGCCATCTTTGTTTACATAGATGTTATATAGTAAATACTTGTAGCGATTACTCTTCTGAAACTACTTGAAGGATTTTTATGAAACTTAACAGAAATGTTGCTCTTGATGTGCAGTTGATCCTAACAAAATTTCAAGATGGACGACATAGATTTAAACAATTATAACGATTACTTCTTGAAAAATATAAGTGATATTGATATGGGACTGTGTCTAAAATGATCAGCATGACATGATGTTGATCCTTGTTGAAAATGTATTTTTATTCGACATTAAACATGATTGCCAGTGCCCATCTTTGTTTACATAGAGTAATATATAAAAAAAACTTGTAACGACGACTCATGAAACTTCACAGGAATGCTGATCCAGCTTTCAGAACCTGCCAGTAGAGCTTCAAGGGTCATTGACAACTTGTGCATTAATATTCTTTTTCACGTCCGGTCCATAACTTTAATATCCTTTAATCATTTTCTTTCTAACTTGCCAAAATGTTAACTTTAATTTACATAGGTATGAACGTTTCAATTATTGGTTAGGGGAGGGCAATTTTTGAGGTGAAACAATGACAAGCCAAAAACACAAAACGGTATATTTCAAATATGGAGGTGGGGCAAACAAAGCACAACATATTGGGGGGAGGGGGGCCAAACGTTTTGACAAAATATTCGACAAGCAAAATACACACTTTATTCAAGCAAATGTACACCAAAACCTGCACCATTATATAATTCCTACGCCTAGGATTTATAAATAATTAAAACTCAAAATTATTATGCGAAAATTACAATACAGTCATGCTATTTTAACAATTGCATGTGTTACTATTAAGCTATGTATTTTTTTTTATTACTTGCAAATACTTTGACAACATGGAATATATATTCATAAAAACTATCAATAACAAGTTTAATATATTAATTTGCAGGGTTAGAGATCAGTCCACGGGTAGAATGGAAGAATGGATTAAGTGCAGATGAATTAAATTCCATGGATGCCGAAGACAGTGAGATGTTAATGTTAAATGAGAGAGCCAGAGAAAAGAACACTGACACTTAACAAACCATATATAAAAATATATAATGAAGTTATTTTTCATTATATTTTTTTCTTCTTCAGAAACAGCAAACATATGTTGATTACTTTTGTGAGTACATGTGATTTTAATATTATCATTGGGTTTGTGAATTTAATAATTTAGATATGCACTTAAGAGACACAAAACTAAGATAATTCGCTACCAATTTTGAAAATCTGCATTGCCGGAAAATACCTTTGTCACTTATTTTGTTTAAAACTATTTTTGATTTATTACCTGCTTTATATATTAAAAATTGAAACAAATTACTCTTGTCATTATGCTTCACCCTATGGAAAGAGCATACAGTATAATAGTGGTACCCTTGTCTGTTTACAATATAGTACAAATAAGGTTAAAGAAGTGAATATGTGCTCGAAGGCGACCTTGTCAAACATAAATTAACAAGCATTCTTCGTCTTGTTAACAATGCCCTCAGACATGGGCTGGACTACTTGTTTGGTGAAACAAAAACTTGAAGCCTGTAGATTATACTTTAAGACCAAGAAAACACCCGGCACTCAAAAAATGCTGCGATTCTCGTTTTGCGCTGTTTCCCGCACTTATGTCTGCCAGGTCGCCGTAGAGGCGCTCCCTCATGTTATTTCCCCTTGTCCCACGTATTGTATCCCACATACATGTAGTTATTGTATTATAGTAGTTTTTCAAGTTCATACCTGGAAAAAGCAAGTGATCATAATGCTTGTTTTAATGAAATTATGTCTTGTGTTCAACATGCTCTTTTTAGTCTCATATAATAAATATGCACCTTTTCCCTCAATATTTATTTATTGGGTAAATTATTTAGTGTTTTATAAGGTAAAAGGTACGGCTAATGTTCCTTTAAATGATAATTGTTTACGATCTGTTCATTTGTTTCCCACTGAATTAAAGAGCAATATCAGAATTTTAAAGTCTAGTCAGTTTTCGACTCATCCAGATTTTTATCTATTTTGAGTGATTCCCTAAATTTCTTCATGGCGTTTTTGTCTTTTTTACTGTATCATCTAGTGATTCCTGTCAACTGTATCTCATTTGCATAATTCGTGTAAAATGACGCCTCGTTTCCTGCTCGATTCCGCTAGGATATTTTGATGCCCGTCCTTTTAAAGAATGCCTGGCGTCATTTGCATTTTAACTCATTTGCATAATTCGCAAAAATTACGCCTGGTTTCCGCCTGGTTTCCTGCCCGGTTCCGCCTGGATTTTCTAGTATAGGTGAATTACAACTGACGCCTATAATTTCAGTAAAATAACGCTTCTTTTACAGGCGTCAAATTTCGTACAATATTACATGTTACAATAACATGTTTTAATTACCTCTTTGATCCAAACATTATACATTCTGTTCTAAACATGCTAAATATAAGAACAGTTATTATCAATGAACCACGTGTTGTAATATTCAGATTTTAATAGAAGTAGGTATAACATTCGAACAGGAAATGTAGCATACACAGCAATCGGTCCACCGAAAACATGCTTTCAACGCGAAAACCAATTACACACGGATGTTCTACTATTGTTAATACTATCTATCCTCAAACTCTTCAACTCAAACAAGTTCATTTTTCGAATAATGTCTCTTCTTTTCCCGATAATATTAAATGGTTGACCTCCTGCCTTTCTGCGATTATAAATATTTCGGATAGGTTTTGATAATTCAGGGATCAATATATTTTGGTCGATCAACATCTCAGGAGCTGTTCATCGTAAACTACGGTATAAACATGGTCATTCCTCTACTCTAAGCAGGTACGACTGTTCTTCACAATATATTACTCTATATTATTACTCTACCACATAAGCCGATCAAAGACAATTTGATTCAGCTTATACAGAAGATATTTCTAGACAATTAATTACATTTTTAAATTGTTAAATTGTCAGGGTTTTCTTAACCAAGACCCCTAATGATAATGCTAAAGTAAATATAAAAGTCGAACAGAAAGGGTATCATTCATGGACCAGCCAACCACAAACACGCACAGAAACAAACAACATCTACAAAGATAAAAATAAAAGACAAATGACATGACAAACACAAACGGGTTGATAGAAGTGATGTCATATCTTTCATTTTATTCATTTTTACAATTGTTTGTTTCTGTTCTTGTTTGTGGTTGACTGTCGCCCTTGAATGCTACTTTTCCAGTTCGATTCATATATCTACTTATTTTGCTATGGGCCACTAACGCCGGAAGAGCGCTACTAGTAACCCTGACGGAGTGACTATAGGATCTAGTGAAACAAATAAGCTGAAACACATAAACCCAATAAAACGTTCCTCGGGGAACATCCGCATCTAAGTCAGGATAATTAACAATGTTAAAATTAAAATAATCTCTCTTTTATAGAATTTGCTAATTATTTCTTCATTAGCAATAGAGATGTAATCGAGAAAAAAAGAGACAGTATCCGAAAAATAAACATTGGTTGAGTTTAAGATAGATAGTATTAATTATAGTAGAAAATAAAGGGTTGCCATTGTAATAACCACAAGGTGAATTTGTACCCAAGTGTAATTAAGATACTGTTGTTAAGTTATTGTCTAACAAAAATGTAACGGAACTCATTTAACGGATCCCTGATAATGTCGAACGTAATAGTCAAGCTCAACTTTTTTAAAACCTTTATCCTGCTTGTACTCACTATGTCAACAATCCAATAACTTTTAGGAATTAATAGAGCTGATAGTACAACACTGGTTTACAATGCACTCCATGTGGTTGATAGTTAAATATAACTTTTGTTTTAAAACAGTGTTGTTACATGTGTTTAAATTATTTCTTAACTAAACACTGCAAATATTGTTTTAGTGATGTAACTTAGCATGTTCTCAGCATGTGTTTTTTCTCTTCACCAGGATTGGCTAGTATCATCGGTTGCATTGTGCTAGCGACACAACACTCAACGTCGGAATTAGGTTACTCATTTGCTTTATGCGCCACGTCCGGTTGTTTTGTATTGCTAGTTACTATTTGCCTGTGTGGTGTAGCCTGTTACGCACAGAAACATGATAACAATAACGACACAGTTAAAGGAGGAGAACTATCAGATATTTCGTCGGGTAAAGATAACGTAGACGTCGAACAGCGAGAAGTGCACCAGCATCATTTATCTTCGCTTACTCGATACCTTAACGTCTTTCAACACCGCGAGTGAGTAGAGCCGACCTTTCAACCCGGGGCTAGAGGGCGTGAGCGGTAGCTAGCATATTTTACTACCGTTCATGATCAGTCTCAATCAAACCGAAACTGCAATATTTCGTATGTGTCGTATTCGGTCGTTTCCAAAGGTCCACTCTCATAGTCCTTTTTTGTAGCCAATTAACAAGATTCTTATATATGAGCATTTCTAAAACTAGGTCCAATGCCATTCAAACCTGGTATCTTCTGACAGGTTTTGTTTAGTATAAATGCGCAAAATGGTCCTATAAACATTACAGCACCCAGACGCAGCAGTATTAAGGCCAACGTGAAACAATGATAAACACTTAGTACGTCTCGACTTACATTGTAAGCATACATCAGTCACAATGATACATAAAACGAACAATTTACAAGTGACTGTTAATAGCAAAGGTTACAAATACTTGAAAATGTGAAAACACAAATATAATACAAACATGTTTGTTCGCGCTTATGAATATTTAAAATCCTGATAATGATATCGACTCTTGTTCAAATGAAAACCATCAAATTATATTCTGATTTTAAAATGACTATTTTGAATGTGTTACAAAGATGTGTCATTATTTAATTAATATTACTATGAGCAGAGACTTTAATTATAAACTTTAAGTGTGATCAAAGCCACACATATTTACATACCAAATGTAACATTTGATGGTATGTAACACCTAGCAAGCCGTTTTTGTCTTGAATCATGTAATTGCTTGTTAAATTTATATAAGTTAATTTAAAACTATTTGTACCATATGCTACTATGCAAAATTACGAATAAAGTGTCTATGTTACAAAACTTTTGAATATATTGAACAACTACAGACGTGTACAAGTAATGAGCGCATATGTGTTACATGTGAATTTTATTGAAATTTACCTTATAGAGATCTATGAATAAAGCTTATCAAACGTTACTTTTGGCATACCACAATGTATACAGTTGTTATCCTGTGAAGAAAATACAACTTTAAGCCCTTAAACTTATTTATTGAAAACAACTTATTCTGGATGTAAAATTCACAATTATATTAAAAATAATAATTAATCAAATGATGCTTAGCAGTTTATACAAAAATTCTTGCATGTTATCAGCATTTAGTATTATAGTTTACATTCCACGTTTAATGGTTTAGAGATTAGTCAGATTTAATGTCTACTCGGTATATTTAAAAACGCAACATTTCTCATTTTCGAATATATTTAATCCGCTGATTCTTTGTTCAAATCAAAATTGTATTGCATATTGATAAACTAGTCTCTTTGTCCCAAAGGTTAACATACGGCGATACACAGATGCATAAGATGTGCTCTACTTCTTTCAGCTGAAACTCATTTTGCACGAAGGCTTCAATTCCACTCTAGAAAATCAAAACATACCAAGTTTCGTTTTCAAATGTACTGAGTGTATATTTAAAAGAGTATGATAATGGACCTTTGGAAACGGTCCATTTTAATTTGACAGAGTTGCCTAAGTGGGTTTTTCTTTCTCTTACACTTTTTTAAATTATTCATGATTAGATAATGACAATTGGATTTGTCACATTCATTAAAAAAGATGTTATGTTTTTATTATAATAATTGTAATCAGAATAAAATAGAATAAGCCCTTTAAAGTGTATCACTTTGTATTTGATGTAATTGTGTGTGTTACTAATAAAGAAGTAAAGTATATCATTGAAAATGTTTCGTCTCTACAACCCACATCTGCCAGACCTCTCGGAATGCCAACATCTCGGCTCAAGACCAATCGTAAAATGTTTAATAAAGTTCCTTTTGCCTGTCTCTGGCCTTGAGATTTATATTTTCATAATATGTTACCAGTTCACACAGAACCAAAACAAAAAGGAGGGAGACAATGTGTGTAAATGACAGAAATACAGAAAAAAAATACTTAAAAGATGCTCGCTCCCAGTAGTTCTCAGATCGACTCATGTAGTGCTCACAGTTCTCAGCACGATTCATGTAGTGCTCACAGTTTTCAGCAAGATTCATGTAGTGCTCACAGTTCTCAGCACGATTCATGTAGTCCTCACAGATCTCAACACGATTCATGCAGTCCTCAAAGTTCTCAGCACGATTCATGTAGCGCTCACGGTTCTCAGCACAATTCATGTATTGCTCACAGTTCTCAGCACGATTCATGTAGTGCTCACAGTTATCAGCACGATTCATGTAGTCCTCACAGTTCTCAACACAATTCATGTAGTCCTCACAGTTCTCAACACGATTCATGTAGTCCTCACAGTTCTCAACACAACTCATGTAGTCCTCACAGTTCTCAACACGATTCAGGTAGTCCTCACAGTTCTCAGCACGATTGCACGATTCATGTAGTCCTCATAATTCCCAACACGATTCATGTAGTCCTCACAGTTCTCAGCACGATTCATGTAGTCCGCACAGTTCCCAACACGATTCATGTAGTGCTCACAGTTCTCAACAAGATCCATGTAGTCCTCACAGTTCTCAGCACGATTCAAGTAGTCCTTACAGTTATCAACACGATTCATGTAGTCCTCACAGTTCTCAGCACGATTCATATAGTCTTCACAGTTCTCTTCACGATTCATGTAGTCCTCACAGTTCTCAACACGATTTATGTAGTCCTCACAGTTTTCAACACGATTCATTTAGTCCTCACAGTTCTCAGCACGATTCATGTAGTCCTCACAGTTCTCAACACGATTAATGTAGTCCTTACAGTTCTCAACACGATTCATGTATTCCTCACAATTCTCAACACGATTCATGTAGTCCTCACAATTCTCAACACGATTAATGTAGTCCTCACAGTTCTCAACACGATTCATGTAGTCCTCACAGTTATCAACACGATTCATGTAGTGCTCACAGTTCTCAACACGATTCATCTAGTCCTCACAGTTTTCAACACGATTCATGTAGTCCTCACAGTTCTCAATACGATTCATGTAGTCCTCACAGTTCTCAATACGATTCATGTAGTACTCACAGTTCTCAACACGATTCATGTAGTCCTCACAGTTATCAACACGATTCATGTAGTCCTCACAGTTCTCAACACGATTCATGTAGTCCTAACAGTTCTCAACACGATTCATGTAGTCCTCACAGTTCTCAACACGATTTATGAAGTCAGTCCTCACACCATGATCTGAACGGTCTGGGGTAGTAATTGTGTGATCTATATTTACACAAACACCCAACCATCTGTGTTCGTAGGATCCTATATAATCTAGAAATAAATCTAGTGTCCTTAAAATATTAAAACGTAAATTGTTAAGGATTTAGTCTTTTAAAATCCAATTCGGCTCTTTCCGAATTTCCCATTGTAGCATAGTTTGATTTATTATCCATTGTGTTCAGTATCACAACCTGCATTCGACACATATCAATTTCCAATAATAAACAGTCGGAGTCAAAATTATAAAGCAAACTGTGCAATAGCTGAACGTAACGTGCGGATATCAGGTTATTTATCCGGGATTTCAAATTAGGGGAGCAACTTTAGAAAAACAGGAGTGTCGAGCACACATTTTTAACTTTTAAGCCAGTTCGTATTATTTGTTTTCAGGAGGTGTGTGCGTGCGTGTGTGTGTGGGGAGAGGAGAGGGGAGATAATTGAATCCGCACATCCGCACAATCAAACCCTATGCCCTTGGTTAAAGAAATAAAATAAGATCGGACAGGGAAAGTAGCATTCAAGGAGCACAGTCAACCACAAAACATAGAAACAAGCACGCAAACAGACAAACAAGAAGGCAAAAGTAATAATAAATGCAAATGACATCACAAACACAAAAGGGTTGGCAATAGGGCTACCGCCTTGGAACGGTCAGTGACAAAGTAGGCCACTGGGGTTAAGTAAAACACAAATATGCAAAAAAAAGAAAAGCCTAGAAAGCCACAATGAATGTACTCAATGACTTGGCAGAAGCCAGAGAAACAAGAGAATAAAACATTGAGGGCACGACAAGAAAGATCATAGACAAACATCAAACAGACAAACAAGAAGGCAAAAGTAATAATAAATGCAAACGACATCACAAACACAAAAGGGTTGACAATAGGGCTACCGCCTTGGAACGGTCAGTGACAAAGAAGGCCACTGGGGTTAAGTAAAACACAAGTATGCAAAAAAAACAAAAAGCCTAGAAAGCCACAATGAATGTACTCAATGACTTGGCAGAAGCCATGGAAACAAGAGAATAAAACATTGAGCGCAAGACAAGAAAGATCATAGACAAACATCAAACGCCCACGTCCCAATGGGCGTTAGGTAGGCGTCATCATGGGGTCCACAGCCTGTCCGATCATCGTACATTTAATGAGGAAAGCATAATGGCGAACTGTAAAGAGGTCCACCACCAAGCATGCAGTACGTTGCAAAATGAGAGGGTCATAACCTCTTTTGATAAACTTTTTAACAAGTTTAACAAAGATAGTATGAAAGTGATCATGACCAAGAATCTTACGAAGTTTATAAATCACATCACCATAGAAGTCAGGTTGTGATAATCCTTGTCACAGAAGAGTCCTTAAATTACTTTTATATTTGGAAAGAAGATCAGGGTTACGATAATAAAATTGTGCAAATGTTTTACGAAGTTTAAGACTGCTCCATCTCCACGTCAAGTTTCGATTAAATGACCGTTATCTTTTATAATACACTTACAAGTCGACATCGCACGGGTTAATTAAGATGGGTTAATATTTTCAAGCGTTGATGTATATGCAATTATCAGAATGAAAACATATTAATACACGTATAATATATCAGTGCATTTATTTTTATATTTCACATAGACGGGGAGGTAACTGTAATAATAGACAGATTTAAGGTCATCTTGCTGAAACACACAACTGATATAACATCTCACGTTAACTAGACTCTCATTTATTGACATTCAAACTAGCGATTATTTAGTGCTGAATAGATTATAGAATATATTTTATGTTCCAATTGCTGGCATACAAATCACAATGTTTATAATACACCAAAGAGAACAAATTAACAAACTTACATATGTGATTCTGATTAATTAGAACTTATATTCATACGCAAGGAGACAAAACACAACAACAACAAAACAAAACAAAAACAAACAATGGAACACACGAATACACAGATCGCACATTCAAATATACAAACACAGTTAACTACACAACTAGAATAACTGAAACAGCATATTAATAAAGGTGGTCTGTTTATGCTTCATTTTATACTTGTTTTGTCCAGGTTTGATTGGCAGAACCTTCACATGATTTTATATCTTCTTTATGTTTATTTTGTCTGATGTAATGTTATTAAATGTAAATACATAATTGGCTATTATGTTAACTATATTTTCACCCTCATGACTCATTAGAAACAACATTTATTTTCTTGGGACAAACTGGTGTAGTTTTTACATCTCTGATTGAAGTATAACACGTTCTATGTCATATAGGGGACAGGATAACATGAAATGGCTCTCATCTTCAATCTCATTAACATTACACATTCTACAGAACCTGTTTTCTACAGCAATATTTTTATATCGTCCAGCTTCAATCTCAAGACTTATTCTAAATGTAGGAAATTGTGATCTTACTTTTGGATCTTTGATACTTGTTAAATATTTTTCAAAATTCCAGATGTTTTTGAATTTTGAATATGTACGTAACTTTCCTACTTGTTCGGAGTTGCATTTGAGTATTCTATTCAGCCAAATAAATTCAAATTGATCTATTAATTTTTGTTTTGTGAGTCTGGCTAAGTTTGTTGACTGCAACTGATATTGTTTAAGATCTATTTTTCTGAAATCATATGAATACATGAGACCCAGCTATGTTTTCCTTTATTATACAGCGAGCAACTGTCATTAAATGATATAACAAAGATGATGGATTACTGTTAATCATTCTATGAAAGTATATTACGATGCCACTACAGTTTCAATATATAACGGGTCCATATACTGCATCGTTTGTTGACTTTTTATGTACCTTTTTATGTACCCAAAGAAAATATTTCAAAGCTTTCATGTGCAGTTTATCACAGTGCATATTTTAAAACAAAATTATCAATTGTGTAATCTATATATTTTAAAATAGTTGATTCAATATTTATGGTACCCCAAATTTCACTGGAATAAAGAAGAATGGGCGTGTTTGTATTGCCAAATATATGTAGCGCTAGGGCTGACATTGGGCACCTCTTTAACACTTTAAAATATGCCCTAAGAGAGCGTTTTTATAAATCTTCTTGACAGCTGTTAAATGTACCATTAGATGATGTGTGACGGCCATAAAAGGTTGCCCCGACTACAAATCAGTAGTGTTGTTACTTGCTGGTCCTTTGGGATTATCAGGCCCGAACTTTGTGGCTTAAAAGTAGAATGTCGCTTTAGCCGGTGCAAGGAGGCATGTATTGAACTTAACATTACCTCTCATGAACAGACTCAATAAAACCGAATCTGCTACTTTTTTTTATCCTACTTCAATACAGTTGCAACTCATGGTTACTCCTACATTTCATGAGATAATAATAGGTAATGGTTTCAAATTACTATACGTGCATCATTGCATTTTGGGTACTATTTATTAGCTGAAATAAATGAATATCCCTGAAAGTGAAATTTGTGTTATTTGCAAGAAAGATACAAAAATTAATAATATATATATTCTACGCATATGGAAGTTTACAAGCAACTGTAAATATATTTCATACAAAATATAAAGACATTCCAAAGTAATCAATAACTGATATTATCTTCGAAAATATGATTATGATAGTGTGTATATAACACCTAATCCTCTGAAACAAAAATGAGCCGTCAAAAATGTAACATTTTGAAAAGCATGTTTTTATTATAAAACCTTATGATGTAGACGTGTTATCGTGCTCTGGTTAACATGATATGTTTTTTTACTATACCATTTTAATAAATACTGAACCTTGGAAGCAACAAACACACCCTAGAACATAATTTACGCTGCTCCCAACTAAGTTTTTATTTATTTCGTCCACTGTTTTCTCGTTTAAGACAAAGCATTTTGTTAGAAACTGAGACCATACGCCGATGGCCATGGAATGTTATGAAAATACCACATTGAAGGTTTCATGTTTCCAGTCATAAGCATACCATCATTGGGATGGCCCAAAATCTCGTACTATTGACATTTTAAATATGGAATTCTGCTCCAACCCGGGACTAGAAGTCGTTAACGGTATATAGCATTTTTCATGATCAACAAACCGCGACTGCAATATTTTTTTATATTTATCGTGTTGGCGATTTCCAAATGCCTCCTTTCAATCTCTTTTTTACCGTTTTGCCACTGTACGCATACGTTGCTCCTATTTTCCTTTGTAATTGCTGTTTGTTTTGTATACGTGTTGAATTGGTATCAATATGGGTAATAACTCCTCCTCCTGTTGCAGATTTGTTTTGTATTGCTATGAAAGAGATATTATAAGTTGGTATCAAAATCGAACAAAAAAAGCAGCTTTCATAGAACACAGTCGACCAAAAACAAGAATAAGAATTACAATGCTAACAGGAAACAAGGCAAAAACGACATCACACAAACAAAGGGGTTGACAATAGGACTACCGCTATGGAATGTTCAGTGGCATAAAGCCCGCTGGGTGGGGGGAGGTTTAAACCAGGTTCTATGGCGCATCAAATATCAATCTAACCATATTTTCATCCCAATTAAACGGGACAGTTGAGCTACACGGGATAGTTAAGTAATGCCACATATACTGTAAGTTAAACCTAATGCGCTATTGGATATCACGTGAGCAAAATAAATATAAATATTGCGGTCTCAACAATGTTTACAAACAATAAATGCAATCTTTGTTTTATTCAAATTAACCAATTGATTACAACGTACTTATTTTTAGTTTATGCTCATATTTCCATATTTGATGTAAGGCAAACAACACGTATTGCAGTAGTGATACATGCGTTTATTCATAAACGTAATCTTGCAAAATCCTGAACTCTGTGTGAGAACATTTTTAATTTTTAATAATACTGACTATTACTAGTAAATAGCCAAAGTTATTTGGAGGCAACCACAGTTTCTGTAAGCTATATCTGAAGTTGTAATATTAGTATAATTGCGCATGCGCAACTTTATTACATTCCTTTTCCTGGGGAAACTAGATAATTCGGTTCGTACTCCAAATAGTTGAGTTACCACACATTTTAGCATGAATGGCTCAAAGGAAAAATGTTACTCTGGAGCTTCCGATCCTGACAGGCTTATTGAACAGTGCATTTTACGACGATTTTATGATGATGCAGATGTTACTTTAACTCGCCCACACCATAACCTTCGGATTTTCTAAGAACTTAGGTAATATTTATGCCTATGGTTACGGTTTCTAGGTGAGGTCAACGGAGTGCTATTCATTCCGAATAAGTCGTGGTATGGTAAAAAAAGGGTTAACGGATCATTCGACGATAGTCCTGTGACTGTTCCTTTTGTGATAAATTGTCCTTTTCCCTCGTGACCATTTAATTGAGAAGGAACTCCTATTAGGTCCGATATCACATTTCTTTATACGGTTCCGGTAGTGTTAGCAGTTTTTATTATGGGTACCTGAGCTGAAGCACTGGTCAAAGTGATAAATAAACAGGCATATTTACATCTTATCGGCTTATTCATTTGGTAAGGCATGTCCACGTTTCATCCATACGTAATTCTATAGCCGATTCCATTTCACGAAAACCTCTGGGCACTGCCAGAAGTGACACCGAGTCAATTCTTATCATGGATTCACA
Source organism: Cyrtodaria siliqua (assembly GCA_037043455.1). Classification (NCBI taxonomy): domain Eukaryota; kingdom Metazoa; phylum Mollusca; class Bivalvia; order Adapedonta; family Hiatellidae; genus Cyrtodaria; species Cyrtodaria siliqua. The sequence continues at coordinate 81,687 of JAWPHD010003270.1, read as the reverse complement.
TCGTGAAGCCTCATGATTGCGGACCGAATCTTTATCTGGGGTATTTCTTTATTTACAGTAGGGTAAAGGTTTGGTGCACCTAGAACCTGGTTTAAACCCCCAGTTTGTTTGCCACTGACCGTTGCAAGCCGGTAGCCCTATTGTCAACCCTCTTTTTGTGTTAGTGATGTCGTATTTGACCTTTTATTCATTTGTAATGTTGAATTCTTTTGTAATGTTGTTCTTTGTTTCTGTGTGTGTTTGTAGTTGACTGTCGTCTTTGAATGCTACCTTTCCTGTTCGATTTTTTAATCCTTATTTCAGGAGACACTCGGAATTTATCTTATTATATAATGAACGCAAAACACGATAAACAACTGTATAAAATATATGTAGGTAAATTTAGTTAATTTTCATGATTCTCAGCATGTTGTTAATGGAGACGAAGTTGATATAGGTCAGCGTATAGTGAGGGGAACGTGCTCCCCTTGTGTCAACGAGAATGATTATCGGCTCCAAGCAGCCCGGGTAGAACGAACCGAGGGTTAGAAGCATTGGGTGTACAGTTATGGCGGCAAAGCTATGGTGGCATGTGCTTGTGCAAATTGCAAGTTGGTGAAGGATTAAAGTCCAAAACCGGAATATTTTCTGGTGCATTGTGGAGGCAATAATATAGTATTTAAGGTTTCGATTCACAATCAGAAAAGAGACTGCGAAATTGTTGACGTTCTTTACAAGCGAGCTACCAGTTATTAACGTAATTTTGTTCGAAATAGTATTTAGGTTAAAGTGTCGCTATACAAATTACGTTGTGGCCTCGGACAAGGCACGCACGTCTCACGCAATTAAATGAGATTATATATGAGATGTTTGGTGCACCCTAAAACTTGGTTTAAACCCCCAGCGGCCATTTTTGCCACTGACCGTTCCAAGGCGGTAGCCCTATTGTCAAATTTGTTTGTGTTTGTGATGTCTTATTTGGCTTTTTATTCATCTTTAAAGTTGTTCCTTGTTTCTGTTTCTGTTTGTGGTTGACTGTCGACTTTAAATGCTACTTTTCCTGTTCGATTTGTATATCTATATTGAATATTTAAGCCTGTTGTAGCTTCACTAAAGGAATAAAACAGTTTGAACGTTGACCTTTGGAGACTGCCGAACACGATATATACGAAATATTGCAGTCTCGGTTTGATTGAGACTGTTCATGAACGATAGTGAAATATGCTTGCTACCGCCGACGTCCCCTAGCCCCGGGTTGAGCCGAACTCAATATTCATAAAATATTCATAAAATCAATAGTATAGAATTTTAACCATCCCGAAGATGTCATGCATATGTTGGTGGACATGCTAATTTTATAAGACTATTGGACCATGCCCTCTTTTGTTTAAGCCTATTGGGACTTCTGTAAGGGTGTCAGGCTTTGGGGCCATGCCCTTTTCCGTGAAAAATGTTAAAGGCTGCCATGATATATGTATGTGTTTTCCGTGTAATAACAAAGTATAAAAAGATCGGACAGGGAAAGTAGCATTCAAGGAGGACAGTAAACACCAAAACACAGATACAAACACGCAAACAGACAAACAAGAAGGCAAAAGCAATAATAAATGCAAACGACATCACAAACACAAAAAGGGTTGACAATAGGGCTACCGCCTTGGAACGGTCAGTGGCAAAGTAGGCCACTGGGGGTTTAAAAAAGTTCAGGGGTTAGCGCGAACAAACACAAACTAATAAATTGCGTACCCGAGTAATCAACATTTGTGACTATCGCAGGCGTCAGCCCAACCGAAGTGCAATGGAAGGGCTTCTTCCTGGGGAAACCGCCTGGATGATCACGGTATTCCCTGTACCAGGTGAAGCTGTTTTATTTGAAATCGTGTTATATATATATATTCGAAGAATAATAAATTATGTATTGTTTGACAATCTACCAGGTTTTCCTCCAATGAACCGATGCTGCCTATGTCATATGATATGTGTATTAGTAAGAGTCTTTTTTTTTCATTTTGCTCATGTAATTAATGCAATCCTCGTCTCTCACATCACTTTTTAAGAATATTCATGTGAAGCAGAACTTGATATAATTCTACATTTTTAAAGTTACACTCAATATTTATAATCCTCTTTACTGCGACAAGACTATCACAACTTGACTTCTACGGTGATGTGATTTACAAACTTCGTAAGATCCTTGTCATAATCACTTTCATACTATCTCTATAATAAATACTGAAAATGGAATCCCTTGGAAGCAACAAACACAAACAAGAGATAAAAGTAGCAGACTGAGTTTTTTATTGAGTCTGGTCATGAGTCATGAGGTAATGTTAAGTGCATCACCTATCACGCGGTGTCTTGTCGTACCGTTAGCGGTTTATTCTCTTTTTGCTCTGGATCCTGCCTAGTCATTTAATTGTTTTACTTATATTGCCTATTAATTCTGCCTCGTTTGTTAGAGATTATAACATATCGGGGATAGCTTCATTCACTCTGTCCCGTTTTTTGGGATGGCAATAGGGTAAGAGTTTGGTTTGATGCACCATAGCACCTCGTTTAAACCCCCAGCGGCCTTTTTTGAGGCTGACCGTTCCAAGGCGGTGCATTGTGGAGGCAATAATATAGTATTTAAGGTTTTGATTCACAATCAGATAAGGGGATGCGAAATTGTTGAACTTCTTTACAAGCGAGCTACCAGTTATTAACGTAATTTTGTTCGAAATAGTATTTAGGTTAAAGCGTCGCTATACAAATTACGTTGTGGCGTCGGACAAGGCACGCACGTCTCACGCAATTAAATGAGATTATATATGAGATGTTTGGTGCACCCTTAAACTTGGTTTAAACCCCCAACTAACCATTTAGTTTTGCAACACACTTTATGTTTGGTGATTGACCCCTCTACAGTCAGTCACTACGCTTCACTTTTTCATTTTATGAAGACTGTACCACCTCTTGGGACTCCGTGATTGCGCCTGCTGAAACCCGGACAAAGGGCGGTAGGTGCATGAACTTTCGTCCTTAGTGTTTTTGGCCGTGCCCTAAAATGGTCTGGCTGCTACAGCGGTGATTGTTCAGTACAATTATGGGTACATCCAGATGTTTTCCTGATTATGAGTTCTAAATATCTTTACAACATTACAGTGTTTTGTTTACTAACTTCCCTGGATGTGGAATATTGTTAGGGATTTCCTTTTGATGAGATGTACTTTTATTTATACTATTTTGTCAATCTGGGCGTTGAAGACAGGTTAATAGTGATGTTGTGTACACATAACCTCGATTTAAGCTAACCCGTAGGCCTTATTGCCTACTGATCGTTTCAAGACGGTAACCCTGTCTTCACCACTCTTTATGTTACGTATTGCCCTTTTCATTGACATTTTATATATAAATACTGATAAAGGTGATCCTTTGTGAGCAACAAACACAATTAAGAGAATAAAGCAGCAGACTCGGTTTTATTAAGTCTGTTCATGAAAAGTAATGAAAGAAGCAACACCTCCCACGCCCACTAGCACCGGCTTAAGCGGTATTCTACTTCAAAGCCACCTATATTGGGCTCGTTGGTCCCAAAGGACCAGTAAAAATAACACTACTGATTCGTAGCACGGGGATACTTTTTACAGCCGCCACACTGTATGATCATAATTCGGTTCATGGTGTAGTGCGAACATACGATGTCAGTTCGTTTGATTGCTGTGGTTTCTCTAAGACCATTTATAACCTTTCTTTTTATCTTGTTTTCTGTTTAGTTGACCTTAACCATCGGTCGTTTTGTAGTCCCATTTTAATATATATAGCCGCTAATTTTAAACCTACATATTATCCAAAGTCAGATAAATTTATTTATTTCTCACTTATAATTCTAACCAATCTCTTCCTGTTTTTTTTAACCATGTTGCAATCCTATATTTCCATTATTGTACTCAAACCAGTTGTTTAAATACAAAAAAGATATACTAAATTCATATTGTACTCAATCTGGTATCTAGTGTCCCGTAACCTATATTCAATAGTTGGTTGTGAAGTAGAATTTTTGAGTACAATATTGAATTCAATTGGACAAGAACCCAGCAAAGTCTTAATCAATTTTTCGACGAGGCAAAGTTTGTGAATCGCTTGTTTTTCTATTCGATAATATTCTCGTCAGGTATGGAACTACAGTATATAGACACATTGTTGTTATCGTTATGAGTAAGAACAATGCACCCCTTGTCGCAGATTTGTTTTTATATTGCTATGAAAGAGATTTCACGTTGAGTCTTTCACCAGATACCAGGCGGACGTTATTGAAGCCTTTAATAACACCTCTCGGTATCTGGATGACATATTGAACATTGGCAACCCTTTCTTTTCTACTATGGTTAATACTATACGAGAGGTGTTCAACTTATAAATGAACACTTTTGTCTTTTTTTTTAGCGGAAGTGAAGATCATCAAAAATACGTGATTTAATGATGTGAAACTGTCATTTAGAAAGTATGCATTTAAAAATAATATCCAATTTCACGCAGTTCTTTTGAAATTACATTTTGAATAAGGTGTACACTATTTTCTAATTTTAAACCTATATGTTGCTGTTGCCGTGGAGCTTTACCTTAAACCCAATAATTGCACTAAATGCATATCATAATTGTTTAAAGGGACACTGTCCGTAAGTAAGCAGATATTGAGCATAACTAAATAACTGGCTGACTTTTATTGAGTGAAATGTATACATGAAAACATGAGGATAGACCCTAAGAAGTATGTAGGAATACATTCGTGAGTTTGAAAAAAAAAAAGTTTTAATTATTATATGTAAATAAAGTGGGACCCACGATATTTACCTTCTCTGCGATCACGTGACTTCCATTAGTGCATTAGGTTTTAACCACAGTATGTATTGTGAAATATGTATAGCCCGCTTAGCTCAGTAAGGAGCGTTGTCGACCACTTTACGCTCACGCACACTATTATTACGGTGAGTGTAATTTTAGTTTGGGCTGCGAGTTCAAACGCACAAAGCGGATTTACTTTTTTTTGTACCGCGATAGAATTCCGTTAAACAATCTTGCTTTTAATTAGTAAATATTCAATAATGTTTAGTGTGTAATGTTTGCGAACATAATTATTGTGTGTTTTACAAGCTAAAAGTTACGGACAGTGTCCCTTTAAACCTGTTACTGATAATTTTATAAATTGACCAACATAACTATTTTAATCATATTGTGTGATAATGAACAGTTATTGTTGATGTATATCATATATGTATATCATATACCTTATAAAGATATCTTTGGTAAAATAATATATTATTTTTATCATTATTTGCAAATGTGTGTGTTTTGCCCCTACATTTTAAGTTATATATTTTTCTATCTTTTCTTTTGAGAAACTAATGAAACTTGTTTTTGATAGAGAAGGAAGTCACAAAAATGCCTGCAGTTAATGTTTTGAACTAGAAGCTTTCGTAAATTTAGTCATTTTCATATTTGAATTTCATGTTAAGTTTCGCTAAAATCTTAAAAATCGACAAATTAAAAAAAAATGCATATTACTCTTTTCTACGTTCAGACATGGACATATCGGAATACTATAACCTTTAACGATATTTTAAAAGCATTTGTGTTAAAATTTGTAGTGCAGTTATTTTTATAATTGACGATTTTTGCTTCAAAATGTCATTCTCTAGCCCTTTTCAAAAATGCGGATGCAGCATCATTAGGAAGCACATAATAGTGCATGTCATAATGTTTCATATCGAAGGAATCATTAGACTTGACATTACAATCAGCATATTCGGCGAGAATTACAAGATAGTTGATTCAGTTACACAATAAAAGTGTTCAAATATAAGTTGAACACTTCTCGTATATTCTTAAGAACTTAACAAATCTAATACTTCTGATGCTAACGCTCCTTTTCTAGATTTACATCTCTCTATTGAAAATGGCGAAATAATTAGCAAAATCTATGACAATAATTTTGATATCGTTAATTATCCCCATTTAGATGGGGATGTTACCCGAGCAACTTCTTATGGGGTCTATGTTTCTCAACTAATTCATTTTTCTAGAGCTTGTTCTCGAGTTGAGGACTTTAATATTCGTAATAATTGTATAACTAAAAAGCTACTCCATCAGGGCTAAAATAAACTTCAACCGGTTGAATACATATTTTTTGTTAAGGATGTTACTAAAAGCTTTGAAATAAGAGCTAGACATATTGCAGAACTGAAGTGGATGAAAAACGTACAGAAACCTTATCCACTCTGCCTTAATGACAATATTTATTAAGAAGGAAATATTTCTAAAGATCCTAATATTGACATTTTTTCTATATTTTCTATTCGAAAGCGGAAATCTAGGTCTCATGGTCTTAGGCGTAATGGTAACATCAAACGTAAATTGCGTGTAATTATTTCTGTCGCTGATTTACACACTATTTTTAAACAGTCTGGAAAGCACTCTATGCTTTCACGGCTTACCTCTTTGTCCATTTCTTCACTGAAGTTGATCGACGAGGAAGCCGACACAATTTCCATTCGTACAAATCCCTTGTATAACACTGCTTCCATAGTTCAAAGCTACACACAACATGCTCTCCAACCCCATATTGACAAGGAGTCTGAATACGTCAGGCATTTTCTAAAACTACTATATATTAATAAGGGTTTTGATTTCATTGACATGCTTAGTATTTTTCTAGTACATGTAGTTGATTCTATACCAAAATATTAAAAAAATTCCGAAAGTCCTGTAATTTGTTATAAGAATAAAAAGCCTATTAGAAATATTATTTTCCACTACAACAAAATAGTTTCTGGCCTTGATATAGTACATAATACTCCTAAGGAATGTGAGTGCAACACATCTACATTTTGCTATGCTCCAGCAGGTCATGTCATTACCGGTAATTTTGATATTGTTGATAAACGTATTCGGCATTCGTTTTTGAAAGGTTCTAAATATAGATTACCTTCAACTATGACTTTAACGCCTTTCGTGCCCAGATCGCCCACTCCATTGAAGATTTTAGTATTAAATGGTGTCGTAGAGAAGATGCGGACCCAAACTCGCTTTCTACTTCTTACTTGGAAAAAGTCAATTCTTAAAATTATAGATACATGTATTACCTTTTATAATACTAACCCCTCTTTACTTCCTCCGAGACCTAGGTTTTCCTTTCGTAATTTAAAATTTGGATTTCAGGAATATCATAATAAATTTGTTTTAGTTCTTGCAGACAAAGCAGCTAAAAATGTAATTATTGTTTGACGCCTACATTACGTCAATGTTTTATCTCTGGAACTCGGCAGCACCCATTCGTATACTCCAGTTAATTCTACTGAGGATGATGTTGTTTCCGCACATATCACTAGGTGCACTACTTTCAAGGCTGTTGTAAATGATAAGCAAAATAAACTGCCTATTATGTACTGGATTTCTAAATTACATAGAAATCCGTATAAGGCTCGCTTTATTTCGAATTCTAGTGCCTGCACCACAACAAATATCTCCAAACTTTTTACTTCTTGTCTTACTGCCGTTAAAGATCACGTTAAACTATACTTTGATACAACTTATGAAAAATTGGGATTAATTTATTTTGGTCTATAAAAAATTCAGGAGACGTTCTTGATTAAATTTTCAATAAAGGTCAAGTTTCATCAATAAGCACTTATGAATATCTCTGCACTATATTCAACCTTACCACATCACCTTATTAAAGACAAGCTAATTTCTCTTATTCATAAAACATTCGCTAGAGAAAATACTACATTTTTTGGCATGTAATAATATTAAAGCGTTTTTTACTAACGGCAGTTTAGACAGTTATACTATGTGGACTTGCTATGAAGTTTGTGAAGCACTCATCTTCCTATTAGATAATATTTTCGTCAGGTATGTAACCACCGTTTTTAGACAAATTGTTGGTATCCCTATGGGTACGAACTGTGCTCCACTTGTCGCAGATTTGTTTTTATTTTGCTACGAAAGAGATTTCATATTGTGTCTTTCACCGGATACCAAGGCAGATGTTATTAAAGCCTTTAATGACACCTCTCGATATCTGGATGACATATGGAACATTGACAACCCTTTCTTTCCAACTATGGTTAATAGTATTTATCCTAAAGAACTTCAGCTTAACAAAGCCATTATATCTGATAATAACGCTTCTTTTCTTGATTTAGATCTCTAGATTGAAAATGGTGAAATAATTAGCAAAATCTATGACAAGAGAGATGATTTTAATTTTTACATTTTTAATTATTCCCACTTGGATGGGGATGTTCCCCGAGCAACTTCTTATGGGGTGTATGTATCTCAACTTATTCGTTTTTCAAGAGCTTGTACTCGAGTTGAGGACTTTGATATTCGTAATATTTGTATAACTAAAAACTACTCAATCAGGGTTACCGTTACCATAAACTTCGCAAAACCTTTGCACAATTTTATTATCGTAGCCCTGATCTTCTTTCCAATTATAAAAGTAATTTAATGACTCTTCTGCGACAAGGACTATCACAACCTGACTTCTATGTTGATGTGATTTATAAACTTCGTAAGATTCTTGGTCATGATCACTTTCATACTATCTCTGTTGAACTTGTTGAAAAGTTTATCAAAAGAGGTTGTGACCCTATCATTTTGCAACGTACTGCATGCTTGGTGGTGGACCCTTTCACAGTTTGCCACTATTATTTCCTCTTTAATTGTACGATGACCGTACAGGCTGTGGACCCTATGATGACGCCTACCTAAAGCCCATTGGGACGGTGGCGTTTACTGTTTGTCTATGATATTTTTTGTCGTGCCCATAATGGTTTATTCTCTTGATGCTCTGGCTTCTGCCAAGTCATTGAGTACCTTTCTAGGCTATTGTTTTCTTTTGTATTATATTTACAAGAGCATATATGTGTTTTACTTATATTGCCAATGGATGCTGCCTTGTTGGTTAGAGCTAAAATCATGGCGGGGATTTTTTTATTTATACTGTCCTGTTTTAATGGAATGACAGTAGGGTAAGTGTGAGGTTTGGTGCACCCTAGAACCGGTTTAAACTCCATTGGCCTACCTTGCCACTGACCGTTGCAAGGCGGTAGCCCTATTGTCAACCCTTTTGTGTGTGTGATGTCGTTTGCATTTAGTATAACTTTTGCCTGATTGTTTGTCTGTTTACGTGTTTGTTTCTGTGTTTTATGGTTGACTGTCCTCCTTGAATGCTACTTTCCCTGTCCGATCTTTTTATATTTCTTCGTAAAACCTTTGCAAATTTTTATTATTGTAGCCCTGATCTTCTTTCCAAATACCAAAGTAATTTAAGAACTCTTGTGCAACAAGGACTATCACAAACTGACTTCTATGTTGACGTGATTTACAAACTTCGTAAGATCCTTGGTCATGATCACTTTCATACTATCTTTGTTAAACTTGTTAACAGACACTGCATGATTGCTGGTGGATCCATCAACAGTTCGCCCCTATGCTATCGTCTTTAAATGTGGGATGACCGGACATGCTGTGGACCCTATGATGACGTCTACCTAAATCCCAAAGCACGGTGACGTTTGATGTTTGTCTGCAATCTTGCATTGTCGTGCCCTCAGTGGTTTATTCTCTTGTTGCTCAGGCTTCTGCCTTCTTTGTGGCTTTCTAGGCTATTGTTTTTGTATTTATATTTACACGAGCATCTTTGTGTTTTACGTATATTGCCAATAAATGCTGCCTTGATGGTTAGAGAATATTTTACGGCGGGGATTTATTTATTTACACTGTCCCGTTTTATTGGGATGACTGTAGGTTAAGTGGTAGGTTTGGTGCACCCTAGAACCTGGTTTAAGTGCCCAACTGCCTTTTTACCGGTAGCCCTATTGGCAACCTTTTTATGTTTGTGACTTCATATGCCTTTTGTCCGAGTATAAATGATGTTCTTAACGTATATATCAGACAAAGGGTTAGGGTTAATTACATTGTCATTCGTGTTTGCCGTTTTGCGTATTTTGGGGTTTACTTTGTTTCTTGACAGATGCATTTCCTGTTAGGCTTTTATACTTATTGGTTTTGGTATATGACAACACTTTAAACATTTTGTGTAGAAATACGCTCAGATTAGGCACAAATGCGTCCAGATTTTCACATTTATAATTATATAATATTCTTGAAACTGAATAAAACTTTAAACAAGTAAAATGTGTTTTTTTATTTCAATATATGAGGCCGCAAACATTTAGAAAATACTTATATACAAATATTAATATATACTGAAAATGAGTTTCATAGAAAGCAAGAAAACAAACAAGAGAGACAAGTAGCAGACTCGGTATCATTGAGTCTTTTCATGAGAGGTAAAGAAATATAAAAAAGATCGGACAGGGAAAGTAGCATTCAAGGAGGACAGTCAACCACAAAATACAGAAACAAACACGCAAACAGACAAACAAGGAGGCAAAAGTAATAATAAATGCAAACGACATCACAAACACAGAATGGTTGACAATATGGCTACCGCCTTGGAACGGTCAGTGGCAAAGTAGGAAACCGGGGGTTTAAACCGGTTCTAGGGTGCACCAAACCTCACACTTACCCTACTTTCATAACAGTTGCAATACCTTTCACGCCCACTATCACCGGATTAAGCGGTATTCGACGAAATATAATTCCCCACCCTAATAGCACTAGTCGAGGAACTGGCTATTGCAAGTCGTCTGCCAATCACCATTAGGTATATATGGATATTCCTTCAGCATGTTGACTATTAAATGTAATAATATACACTATTACAGTGGTGGATGCAGATCGCCTATATTTTCCTGGGTAGAGCTAGTTTTGTATACCTCCCTCATACGCAATAATCGACACTTTATCACTTTCAAGTCCAGCTCTCACTGGGATTCGAAGTGCCAGCAGTGAGAGGTGAGACGGTTTCAAACTAAGCGTGTTTTATTATAATGAATAGCAGTGATAAGCAGAACCAATGTCAATAGAAGCATTTCTGACTTAACGACTGACGATGCATCCAGCATATTTGGGACGTCGTGTACGTCAGGATGACCCTATCCAGCAAAAGTGTTCAAGACCTTGCAGAAGCACTTGTCCGCGAATGGAACGCATTAGCTCAAGTATTCGTCAGCCGTTACGTCAGAATCACGCGACATCGCATTCTTGCTAGTTTTCGGTGTAACGGTGGACACATGAGATTTTAGGGAGATTTTAAATGTTTTTCTGTGTGTTTGAATGGACCATGTCCACCGCCATATGCATGCCATCTTCGGGATGGTTAACATTTTGTGCTGTTGATTTTATGAATATTGAGTTCTGCTCAACCCGCGGCTAGAGGGCGTGAGCGGTAGCTAGCATATTTCACTACCACTCATGAACAGTCTCAATCAAACCGAGACTGCAATATTTCGTATGTGTCGTGCTCGGCCGTTTCCAAAGGTCCATTATCATACTCTTTTTTTAGACTGCTAAATCTGTGCTATTGTCGTTAACCTTTACATTTCGTTAATTTTGTTTTCACACCTATGTTTTTAAACTGTGATTATTTTTTTATTATTCCTTAGATTTCGATGAAATTTTGTGAGAACATCAAACAAAGATGTTATTAAAAGCAAATCGTTCTACCATTGTTAGTTCTTTCTTACTGTATCCGATTTTGCTGGAAAACTATTATTTTTACTGAGTATAGTAAATGATTTCATTTTATCTTAAATACAACGCATAGGTTAAATTTGATATAACGGCTTTGTTGTGAAATATGCAATATCATGGTATTATTGTAATACAATATCTCATGTTTTTCAGATTATACCAAATAAACTCTGTGTCATCAATTAACACATGTCCGCCTAACACAGTCCGCCTAACACATTATTTGTAAAGCATGTAAAACATGAATATTAACGGATAGTGTTTAAGCTAACAATACAGGCACACTTTTACAAAAATCACACGACCAACGGACATAGAAATGGTATGTTAAAATACATTTCGCCAACCATGTTTTGTTTTACTGTCTTTTTTCTGTTTTGTATAACGTTCAGCCAAATTTGGTTTACTTTTAAACAACTTCGTACCCTTTTGACCTATTTTGTTTTTTCATTGTTATACGCAACCAGAAAGATCTCACAACGCGTCGCATGAACCCCTTCATTCCGTCTTCGATAGCTTGTTTGTAGGCAATTCCAAAGCAAACTACTACACAAGGGCATACTAAAACCATCAATACTACGTAACAACCAGCAGTTATGCATAGCGCGAAGGAGTAGCCAAGCTCAGACGAGGAGTGTCCTGCTGCCAGCACTATGCCACCAGTTATAGACAGAATTCCTGGATAAAAATAAAACTGTATCAACTACAATAATTACGATGTTTCCTATTTATTTAAAGCCATGACGTTTATAACAATATTAATGTATCACGGATCCAAATATCGTTTATATTTGGTGTTGATTTGATTAATCGTATTAAGTAAATTTATTAAAAAATGGGACAAATTGTCCTACAGATAGCACAGCACCCAAAGGCAATGACGCATTGTAGGTTCGCACAGCACGAGTTTTGTACGAGTTTTGAATCATAACTTTAAACCAGATTTAGACTACATTCAGTATTGAAATCAATATAACCTTTCGAGAAAATATGATCATATAATATATGTAGAAGAAGATCGGTCACAAACCTAAATAGGGGCTATGATGATAAATATGACTGATGATTTCATACAGGTTTAGTAACTGGTTTGACTCACAGCTACCAGTGTACTATAAGTAATCTGTATCAGTAAAACTAGAACGTCCATTAAATAGGCCCAATCTGCTCACATGACTAAGACGCATATACAGAACATAAATGGTATCATAAAAACAGTCCGTCTTGCCTTACTCGATATAAAATTATATATAGGGTCCTATAGAAACCACAGCGTCCGAACGTAGGTGGCATCGTAGGTCCGCACTGTACTTCAAACAAGGACTTGAAATTACAATAAAAGAGACAAAAAACAACAGAAAGCGTGGTGAAGACAGGGTTACCGAGTTGGAACGGTCAGTGTCAATAAGGCCTACTGGTTAGCTTGAATCGATTTTATATGCGCACAATCCTCGCTATTATCCATTCTTCAGCGCCCAAATAGACAAGACAGTGTAAAGAAAACTACATCCCATCAAAAGGAAATCTCTAACAATAAAGTACACATCCAGAGAAACTAACTAAAGATATACATACAAAATAATAAACATCTCAGGATGTATCCAGAATCGTACTGAACAACCATAGTAGTTGCAGCAAAAGAGAAAACCAATCTAGGGTACGACCAGAAAACCCGAGGGACGAAAACTCATGCACCCACCTCCCTTAGTTGGGGTTTCAGTAGGTACACTCATAGATTCCCAAGAGGTAGTCCAGTCATCGCACAAGTGAAAAGTGAAGCGTAATGACTGACTGTAGAGGGGTCAATCATTAAAACCATTTGACCGCCAGTAATAATTTTGAAGTATCGCCAGAAATTTGCAGATACAGCTCCAAGGTATATTTGAATGTTGTACTTATTATCGGTGGTACTTTTTCATTTCTTTTGTTTTCTTACTTAATTTTCGATTCAGCGGTTCCACTACTCCGGCCGATTAAAGGCTCTGGGTATTGTTTAACCACTTATAGGAAATGTTGTCTGCTTTTTAAATAAGTCTTTTGACTGTTACTTGTGATATGCAGGCTTCATAACCGCTGCTCCCAACTAAATTCCATTATGTTTATTTCGCTCTTCGTGGCATTTAATTTTATTAGATACTGGGACCATACGCCATACGACATGGGGAAGACAGATACTCCATGTCCACCGCCATATGCATGCCATCTTCGGGATGGTTTAAATTTTGTTCTATTGATTTTATTAATATTGAGTTCTGCTCACTCCGTGGCTAGAGGGCGTGAGCGGTAGTGAAATATGCTAGCTACCGCTCATGAACAGTCTCAATCAAACCGAGACTGCAATATTTCGTATGTGTCTTTTTCGGCGGTTTCCAAAGGTCCATTATCATACTCTTTTTAATAGCACAGTGGCGTTGCTTTTGCAGTGTGGCGGCAATAAAACGTCTCACCGCGCTTGCAATCAGTACTGTTATTCATTCGATCTTTGGAGATCGCTGAGCCCGATACTTACATTTAATTATCGGTGGTACTTTTTCATTTCTTGTTGTTTTCTTACTTAATTTTCGATTCAGTGGTTCCACTACTCCGCCCGATTAAAGGCTCTGGGTATTGTAGTCTTTCCTCTTTGATTGTGCGATCACATGACAAACTGTGGACCCTATGATCTACCTAAATCTACAAAGGATGGAAGCGTCTGGTGCTTGTCTTAAATCTTGTCTTGTCGTACCCTTAATGGTTTGATCTCTTGTTGATATGGCTTCTGCCAAGTCATTGAGTATTTCTAAGCTTTTGTTTTAATATTCATATGTACTTGATCATTTATGTGTTATACTTAAAGCTACAGACGCCCTATATCAATCGATTTCTTCTTTGTAGGCGTGTCTTTATTTGTAACTTCATGTTCACCAGCTCATGTCGAAATCGGGTATTTAAGCGAGCGAATATAGCGCATGAAATCATTTACTGTATATACATCGACCGGTGCACATCGTACCTATACATAGGCAACAGTAATTTTTACCGAAAAAAAAAGTTAGCTTCTTTCGGGGCTCGAACACACGACCTTCTGATTTCAAGTCCGGTGCTCTATCCAATGGACTACAACGCTACTTGAGAAAATAGCAAACTAACTACCATATATTATGAGGCAAAATAACTTAACATATTTGAACGCAACTAAAGATGGTTCAATAAATATGCAGTCCATATTGTCGCACGTGTAAATTAAAATTGCCTGGTGTAATACTATATCGTATCAATATGAAACTAATACTTCGTCTTAAATCAACCATATATCGACTTGTTATTAGCGCTTGATGAGTTTGTGCGCGCTCTTGTTATTACGTAATGCCTATTTAGTGTTAAAAATGCTACAAAATACCAATAAATAGCAGTGATCTAGAAGTTCAGCGTACATCTTTCAAATCTTACAAGTGCAAGACTGTGGTTCAACCTATTTTTTTTATCACATATATTCTGGAGCCGTATATTTATCGATGTTACCTGTACGGAGGCTAAATAAAAATCCTTATATACCGACCTTTGGGGTGTCGATTTGAAAGTACTTCACACGTGACTCATTCATATTCATGAGTTATAACAGTTAAAATAGGGACTGTACAGCTTTAAGTTGCCTCTCAATGCTGCATTTTTTGTTAGAGAATATCACCTGGATATCTTTATTCACACTGTCCCGTTTTATTAGGATGATAGTAGGGTAAGAGTGAGGTTTGGCGCACCCTAGAACCTGGTTTAAATCCCCAGTGATCCTTTTTGCCACTGACAAGGCGGTGGCCCTATTGTCAAATATTTTATGTTTGCGTTGTCGTGTCTTGCCTTTTAGTTATCTTTAAAAGTGTTTGTTTCTATGCGTGCTTTTGGCTGTCTGTGATCCTTGAATGCTGCATTGCCTGTTCGACTTTTATATCTACATTTATTTTTAGAGATTTCCTTTTGATATGATGTACTTTTATTTACACTGTCCTGTCAATTTGAGCGCTGAAGACGGGAAAGTAACTAGGATGAGTACATATAAAATAAGCCAATTTATAGACCATATTGCCTACTGACCATTCCAAGTCGGTGAGCCTGTTTTCATCGATATTTATGCTGTGTTTTGTCCTGTTCATTCCATATTTAATTTGCTCTTGGTTTTGAGATACAGCTTGGGCCTACGGTGTGTTGTGTGTTTCGGTGCTGTGGTTTCTATAGGTCACATTTATAACGTACTCCAATTGTTTTCTTGAATGTTTATAAAATGCAAAACAATTTGAAAATGCTAGAACTAGAGCTTAGATTTGAAAACATTTTCGTACTGAATTAAAGCACTACAATGTAAAAAAATAAGTACATACAATGGCAACTAATGATCACCAATTCCAATACATACTATATTTAAAATACCAATATAGTTATTATATCATAATATATATAAAACTATTTGATAGACTACATTGTTGAAATTGAATAGTCTCTAACCTGCAATCGGAATGCAAATTAGGCAGCACATTCCTGTTATTGTGCATACACCAGGTCCACAATCTTCCTTGTCCCCACAGGAAACCATTCCATAAAGGCCGATACACGTTAGTAGCATTACTGTCAATGATGTGGCTTGTAGAGCTATTACACGAATGTCCAATTCTGTATAGAAAATTCAGAATAAGTATTCAGTTATACATGCCTATTAAATTGTCCAACATTTTCATTTCATTTTAAGCTTATACTTTTGATAGCTTAATACCTTGCAAAGGTATATGTCAGTTCTTTCTGCGATTTTCATTAAGAACAGATTCCAACTGGCGTATCTAAAAGTAACAAAATGCATAAGATGTCTTACACCCTAGAACCTGGTTTAAACCCCCAGCGGCCTGTGTTTGCCATGGACCGTTCCAAGGCGGTAGCCCTATTGTCAACCCTTTTTGTGTTTGTGACGTCATATGCCTTTATTCCTTGTTAACATTGCCATTCATGTTTGTCGTTTTGCGTGTTTTCTACTGAGGCTGATGTTGTTTTCGAACATATCACTCGGTGCACTACTTTCAAGGCTGGTGTAAACGATAAGCAAAATAAACTGCCTACCATGTACTGGATTCCTAAATTACATAAAAATCCATATAAGCCTCGCTTTATTTCTAATTCTAGTGCCTGCACCACAACAAACATCTCCAAACTTTTAACTTCTTGTCTTACTGCCGTTAAAGATCACGTTAATCTATACTGTGATAAAACTTATGAAAACTCTGGGATTAATTTATTTTGGTCTATAAAAAATTCAGGAGACGTTCTGGATAAAATTTTCAATAAAGGTCAAGTTTCATCAATTAGCACTTATGACTTCTCTACACTATATACAACCTTACCACATCAACTTATTAAAGACAAGCTAATTTCTCTTATTCAAAAAACATTCGCTAGAGAAAATACTACATCTTTGGCATGTAATAATATTAAAGCGTGTTTTACTAACGGCAGTTAAGACAATTATACTATGTGGACTTGCTATGAAGTTTGTGAAGCACTCATCTTCCTATTAGATAATATTTTCGTCAGGTATGGTACCACCGTATATAGACAAATTGTTGGTATCCCTATGGGTACGAACTGTGCACCACTTGTCGCAGATCTGTTTTTATTTTGCTATGGAAGAGATTTCATGTTGAGTCTTTCACCAGATACCCAGGCAGATGTTATTGAAGATTTTAATGACACCTCTCGGTATCTGGATGACATACTGAACATTGACAACCCTTTCCTTCCAACTATAGTTGATAATATTTATCCTAAAGAACTTCAGCTTAATAAAGAAAATATATCTGATAATACGAGGGTCATTCAAAAAGTTCTGTCACTAACGCGTTTTAACAATTATGTACTCGTTGTGAGTGTTGATGTTTGATACCAAACGAACGAGATTTTTAATACCATTCCATTGATGGTAAAATGAATGCTGTATCTTGTGTGTGACGAAAGTTATGGAACATTTAATACACATCACTTATACACACTGAGGCATTTTCGTCCTGAGTTTTTTCAGGTTTGTTAACTGTTACTTTTTTAAATGCCTGTTTTTCTTTAAGTACTTGTCGAAGACCTTTGTAATTTCTCGTACATTACCAGTTATATCTGTGCATTACAAGATTCAGAATTTAAGCATGGTAGATGAAAAGGCATTGTCTTAGAAATTAACATTTTAAGCTAACGTGTAAAATTAATTTAATGATAAATGTACATTAAATGGAAGGGCAATCTTCTGAAATAGCGTTTTTGGTTGATCAATATTTTCTCTAAACATTGTACAAAATTCTACAATAATGTGTTGAATATGAAATTTAAACACTGAAGGACTATGATTTGTAAACAAATATGAAAACATATTAATACTATGAGAATAATTACGACATTTAAAAGATATTATAACATTTTCGTAAACAAAATTAAGAAAATCAGTGTTATTTCTGCTAAAATTAAGGGATATGCATTCACTCATATCTGGCTTGCAGCAAGACCTTTCCGAATTCTTGACAATCATTTTCACGGATTATGGGTGAATAACAACAGATGACGTACAAGAATATTTAAAAGCATAGACTTATTCAAATAATTTTTACAACGTTTTGTAACAAGGACT
The DNA here is from genome assembly GCA_037043455.1 of Cyrtodaria siliqua. Lineage (NCBI taxonomy): Eukaryota > Metazoa > Mollusca > Bivalvia > Adapedonta > Hiatellidae > Cyrtodaria > Cyrtodaria siliqua. Next base: position 63,437 of record JAWPHD010003270.1, on the reverse strand, counting down.
TTTCAGAGATGCCAGTATCCAAAAGGTGTGGTAGGGGGAGGTAATTCAGGGGTATAAATAACCGGAAATTTTTCATTTTTGTTGTGGAATTTAAGACAGCGAACCCAGTAGTACTATAAATCCATTACTTTATCTCAGTGTAATATCCAGTTCAAAGGATATATGCCTAGTGACAGAACTTTTTGAAGCACCCTCGTAACGCTTCTTTTCTTGATTTAGATCTCTCGATTGAATATGGTTAAATAATTAGCAAAATCTATGACAAGAGAGATGATTTTAATTTTGACATTGTTAATTATACCCACCTGGATGGGGATGTTCCCCGAGCAACTTCTTATGGGGTATATGTGTCTCAACTTATTCGTTTGTCTAGAGCTTGTACTCGAGTTGAGGACTTTAATATTCGTAATCTTTATATAACTAAAAAGTTACTCAGTCAGGGTTACCGTTACCATAAACTTCGTAAAACCTTTGCAAAATTTTATTATCGTAACCCTGATCTTCTTTCTTAATATAAGAGTAATTTAAGGACTCTTCTGCGACAAGGACTATCACAACCTGACTTCTATGGTGATGTGATTTAGAAACTTCGTAAGATTCTTGGTCATGATCACTTTCATACTATCTTTGTTAAACTTGTTAACAAGTTTATCAAAAGAGGTTATGACCCTATCATTTTGCAACGTACTGCATGCTTGGTGGTGGACCCTTTTACAGTTAGCCACTATGCTTTCCTCTTTAATTGTACGATGACCGGACAGGCTATGGACCCTATGATGACGCCTACCTAAAGCCCATTGGGACGGTGGCGTTTGATGTTTGTCCATGATCTTTCTTGTCGTGCCCTTAATGATTTATTCTCTTACTGCTCTGGCTTCTGCCAATTCACTGAGTACCTTCATTGTGGCTTTCTAGGCTATTGTTTTTTTGTATTATATTTACACGAGCATATTTGTGTTTTACTTATATTGCCTATTGATGCTGCCTTGTTGGTTAGAGATTAGATCATGGCAGGGATTTCTTTATTTACACTGTCCTGTTTTAATGGGATGACAGTAGGGTAAGTGTGAGGTTTGGTGCACCCTAGAACCGGTTTAAACCCCCAGTGGCCTATTTTGCCACTGACCATTCCAAGGCGGTAGCCCTATTGTCAACCCTTTTGTGTTTGTGTTGTCTTTTGCATTTAATATTGCCTTTGCCTTCTTGTTTGTCTGTTAGCGTGTTTGTTTCTGTGTTTTGTGGTTGACTGTCCTCCTTGAATGCTACTTTCCCTGTCCGATCTTTTTGTATTTCTTAGTGTTTGTTGTGTTCTGTGAAGGCTGCATTTCCTGTTCGACTTTTATACTTATTTTTACTAATACATATTACAGCCTTACCAATGCCCCTGTTTCCACTGTGCTTCCTTTCTAGAGGTGATACAACTAATTAAAACCTTACACAACTATTTTTATGCGCCAAAATCTCATTAATATAGGTTTTAATCTTGAAGTCCTTTCAGAATTTTAAAAAAATGGTCCTATACAAACCGGAGCACTAAAACGCAATAACACCATAGATCCGCACTGTACCGTTATATATGACGTTCTTTTTTGTAATGGAGGCAGATCACCCACTTTTCCTGGGTAGAACCAGTACTGTACACCTCCCGACATCCGTAAGAATCGACACTTCCTCAATTACAAGTCGAGCTCCCAGTGGGATTCGAACCCGCAGCGGTTCAAACAAAGACCAAATTAACTATACAATGAACAGGACAATACACAACAGAAAGAGTGGTAAAGATAGGGTTACATACTTGGAACGGTCATAAGCAATATGGCCTCCTAGTCAGCCTAAATCGATTCCATGCGTACACAACCTCGCTATTATCGTCTTCAGCGCACTGACAAGACAGTGTAAATAAAAGTACATCACATCAAAAGGAAATCTCAAACAATAAAGTCTATATCCAGATGAATTAGTAATTACACGTTTATGTTATTGTAAACATATATATAAAAACATAACTAGAAACACATCAGGATGTATCCAGAATTGTACTGAACAACCACAGCAGTTACAGCCAAAGAGAAAACACAATCTAGGATACAACCAGAAAACCCGAGGAACGAAGGTTCATGCACCAAGCTCCCCTTTCAGGGTTTCAGAAGGTGCAATCTTGGAGTCCCACGAGGTTGTCCGGTCATCGCACAAGAGCCAAGTGAAGCATAGTGACTGATTGTAGAGGGGTCAATCAATAAACATGAAATGCACTGTAATACTAAAGGGTGGTATCCTTTACTGACGAATTTCGTGATTAATTTTGTAAAGTGGTAAGGCAATCAGTCAGACCTCTTTAATTTCCGAAGTTTATGGATCACATATATATATATATATATAACAGATGTGATAGATAACAGATGTGTGTTGCAGATTTGTTATTATATATTGCTACGAATGTGAATTTTTGCTAGGCCTTTCTCCACATACACAAGCTGATGTCATCGTAGCTTTTAATAACACCTCATGCTATCTGGGTGATATATTTAATTTGAATAATCCTTTCTTTTCTTCTATGGTTCCTAACATTTATCCACCAGAATAAACTCAATAAAGCTAACGTTTCGGATTCTGTCTCTCTGTTTCTTGATTAACATTTTTCTATTGCAAATAGAGTAGTAATAACTAAAATGTATGATGAGAGAGATGATATTGATTTCGATATTGTGAAATATCCACATTTAGATGGAAATATCCCCAATACAGTTTCTTATGGCGTATATATTTCTCAATTAATTTGCTTTGTCAGAGCTTGTAGCCGTGTTGAGGACTTTAACCTCGTAATCTTAACATTACTAAAAAAAACTCCCCCAAGAAGGTTACCGTTACCATAAGTTACGTAAGACCTTTTCTGAGTTGTATTATCGTAACACTGATCTGCTCGACAAATATAATAGCAATCTTAAAACACTTCTGCGACAAGGTTTATCACACTTTTATGGAGATGTTATTTACAAACGTCTCCCCGCGTTTGCCATCAGGACTGTTATTCATTCGATATTTGGAGATCGCTGAGCCCCATATTTATATTTAGATATCGATGGACATGGAATAATGACAGTAAAAGTAGCATGTCCACCGCCATATGCATGCATCTTCGCGATGGTTAAAATTCTGTACTATTGATTTTATGAATATAGAGATCTGCTCAACCCGGGGCTAGGAGGTGTATTTCACTATCGTTCATGAACAGTCTCAATCGAACCGAGACTGCAATATTTCGTATTTATCGTGTTCGGGGCCGTTTCCAAATGTCCACTCATATACTCTTTTAGGAAGGTTATCGGTCGTGATAATTTTCATGAGTTATTTATTTAAATTATTAGAAAATGTATAAATAGAGGTTACGACCGAAGTATTCAGCGGCGCACTACATGCTTAGGTGTAGACTCTTCAACAGTTTCCAATTATGCTATCCTCTTTGATTGTGCAACGACCGGACCGGACTATATAACAACGTGTTCCTAAATCCTTTAAGGCGGGAACCGTGGTAATCCCTTTTGCCACTGACCGTTCCAATGCGGTACCCCTGATGTCAATCCTTTTATGTTTGTGTTTTGCTTTTTTATTGAATGTGTATGTGATGTACTTTTGTACATATGCGTTGTAATACTTGTTGGAGTGACTGTATTCTGTGAATACTACTCTTCCTCCTGTTGGACTTATAAGCTTTTCTTCCTAGTCGCAGAAATATTGTTAGGTTGGTGTTGTACTTTTCAAGCAGGTTTTGTTGGCGGTGATAGAACTTTGAGAAAGATCTACGTAGTTTATGATCACGAAAACCTTGCTGAAGAAGTTTTCTTGTAATAACTTGATTTCGATAATTGAAATCCTTAACATCGTTACATGTTCTAGCTTGAGATAGAAACCCCGTATGATGTAGCACGGGGTACGTCCCCATATAAATGTGGATAGCTATGATAATGGACCTTTGGAAACGGCCGAGCACGACACATACGAAATATTGCAATCTCGGTTTGATTGAGACTGTTCATTAGCGGTAGTGTCATATGCTAGCTACCGCTCACACCCTCTAGCCCCGGGTTGAGCAGAACTCAATATTCATAAAATCAATAGTACACAAAAATTTAAAACATCCCGAAGATGGCATGCATACGGCGGTGGACATGGAGTCATATGCTTCCCCATGTCGTACGGCGTATGGTCCCAGTATCTAATAACATTAAATGCCCCGAAGAGCGAAATAAACATAATGGAATTTAGTTGGGAGCAGCGGTTATGAAGCCTGCGTATCACAAGTAACAGCCAAAAGACTAAATTAAAAAGCAGACAACATATCCTATAATGGGTTAAACAATACCCAGAGCCTTTAATCGGCCGGAGTAGTGGAACCAGCGAATCAAAAATTAAGTAAGAAAACAAAAGAAATTGAAAACCGATAATCTTTCTTATCATTGATCTTAGGCGTTCCAAGGCGGTAGCCCTATTGTCAACCCTTTTTGTGTTTGTGATGTCGTTTGCATTTATTATTGCTTTTGCCTTCTTGTGTGTCTGTTTGCGTGTTTGTTTCTGTGTTTTGTGGTTTACTGTCCTCCTTGAATGCTACTTTCCCTGTCCGATCTTTTTATATTTCTTTAGTATGTATTTAATCATTTTAAATTAATTTAGAGATGAAGATCGAAGAATGCTGCTATAGTATCCGAACTGTTGGCTTTATTTAACGTGAGCAAAGAAGGGATTATCAATACTGAGTATGTCATCCAGATACTGAGATGTCATATTAAACGAATCAATAATGTCTCTCTGACAAACTCAATTTCATAACAGTATAAAAACAAATCTACGCACAGTTGTTTGGTGCACAGTTAGTACCCGTAGGAATACCAACAACTTGATGGTAAACTGTTTTACCGTATCTAAAAAAGATGTTATCTGAAAGAAAAGATAATGCTCTACAAACAAGCAAGTCCATATGTTATACTTATCATTAGGGGCGTTTGTAAAGAAAGCCTTGACATCATTACAAGCAAAAAGTAGTCCCTTCCCTAGCAAATGTCTTCTGTATAAGCTGAATCAATTGTCCTTGCATACCAGAATCAACTGTCCTTGCATACCAGATAGGGTATCCGCGTTTTTACACGGAGGACGGAAAGTCTGATCTTTATGGGTAACAATAAGAGTCACGCGAATCAATAATGACGTCAATAACGTGAACAGTTGAATGACGTCATTGTGCGAAAAAAACAACATGTAAAACGTGACCTCAACGCATAAAATGTCAATGATATGCAAGAAAAAGAATCTGTCGTGGGTATTCGGTTCAGATAGGGAATTCCCTATCTTGGGAATTCCAATCCTCGGTATAAGTGTTTCAATCGGAACCTCGGCTCTCTTGGGAATTCCAACCTCGGTTCCGATAAAAACACTTATATCTCGGGTTGGAATTCCCTATCTTCACCGGATACCCATGAAAGATTCTTATAATCTTTGATCAGGTTGTATGGTGTATAGAGTGGAAATGTCGTAGGGGCTGATAGTAGAGGGATGGAAAAGCTTTAACCAACTTATCAAGGACTTCTTCGAGGTTTTGATTGACCAAAACATATTGTTTCCTGAATTTTCAAACTCCTTTCCGCAAAAGTTTACAACATGTTCTTTAATCGCGGAAAGGCATGAGGTCAACAGTTTTGACACATTAGTAGTGGTAGATGAACTACAATTTGCGATAAATGTCATTTATGTTTAAAAGGAACGTTATGGTATGCCAACGAAGACTGGGGAGGATACCACTTAATTATGCCTTAGGGCTACATAACCTTATGTTGCTAAATAAGATTGTATTTCTTCTGTATATCCTTTTATTAAATGTCCAATGAGGTCCTTTAATCAACCGTGTCGTAGTATTCAATACCGCGTAATCACCAAACTACAACAACACATATGTAATCACTAAAATAGTAACATGATGGTGTTTTATAAGGTAGTGGCAGTACCAGTTGTTACTTACGATAACGGGCAATATAAGTATATTATATTTCCCGTAACATAACTTCTAATGTTGATATGCGATGACAGGACAAATTGTGGTCCCTACTTAATCCTGAAAGGCCGGTAACGGTTGATGCTTGTTTTCAGTCTTGTCTTGCCGTGCCCTTAATGGTTTATTACCATGTTTTTGCTCTAGTTTGTTAGCGGATTTAGCATGGATGTGACGTTTTTTTTTACACTGTCCCGTTTTATTGGGATAATAATATGATAAGAGTGATGGTGCACTCTGTAATTGTCGTTTTGCGTGTTTAAGGGTTAATTGTGTTCTTTGAAAGCTGCATTTCCTTTTCGACTTTTATACTTATTTTTAAAACCACTTTTGTCCTCTGACCGTTCCAATGCGGTACTCCTGTTTTCAATCCCTTATGTTTGTGGTGTCGCATGTTTGTTTCTAGTTTTTCCTGCAATTATTGATTGTTTTGCATGCGTGTTTTTGATTGACTGTGGTCTGTAAATGCTTCTTTACGACCTGTATACCTACTTTCGATATTCACCACTTTCGATATTCACCACTTTTGATATTCACCACTTTCGATATTCACCATTTTCGATATATACTAATTCATTAAAATGTACGGCTAAGCTGTCTTCAGTCTTAGTTTTTACATATACTAAAGGAAAAAAGAAACGCAACTCTGTATTAATAATCCAATACCTTGGCGTTCATCAAATATCTTGAAGTGCAATTAACTAAAAACTATAGTTTTATTTCAAAACACAGTATTTAGGTAAGATATTAATATTCCGCTATCTTTGTGTGAATCCGAGTTTCAGCTAAACGTTCATAAGCGAAACAAAGCGTTACGTCATATAACGCAGGCAGCAAATACTAACAACGTATTCGGTAAGAAATGGTCCTGGCACGGATTCGATTGTTATGTTCACGATGGTTTCACGACGGTTGCACGGCGGTTTTTGCTGGTGAACGGAAACGCTGACGTAGGTGCTTGAGACGACAATACGCGTCAACTTGACTTGACGTAAAACACCTTGAGGTCATTGTTTAGGACTGTTATTGGTCAATACATTCTCTCTCGGACGTTAAAACAGTCTTGTTATTGCGTATTTATGCATGTCAAGATGGACAGACACCATACGCTGCGAAATTCCGTTCAACTGATGGCGTCTTCGTGCTCCTCTTTACGTAAACATGGCAAGAAGAAAACCTTACCAGTTTTAACAAAAATACCGGATTCTTGATAAATGATGTTGTGCGACAAAATTAAAACAAACACGTCATGTGTTCCCGAGTACATACATGCCCCGACCCGCGCATCACGTTCATGTGTTAAATTTTTTATTTTAGGCTATATTTAAGAAATTCATACATTTCAAAATGAACTATGGCGGAGGTATTGGTGACGATTTTCGATCAATGGTAAATTACAAAAGATTATTTGAACAAACAACACTTCATAGTTACTGACCCTAAAACAGTGCGTTTCTTTTCTCCTTAATTGTAGTAGATAAAAACTATATTGAGCATAGACCTACGTTCACCTTACATCTACCGGTGCCTTATTGAGTGCACAACGTTTAAATCCCTTTTAATAGCAAATTATAGCATCCCGCACACTCATTAGATCTCGCAATATTTACATATAAGGTCTCCAAATTTATCGAAAAATAGAGTGTCATCGAATAAATTCGAACCATCGAAAATAACCCGGTAAATTCATGTACTGAATCAAGTATACTGTGCCTCTAATGGTATTTATGTTCAAAACTATACAATATAAATTTTAGGTAATGTATGCATCATAATTAACTCATACTTATCCCATGCACAGAGAACGCACAATTTGTGAATACAATCTTAACTTGTCTCCGACAATCCACGTATAGCACACATTGCTGTAATACCACGCTTACCCATGGATGAACTAAAGAAATAGTAGAGGAATAAGAGTTTGTCCTCTGACGAAACAAAGAAATGAATAATATCTGATGAGCATATTTCCAACCTGTGTTGTTTCCAGAATACGTCGTGCATGTCGAGTTATCATTCCCTCCACAGCAATGGTAGAACAAACCCAACGAATCACACTCAGAGTTGGATACCCATTTCGGTGTGAGGAAGCCCACAGATTGTAGCACAAATGCCGGGAAAGCGATACAACACATGACCATGCCTATATATTTAGCATCACTGTCCATTGTTTGATATACACGTCTTGGAGGTATTTCTCTATAAATATAAGTATAAAATGATATTGAGGGAATATTAAAGTATGTGTTATTATTAACATGTGATTTCATTCTAGATTTCCTGTGACGTTATTTGGAGTCTGACACTAGTGGTTGTTTACATAATGTCCAGGCATGCAATAAGATTTCACTTTAAAGCCAATAGTTCGTTTAACAAATATATCATACTGCACAATTTTCAATTTAAATTTTAAATATACATTATTGACATTTGAATGTTCTGTTTCTTTCACCGCAAGTAGTTACATGTATAAAGTTCGAATATGAAATGTAGCTTTCACAGAAAACTGTCAACTAAATATAACAGGAATTACACATGAAAGCATCACAAACACAAACGGGTTGACACGAAACGAAGTCATGCTACGTGGAACGAAGTTTCATAAAAGTTTGACCCATCTCTTGCAGATTTTCCGTTTATAACAAGAAGAAGTATTGCTATGGAAAACAATGTTCCCTACCGGTTATTGTGTGATAATTTTTTGTTTTTGAGGATAATTAATTTTAAACTTGGATAAAGTGACACTTGAGCATGTAAATGCAAATTGTAACATATGAGCTACCTACCAATAAAGTTTCATTAGATATATCATCATTCCTAACTGAAGTTATTAAGCGCAAACAGTTTTATTCTATTTTTAGTAAAAGTGACATTGACCTTGACCCCAGTGAACCAAATGCAACCCAAGCTTCCTTTTTGGACCGAAAGGATCCGTATGGGAAAAGATCCGTATATTGACAAAATAGTTATAAATATGTAAGCGTTGGTAAACATTAAGTGATTTTAACTTAAGTTTACGTAATACGCTGAAGGAATTTGATCCTGTACAATTAATGCGCATATGTCTTATAGCGTAAATGAGCGTCTACATGAGGTTGGGAGTAAAAGTCGTACCTTACCGTACATTCCGAAATATAACGGAAACAGCCGGTGCGTTGTACGGAGAATACCGAAAGTAGCCATTAATAGTTTAGTAAGGAATCTAATAGAGATTATCGGTATATTATCAGTGTATGCAGGATGTATATAACGACAAACAATAATGTTTATTAATTTAGTTATATTATAAATTAGAACCATTAACAGGCATACATGAAATAGATATATATATCAGATGTAATTGGATAATAATTCTAACAAGACCTCCGCAGTCTTTCATATACACAAAGAAGAGAGACAGCTGTATGTTATTCTACGATAAAATACAGCTGTTCCATTAATTCCCCGTGTATATTTCTCTTGGTAAATATACGTCACGAAGACAAACTCAACAGTAATTTTAATGAAATGTTAATTACAACAAACGTGCCATGCTCCAAAACCGTGCACACCCCGGATATAAACCCATCATATGCATCAGTACATATAACATTAATAAGTATCTTTAACAAGCTGAGAACGTTTGACGTCATACAGCACAAGCTACATGACGTAAACAATGACTTAATTGTTTGTCACGTGACTACTAGTGTATTGAAACGCAGAACTTTGCATACGGGGGCGCCCAATGGAACAGCCTGTAAACATGGCAGCCTGATAGCAGCCTGATTACCTTGACCTCCGAGATAATATATAGTGCCCCAACAATAGCGTAAACAATGGGGTTATTGTTGTGTTAGAATCGAAATAATAAATACGTACCTGTATTTTACCGTTCGGATCTAAACTCTGAACTGTATTTTATTCACCGATAAAACACAGGTACATATTTATTATTTCTCAAATAGAATCCGTGCCGTACGTACATTTGAAGAGTAAGTAATTCGATTACCATGATATTAAATTGAAACCTTTTATCACATTACATCATGGTAACTATCAAAGGCCGTTCATAAATTCTCGAGTAGAAGAGATTATATAACTGGTACCACAGACATCTCTTTATCAAACCATACAATTATTTTCATTAATTCAATTCATTTCAATATTTTATTTTGCATAACATTTATATGTGTATTGCCTAAACAAGGCGGAATACAATACACAATGTTTCAGAGAAGAGTACGAACAAACATACTTCATTTAGAGAATGAATACAGAGGAATAGTTACAATTATTACGTTCTATCTGGCATTTTATCACATTGTATTACCATTATCAATATTGTGTTTAAAAAGCATTTATATTTAAGGAATTTAGAACAATACATAGAAAAACTCTGACTACCGTTACACCAGACTACATGTATTTCTTTTATTTATTTGTTATACTTATCATAATTCAATGAAATTTATTTCGTTTGAGTCTTTGCAGAAATCCTATTGTTCAGACATTCAAGGGGCGATAATTATGTTATGCATGATTGCATCTGATTGGTTTTCGAAAGGAATCGAGATCTCATGTATACGTATGTTGTGACCAACTTTCTCTGACATTTTTATTTTACGATTATTTCTCTTTGACACTTATACATTTTAAACATTTCTACATAGCTTCACTTTATATCCCTCGCCGATATATAATTGTCATTGTCCGTCTGTCCGTCCGTCCGGTCTCATAACTCTGATTAATGCCTCATCCGATTTCAATAATATTTTGCACAAATGTTCACCCCCTTAATACGCAAACCCGTTTTTTTCGGAATCAATACTTTCTGGGTGGCACCGTCCATCAGCACTTTCAGTGCCTTGATTATATAAGCTCCTATCGATAAAGTTTCATTCCAATATCTCATTCCTAACTGAAATTATTGAGCGGAAACGAAGTGTGACAGACTGCCAGACGGAGTGCTATCCTATAGTCCCTCCGGTCTACGACCGGTAGGAGACTAATACAATTAAGCATAGACAACCTAAATGTCCTCTCTTGTCATTTAATAGTGTCACGTAGCGTGACTCTGAATTATTATTACGGTTGCATAACTTTTGACAATACACGCTGCTAATTTGGTCTTGATCTCTTGCATGCAATCAAACGTGTTAGAACATTGATTACAAATTGTTATGACCAGTTTGTAAAGCACTGCATGTTTATCGGTTGACCCATTTACAGTTCGTCACTAAGCTGATCTCTTTGAATTTGTGTATTGACGCGACATATTGTGGACCCTATGATGACATCTACCTAAATCCGGAAAAGGAAGGTAACGTTTAATGTTTATCAGAAATCTTCTCTTTCCATGCCGATCGACCGTTACAATGTCAGTTTCCAATCTATAACTCTCACATGCATGAATGGATTTTAAAAAGAAATTGGCACAGACACTCATCTCATCGGGACGACGTCCAGTACCCAACACCCGGGTCTGTATATTCATAGTCAATGTCATAAAGGTCACATACTTCTTAATGGATAGTATAAGGTCCATATAATGTCATTCCATAAATCTCCCATGCATGGAAGGATCATCAAAGAAACTGGAACAAGTACTTACCTTATCAATGCGACCAGAACAGAACCTAACACTTCAACCAGCCTCTTCAAGGGCAAGGTCATAAAGTCATATACTTTCTTAATAAGGTCGATTTCATGTCCGCACCATAGCTCTTACATGTATAGACGAATTTTCGAATAAATACTCATCGGGACAACGTAATTCAACACTCGGTTTTGTATCTTCAAGGTCAATGTCATAAAGGACATATACCTCTTATATGCATTTAATGAGACCCATTCTGTGTCCGCTCCATCAATCTCACATGCAAGGAGAGATATTTTAAATGAATTAGCGCAAATACTCACCTCATCCAGAGCTCGTGCAGAACTCAACACAAGGGTCTAAATTTTCAAGGTCAAGGTCATACACGTCACATAACTCGTATATGCATATAATTAGGTCAATTGCGTGTCCTCCCCATAAATATTACCTGATGAAATTAAGGCGGGACCACGTAATGAATAATAGCAATTAATGTGTTACACAAATCTGTACTCAACTGTACTAACAAACGTTTTTCAAGAACAATTAATGATACACCCGGCATACCATCAGAAAAAAAAGTGAAAACAAAGGGGCGAGCTGGATGTGTCAAAAAGGTAAACATTGGAATTTTTATTAAATCAAGAGCCATATTTTTCTGTGATGACACGGAGGTACTTTCAAAGGATTTATAATGCAAATTGTATAAGCTGAAAATTTGAAGAAAATATGTTAAAAGTATTATGTAAATGCATTTGACCTTTGACCCCTTTGTGACTTTGACCTTTCATCCAATGATCCATGACAATCAAAGGGCCATAACTTTGTCAAAATGCAAGGCAGAGTTATTATTGGGTAAGGTGCAGAATTTGATGGGAATCATTAGTATAAAGTTTTAATGTAATAGCTTCTATAGTATTGACGTTATAAATATATTTCACAAAAACGTTAAGGTGAAGCTGGGGACGCCGAGGCTAATATGTATAAGTGATTGTAATGTATAATCACAATAATTCATATCACTATAAACTCTAAAGTGAATCTCCAAACCTGCAACAATTGATTTTTTTAATCCAACTGCAGCCTAAAATCTACACACTAATTACATTCAAATTAATTTATTTAATTCTAAGAAATCGCTGCTGCTGAAATCAAAATGCTTAAATGCAAACTAATTAAATTAACTAAGTCAGTATTCAACAATTGCTATAATGTTAAATTGCTAAGAAATATAAAAATATCGGACAGGGAAAGTAACATTCAAGGAGGACAGTCAACCACAAAACACAGAAACAAACACGCAAACAGACAAACAAGAAGGCAAAAGCAATAATAAATGCAAATGACATCCCAAACACAAAAGGGTTGACAATAGGGCTACCGCCTTGGAACGGTCAGTGGCAAAGTAGGCCACTGGGGGTTAAACCTTATGGAAGGAAGTATACCTTTAACTGTATTATGGGAAGTATACCTTTGATAGTGACCAATATATTGATATGTGTATTGAAGTGTAACATTATTTTGATCTGACAATTACAATGGCCAGTTCATAATACTTCAATTTTTTTGGTTGTATATTTTACCGCCTAAAACATGAAACTACGTTCTGGGCAGTTGGAAGAAAATATTTAAAGGGAAAAGATCTAGAATGTTAAAATGGAGTTTTCTTAAATGTATAATTCAAGTTGAACACTTGTAAAGTTAATTCAATAAGTAATATAAACTACTAGTTAGTAGAGTAAAGAGTGTAAATTAAGGAAGGAGAAATTTGGGTAAGTTTATTTTATGATATATTCTTTTGTTTTGAATGGTGTTGATGAATGCGAAACACACGTTTACAAGTGTGTAAATTGAATGAAAAGAAAGTGTTTCAAAATCTGTATCACTTTGCATGTTTTAATGTCTGTATATATTTGTATAAGAATACTTTAAAGAAGGTATTTTATTGCACGTAATGGAATGACGTGTGGAGAGCTTGATTTGTATGTTATGTGTTTAAATCTAATGGAAATATATAAGACTTTGTATTCATATGTAGGCAATATGAGACGCGTAACTATGCTAATTGTATATGTTAAATAAGGAGACGCAAACAACCTATAATTATATATGTACCTAACATCTCATTATAGCCTAAATGTGTTCATGAAAGATTTACGATGTGAGGTATACATGATTGTATAAAATGATCAGGAACACCATAGGACCATATGCTTGTAAGTTATTTGTAGAAGACTAATGTATTGCTATTGAGTCATTCATATTTAAAGGTGTCATGTATCTTTAAATGTAATTAATGATGAGCATTGGCTTTTAAATATCTTTTGAATTACAAGATGATCATTGGCTTTTTATTAAATGTTATGGTATCTGGCATTGCAATATATTGTAAGGCACTATATTGTAATTCACTGAATTGTTATTCATTGTATTGTAAATTGTGTTGTGGGAGAAAGTATTATATCTATTAAATGTTAAGTGAGAAAGTAATATGATGTATTGTTGAATGCATATATTTATTGTAATTTTAATATATTTCATTGGTTATCGATTGATTTCATCAATTGATTGATTAAATATGGAAACATATGAAGAATTGTTTTGTCTGTAACTACGGGTCCCTACCAAGCCCCAATTACATAATGTTTTTAAATTAAATATATCGCACTCTAATATCACTTTAGATCACGAACTAAACAATATGGCACGTAAACCTATCTTAAGCTCTGCGGTTAGTAACATATTTTTCACACAAATATATAGCAACACGTGAGATACACAATACACAAAATACAACACACAATACAACAGATAAACTCTAAACAAGATTCATATACCTTTTTCCGGAACCCAATCTCTCTGTGATGATGCTAAAGTGCGTGTGAAAGGTTGTTAAAGGTACTTATAATCTTGAAAGGGTGCAAAGGTGACAGGGTTTATTAAACAGGCCTAGAAATAAGTAGTCAACACCCTAAATTCCACTATGAACAATTTTTATATGTTCCAGCAGGATCCTGTATGGCCGCCATTTTCATCTCAGGTTCAAGCGAAATACCACTTATTTGTATTTAACGATAAAATATACAACTTATATGGTTTACTGCCATTTATACCCACTTCTTATAGATAAGTATATTACCACTGTGTAAAATATCCACATACTTATACTTGTTATAGACAGCCTTTTACTTTCACTTTACATGCATTTCACACAACCAAGAACATATATTATCACCACTAAACGAATAACCAAAGTTACGTTTGCGGACTCAATCCCCAGTGAAATTGCTCTCAAAATACACCACAGTTACTTCTCCACTTTTTATTCAAGTCAGTTCTGGACCAAACAAAGTCCACACATAAACATAAAAATCGCGAAAATATATGAAATGTAAACAAATGTACGGCCGTTAATAAACCACAGCAAAACACTAGATTCATAAGAACGTTGGATTCTACGCTATCAAATACGATCATTTGAGACGAAAAACTTACTTACTGCTTTAATTTTTGGGCAAAAACTGACCAAAACTGAAAATCTGTATACAGTGTTTTGCCCGGTTCCGACGCACTTTTAGCTATAGTGCGTGAAATCAGTTTAACATACCTTTTGTTTTGAAGATTTCCCTGTATCACATTCGCCTTCGGTGACTAAAGCAATCATGGGGTGTACTATTCCCCGGTCGATTGCCCGGTTACTTCCCGGTTAAAACCCGGTTGAAAAGGGATGACATATGTGATGAGTATGTTGATGTTTATGATGTTTTAATATTCTATATGCCTTATTTATGTATTAATTTTTTCATAATCACTACTAAAAAAAGTTGGGAAAAAAGAAAAAAGTAGTTTAATTAAGTCTTGAATATTGACATTTTTCTTAATAATTTGACTGTTTTTGGCAATTCCAGGTCCAGTTACAGAGCTATTTAAAGGCTAACAATGCCTTAATAATTGAGGAGTTATTGTTTTATTTCATAAAGTATGGTATGTTTAATACATTACAATAATAAAGAAGGAAAGAAATTGCAAAATAAACGTTTTATTGCTTCATTTCCAACACCCATATTTCGTGTAAAAAAGCCGTAGAAATTACAGGTGAAATTATAGAGACAAAATGACAATATTCACGACTAAATAAAACTACTTTTTTTCCCCAACATTTTTTTTAGTGATTATGAAAAAATGAATACATAAATAAGGCATATAGATCATTAAAGTATCAGAAACACCAACACACTCATCACTTTTGTCATCCCTTTTCAACTGGGTTTTTACCGGGAATAGTAGCACCCACAATCGAGTCAACACGAGTGATCAACACGATAACGGTGGTGGAAAATGTACTACACCACTTTAATCTCCGGGCAAATTTCCATCACTCTTTCTGATCAGATATGTTAACAAAACGTACGTGAAAAGAATATATACGGTCTGCTGAAACAGTCAAAGATTTAATTCTACCAGATTTTGCAGATAAATCGGTAAAAAAATAGATTGTTATGAACATCTGACCTCACAACAATTTACACGACACGCGCATTTATGACATTGGTCATATGCACAAAGTCAAATTTTACTCATCAAAATAACTATACATATTAATACAAATATACATACTAAATAACTTCCAAATTATCAAATATTATAAAGTATTTAACACAATTAATACACTTCACAATTCCACTACACTCGTGTCCGACAAAGTTCCACACTTCACAAATCCGCATACAAGTAGTCCTTTGATGAATTCCTCCGAACGCCCGCGGAAATATCAAATCTGTATTCATTACGCCTTTCGTCTTGAAATTGCTAGTGCCTTCACGCGAGTGCTCACTTAAAAAAAAAACCACTAAACTGTGCATATGCATGGTACCATACTGGCTGGGCCCTACGTTGAAGTTGCCGGACGTCTCGGCATCGTAGATCGTTGTCCCCGGGTACCTCACCAATATAAGGATCCAGATACACTCGTCTCCACTACTACGGCCTCACTCTGAAGCGGATCCTGGCTTTATATTGTTTTCGTGGTCTCGTCGTGGTCGCCATTTGTAGCAGGACCTCTTTCGGGGTATTCAGACATGACAATACTGCCCATTGTTCAAATCATTTATTTCTAGGCGTCGCAATATACGACGTAACCATATCAATAGTATAGACTACGATTTGAGCCTGAAACATAGGGAAAAAAATACTTGGTAAAACTAGGTAAAAATATATCAGATTGCTAAACGGCTCAATTCTATAAACCCATTAAATCACATTTCATAAATAATAGACCTTCGTCTAGGCAAGGCTCAGCCAATCGTCGGCCAGCAATAAGTTACGTGACTCCAATCCGGGTGAGCTCCGACGAATCAGGGCAAAAATGAGATATAGGGTCCTATAGAAAGACTCTCTCTCTTCAACCTCAACTACCAAACCAACAACATCACGACTTGATCGTCTCTGTACATCAACGTATACATTGGCTTAGAGGAGCTGGTAGCATTCTAGGTAAGTAGACCGTTACTTAGATATTGTTGTGCGTTGATATTTAGCGCGGGTAATCACTCGTACATCAACAGTCTTACCAGAATCGCTTCAGTAAATCATTATTATGACTTATTTGCTCAAAGGTAAGAGCTAACTATATATAGATGGCAAGACCTATTTTGATTCACTATACTCCAAGTTTGGTCTCGCGACCTTACTCTCTCAAAGATAGATATTGAATGCCTTTGTCTACAGAAAAGGAAAGCGGGAGTTAGTAGTGTTAGCGTCATAAAGGGAATATGGGATATAATTCACGAGCGTGCAGTGAGAACCTCGCATCCCTCGCTAACACACCAATGTACTTGATACATAAACTTCACAAAATTCCTTACCAAACACGTTTTATCGCTAATTCTAGTTCATGTACCACGATCAATATATCAAAACTATTGACTTCCTGACCTTCCGTGATTAAAGAACATATTGTAAAATATTGCGGAAAGGCCTTCGAGAACATCAGGAATCAATCTGTTTTGGTCTATCAAAAACTCTGGAGACGTTCTTGACAAACTACGGTGCAAGCATTTTCATGCCTCTTCTCTAAGCACCTACGACTTTTCTACACTGTATACTACACTACCACATAATCTTATCAAAGAAAAATTGCTTCAGCTTATTCAGAAGACATTTGCTAGAAAAGGTACAACTTTTCTAGCTTGTAATAATGTCAGGGCTTTCTTTACTAACGCCCCCATTGATAAGTATAATTTGTGGACTTGTACTGATGTTTGTAGAGCCTTATCTTTTCTTCTGGATAACATCTTTATAAGATACGGTAAAACTATTTACCGCCAGGTTGTTGGTATTCCTATGGGTACTAACTGTGCGCCACTTGTTGCAGATTTGTTTTTGTACTGCTATGAAAAATATTTTATGTTGAGTTTGTCACCTGCTAGCCAGGGTGAAATTATTGATGCCTTTAATAATACTTCTCGGTATCTTGATGACATACTCAATATTGATAATCCGTTCTTTGCTCATATGGTTACTAACATTTATCCACCAGAGCTGACGTTGAATAAAGCCAACAGTTCGGATACTGTAGCAGCATTTCTCGATCTTCATCTCTCGATTTCAAATGATTGTACTCATACTAAACTCTATGATAAGAGAGATGATTTCAATTTTAACATCGTTAACTATCCAAACCTGCATTACGTGGACGCCGCCTTATCTTTAAGACCCCAAGGTCGCATCTTGGCTTATATGGCGAAACGGGGTACCGTGGGGTCTTCATTTTAATCTACTTCATCTGTCTTCATTGGCCTCAACCTTTGAATTTATCGAAATATATTTGATTTGATATGCATAATATATCGTTTGTATATTTTTGCCGGGTTTAAATATGTGTTTAAGACGTAAAAATATCCATTAGTACGAACGCAGCTCTTGACCGAAAACATAAGACCCGCCTTCTTCGTGACGTCATAATTTATTTATCCCAGATCCCGCGCCATTGTTCAGTTATACATTCACTGTTTAGCGTGCTAAATTATAGTAAATTATTAGCCGAAATAATTGCATTATCTTAAATTGTTCATGCTTATGATGGAGCGGGTCGTTGAAATAGGGCCCGTGTCTTCGTATTCTAAGATCGCTTTCATTACGATAAGAAGGATAAGAAAACAGAAAGAGACAAGACGAGATAGTGTTATAGGATACGAATGTACATATCTCCCTTTCTATATATATCCGTTGAAATGGAAGCATGTGGTTTAGACTTAGAGGAATCTAAATGGGTAAAGTGGTGAAGGGCCTATAATGCCTAAATAACACACCATAACATTTGGTCTAAAATGTCAAATGGATAAAAACGTATGATGAATGTATTTGCAATATGCGTATTTACATGTGAGAATGTAGAAGCAAGCAGATTTCAAGTCAAAATGATACTGCATTAATCAAACCGGCGTGATTATTTTGATGATTCACCCCACTTCAAGAGTCAATGTGCTTCTTTAAAGAATGCATTATATTAAAAAAAAATAGTGGATGTATAGGCTAGGCGATATATATTAAAGGGACACATGGCGAACTTGATTTAAAAAAAATCACGGCGTTACGGTATTTTTTCTACCTTCATTTGTTCAATCATTAATATTAATTACACTAATAGTATAAAGAAAATTGTTTTTGCATATTAGTAACTGTTGATAATGTTTGCACCAATAATAGCTTATGGTAGGATAAGATGAAAAAAATGAAAACTCAAAATTATATCATTTATTATTTTAATTACATGTATATACAAGCAGGGTTAAAATGATACTGGATAAATAATTTCAATGCTTTATAAACATTTCAAGATTTCCGTGTGTTCCTTTAATAATATTCTGTAAATATCTAACCGGGCGATATACCAGTTTGACACGGTCCGAATGCGTGATGTGTAAAGGATCAAAAGAACGTGTTGCGTCATAATTGTGGTAAACATGTTCGCAAATTTTAAATTTAGACAAGAATCTACGTAAAAGGCGTCATCTTCAAAGATCGCGGCAAGTGTCATTGATCGGTAGCGCGCGTGGCTTGAATAGACACTGTATTTGTGTCGGCAAATTGGAAATGTACACGATTAAACAGTTTTGTTTGTTTGTGTGTATGGTGTTTTACGTCATTTTCAACACATGTAAGATTATATATGACGGTCGATTTTTTTTGTGGTGGAGGCAGACCACCCACTTTTCCTGGGTAGAACCACTACTGTACACCTCCCGCCACGATTAGACAGTACTATATACATAAAACAATGGTCTACGCTGGTGTAACAGCGATGCACGCGCTTTCTACGACCCGGTTTGTTAAAAAAAAAAGATACTGGCTATAATTTTAAAATGGTTTTGTAATTACCTGAGGACCTGAGAAGTTCCTTGTGAGAAGCACGTTTTTCAACACGTTAGTATGTGGGCATTTTTGTTACTTGAGTTACACACGTTTACCGATTTGTTTTTATTGTTTTAGCTTAATACGGAGCAATGGAGAATAAGCACAATTGTCTATTGTTTGTCAGTGTTTTAAAAATACCTGTTTATCTTATTTTATTCAGACTTTAATCACCAATTATGATATGACAACTTCAATTCATACCATTAAACAAATCGGCATAAGATGACATGTATTGCTGGAAAAAGCAAGTTTCTGGCATGTTTTCTCGGATTTGTCTGGACTGTTACTTTAAATAAATAATTTAACAACGTTTTTTTGTACATTGGCAACGAATAGTATTAAAAAAAGTAATATACATAATGTATTAGTTGCGAATGATATTAATTATAAACCATTACCACTCAGTACTGTGAAACAGTTTTCTAATATTAATAGATGTCGAGTACCTTTATATTAATATATTTTTATTTGCTTTGTTTCAACGCGATAGAAATAAAACAAATATCAAGTTCACTAAAAACGATTTATTGTAAAATAAAGAACCAGTTCAACGTATTTGTTTTGCAGTTATTGGAATTACATCGTGTTTTGTCGACGTAAATATATCGATTTATACATGTATATCATAACAACTCGAGTTATTGCAAATTGAGAAATTTGATATAACCTAACAAGACGAGGCACGAATACGCTTCCGTACATAACACGATATTCATGTTTATCTTAACGCGTATAATTTATTGATTTATTAATAGGGCCATTGTTTCTACAGCCACTTGCGACGATAAAGTGTACCATAACGTGTATAATTTATGAATACCTAGGACCAACTATCGTTTGGTTAGGAGACCACTTACACGATTAAGGGAGTTTTATACGTTCATATGTCTGAAAACAAACAAAGGTAAATTATGTGTCCGTTTATTGCAAAATTTTTGACACTTCAGTGATACTTCATTCGGTAGAAGTTTATTTGCCTACGTGCGCAGTAGAAAGGCACTCGCTAATTTATTATTTTATTACCATGAGTATGAGTTTTGATTGCGAAAAAGGTTTTCATCCAATATAGCTTCGTATCATAAATCTGTTTAAAGTGAAACACTTTAAAATGATTTATACACAAGTAATTTTGCTATTAGATATCGGGACAAATGCTTTCTGTCTGAACCATTGCCCCAATATGGGTGAAGTATGAATAAGATGCATAATGCTACAAGAAATCCCAAACCAAAATTATATATATGTAAGTACGTACTAGTGGGGGAGGGCATGGGAGGCGGAGGGCAACATAGCTATATGTGTAAGAATTGCCCAAAACAACAC
Source organism: Cyrtodaria siliqua (assembly GCA_037043455.1). NCBI lineage: Eukaryota > Metazoa > Mollusca > Bivalvia > Adapedonta > Hiatellidae > Cyrtodaria > Cyrtodaria siliqua. The sequence continues at coordinate 42,084 of JAWPHD010003270.1, read as the reverse complement.
ATAAATATGTAAAAAATAAATAACAAACATTTTATTTCGAGTGGGTGGGGTGGGGGTGGGGGTGGGGGAGGGGGTGTTATATTATGTTTATGTATACGCTGTAGCCAGTTACTGAGGTAGTATTTCGTCTGCTTCAAGCCATGTATAACCAGATATCCAAAACTAATGTGCCTCAAATCTATTAATATTATTAGTTGTACCCACTTGTAACAAGTTGTTATCTGGTGTAACCCTGTGTAACCATGTACCCAAAATTGATCTGCCTCAAATCGTTTAATATTATTAGTTGTACCCAGTTGTACCTAGTTTGTACCTGGTGTATCCCTGTGTAACCATGTACCCAAAACTAATGTGCCCCAAATCTATTAATATTATTAGTTGTACCCACTTGTACCCAGTTAGTGCCTGGTGTATCCCTGTGTAACCATGTACCCAAAACTAATGTGCCCCAAATCTATTAATATTATTAGTTGCACCCACTTGAACCCAGTTTGTACCTGGTGTATCCCTGTGTAACCATGTATCCAAAACTAATGTGCTTCAAATCTATTAATATTATTAGTTGTACCCACTTGTACCAAGTTTATACCTGGTGTATCCCTGTGTAACCATGTATCCAAAGCTAATGTGCCTCAAATCTATTAATATTATTAGTTGTACACACTTGTACCCAGTTTGTACCTGGTGTAGCCCAGTGTAACCATTTATCCCAAACTAAGGTATGTCCTAAAACAATATATATATATATTAATTATTAATGGAAACATGTCCAATACTTTTGTATCCAATGTAACCAGGTAACAAATAACATACCCTATGGAAACATTTGTGTTTTTAGGACATATCTAAATATAAATACCGGGACAATTATCTATCTTTTAGTAGACTTGATTATACATAGTCCGATAAGCTCCGCCCACAAATTAGTTGTATCGATAAAACTTTAATAAGCTCCGCCCACGGCTAATCTGTATTTGCTTAAACGAAATAAGCCGTGTCCACGTAATGGGATGTAGATGTACCTCGTTCTACCTCATACGGGGTGTATATCTCCCAGCTCATTCGATTTGCTAGAGCGTGTAATGATGGTATAGACTTCAATGATCGAAATCAAGTTATTACAAGTAAACTTCTTCAGCAGGGTTTTCGTTATCACAAACTACGTAGATCTTTCTCTAAATTCTACCGCCACAACGAGGGCCTGCAGGAAAAGTACAACACCAACCTTAAAACACTTCTGCGACTAGGCATATTACAACCCTCATTTTATGGAGATGTGGTCTATATACTGCGAAAGTTAAAGGGGTCTGACGGGTTTCCTGACCGCTTTACAAATTTAATCAGGAAGTTCGTCAGAAAAGGATATAACCCTTTGGTTTTACAGCGCACTGCATGTTTAGTGATTGACCCATCTACAGTCAGTCATTACGCTTTACTTATGCGATGACTGGACCACCTCTTGGGACTCTATGATTGTACCTACTGAAACTCCAACTAAGGGAGGTGGATGCATGAGCTTTCGTCCCTCGGGTTTTCTGGTCGTACCCTAGATTGGTTTTCTCTTTAGCTGCAACTACTTTGGTTGATCAGTACGATTCTGGATACATCCTGAGATGTTTATTATTTTGTATGTGTTTCTTGAGATAGTTTCTCTGGATGTTGACTTTATTGTTAGTGAATTCCTTTTGATTGGATGTAGTTTTGTTTGCACTGTCTTGTCTATTTGGGCGCTGAAGACAGGATAAAAGCGAGGATTGTGCGCATATAAAATCGATTCAAGCTAACCTGAAAACATATTTTCAGAAACAAGGAAGAAGTCGAGTCTAGCTTGTTTTAAAGGAGTTCTTCGTCTCCAAGTTACCGTTTTAAATGGGGATGTAATTCTCGCATTTAATGTCTAAAACTCGCTCTCGTGCCTTATTGTTATTTATGCTTTTGTAATTAGAATAATCAAGAATTGGATATTGAACAATATTAAAGTCTCCACACATTATTAGAGTGCTGTTTTTAACCTGTTCATATTTTAATAAAATACTGTCGTAAAAATTGGGAGAGTCATTGTTTGGGCCATATAAAGTGATGAGTGTGAATCTGTTATTGTCAACTGTTAAGTCAGCTATGAGAAAGTTACCTTCGTTATCTGATATGTGAGAATTTACTTTATAATCTAAGTGTTTGTTGAAAAGTATTGCAACACCTCTTGCATTCGAGGTTCCTGAACTAAAAAGACAATCATTTCCCCACTGTGTGCGAATAAAGTTTTCAGTTGCTGTAGTAGAGTGAATGTCCTGAAGGCAATAAATGTGACAGTTTTTTACTTTTTAGGTAGTTAAATACATCGATACGTTTTTCTGCTGCACCAAGACCCTGACAATTAACAGACAATATGTTTATACTAGTCATAAGTGTCGATAAACAAAGATGGGGACCATAGTGAGACAGCAATCAGCAGTTGTAAAAAATAAAAATATAGAATTAACAAAACATTCTGCATTTTGTGAAAAATTTACCTTAAAAAACTATTTTTGACATAAACCTAAGTATATGTTGTCATGGTATTTTTGGTAATGATGGTAATAGTAAACTAATAATATATATTAAGTAATTCTGAAGCATGTCATGGACCATATCAGAGAGCTTCCAAGAAGCACGAAGTGATTACATCACAAAAGTCACACATAAAGTATTAAAGTGTATTCCAGCAAACACATATTCTAAACTAGTATATCTTAGCTAGTATATCTCAGGCACCAAGGCATAACAAGAAGTATCTCAAGTATCAGAACATATTAAGTAAGTATAGCTGACATCTAAACGTCATTATATAGTATGTATATTTCAAGCAGCAAAGTATGTTAAAAAAATTAATTATATCTCAGACAAACACAGGATATAGAGTATGTATCTCTCAGACAGAACAGCATATAAAATATTCATACACATAACATATGTATACATCACACAGCAAAGCACATAAAGTAGTATCTCTCAGACAGAAAAGCATATAACTTGGCAGCAAAGTATTTCTCAGGCAGAAGATCATATAACGTATGTCTATATCAGGCAGAAAACTCACATAAAGTATGTATATCTGAGGCAGAAAAGCAGGAGTATATCTTAGACAGCATACCCATAAAAAATGTATGTCTCGGACCATGAACACATAAAGCGTGTATGCTTCATACAACAACACATATGAGGTAATTATAACTGCGGCATCAAATGATAATTAAATGTTTGTGTATCTTAGGCATCAGAGCATATAAAGCATGTATATCTCAGTCATCAATGCATATAAAGCATGTATATATCAGACATCAAATGATATAAAGCATGTATATCTTAGGCATCAAAGCATATAAAGCATCCATATCTCAGGTATCAAAGCATATAGAGCATGTACATCTCCGGCATCAATGAATACTAGGCATGTATATCTCAAGCATCAAAGCATGTATATCTCAGGCATCAAAGCATCTAAAGCATGTATGACTTAGGCACCAAAGCATATAGAGAATGTATATCTCAGGCATCAAGGAACACAAAGCATGTATATCTCCAGCATCAAAGCATACAGAGCATGTTTATCTCATGGATTAAAGAATACAAAGCATGTATATCTCGGACATCGAACTATACAAAGCAGCTATATTCCAGGCATCAAAGCATATACAGCATGTATATCTTAGACAAACCTATAAAGTATGTATATCACATGCAGCAAAGAATACAAAGCATGTATATCAAAGCATATCAAGCATGAATATCCTGGACATCAAAGCATATAAAGCATGTATATCTTAGACTGAAAAGCATATATAATATGTATATCTTATGCAGCAAAGAATAAAAAGCGTGTATATCTCAGGCAGCAAAGTTTATAAAGCATGTACAGCTTAGACAGAAAAGCTTCTTAAGTATATATCTCACATACAGCAAATAATATAAAGTATGTATATCTCAGGCATCAAAGCATATAAAGCAAGTATATCTTAGACAGAAAAGCATATGGAGTATGTATATCTCAGGCCGCAAAGAATATACGTTTTTATATCTCGGACAGCCAAACACGTGAAGTATGTAGCAAAGCATTATTATAGAATGGGATTATCTCAGACAGCAACGAATACAAAATATGCATCTCAGACAGCCAAGTATAAAAAGCACTATATCTTAGCCAACAAAGCATATAAAGCATGTATATCGTTTGCAGCAAAGCATATAAAGCATGCACACCTTAGGCTTCAAGGCATATAAAGTATGTATATCTAAGGCAGCAAACACATTATTAAAGCATTATTATAAAGTGAGGATATCTCAGACAGCAAAAATATGTACATCAAACATATCTCAAATAGTGTATATAGAGAGTAAAGATACATATGGGTTACTCAAGGAGCAAAAACATAATGTAAGTGTATTTCAGAAACAATGCTTAATGTAAGTTTATCTCAACAAGAGTCAGTTTATCTCTGACAAACAAAAAGCGTATAAAGTATGCATATCTCGGGACTAGCAGCTATAACGTGGACATATCTTAACAGCAACACATTTAAGATAAGATTATCTTAAGAAGGAAAAACATAAACTTATTCAATAAAATAAATTGTTGTGCATATACATATAAGTATGGATCTCACAGAACAACCGTAAATATTCTAAGCATGATAGGTAGTTATGATTTACCACATATATGATATAATATCCCAGAAAGTAGAATAGTCAAAATAGCACATTGTTATCCGAGATTAAAATAGGAATAATATATTCGAACAAATAATTTCACAACAATTATGTTGTTGTTTACCCATATCTACATACATACCGTTACTAGTATAGGTCATGACCTAATAAATGAAGGTATAGTTCAGGTAATCTGTTTTTGTCCGTTCACTTCCAAATCCCATAATTGTGTCGATCTGTTTGCCAATGGGGTAATGGTGCATAAAAGTCTCACTTAGTCTAATTGGGCTAGGCACATTAAATCACTACCTGTATATGTTAATAGTGTTGGTAACTGTACTGTGGTCCATATATTATGTTTCAGTCAGTTTTAAATATTGACCAGACAGTCTTCTACCACATAACTTCAAGTTAATGTACACAGGTCCGTTAAAGGAAATTAAAAGCGTAAGAAAACATACACACAAAAAAATTGCACGAGAGTAAAAAAAAAAGCGCTCACACATAACGGTAACGGCAGAAGCACGAGGTCATCAGTCTTCGTCTGGGCATGTCTGGGCATGTTGTTTACATATGAAAAAAACATGCACATCCAGTCTCTGTTTACTGCTTCAACACGCTTCCAATGTCATCGTACAACTCAAACTTGTGTCGATTACTTGTCGTCTTTGACTTTCCGTACACCGACCCGTTGTAGTACCAAGCGTTTTCAATGTCGTCGTGGGATAGGAGGCGAGAAATAAGCTGAGAGTTTGCCTTGGTGACATCATCTACCAGCCTACTTCCTGAGGCTTTGAAGCTCGCTCTCAGTCTCATCACTTTTGTCTTCTCGTTGTTGTTTTGCAATTTAACCAAAACTGGTTTTGGGTAGCCTGGTTTACCCGGGATCCGATGAATGGCAATGATCTTCGAGGGGGTGATGGTTGCTCCCTTTTATTTTTATTGAAATCTTCCAATATGTCCTTCACCGCATGTTTAACAAATGCCTCTATGTCTTCTTTTTTCATTCCCAGCATCTTAAGAAGAGTCCAGTTGAACATTTCGGCACTTTTATTCCCCATCGGATGGTATGGCGTCGTTCGACTTTTTCTTACATCCGTTAACTTGCATAGTTCTTTGATGACCTTTGACTCAAAGTTTCGGCCTTGGTCGCTATGAAGTTGCTCTGGGAAGGAATAGTGAACTATGAAGTTCTCGTACAACGCCTTGGCTGTTGTGTTTGCCGTCTTGTTTCTGCAAGGGATTGCCTTGGCATATCTGGTGAAATGGTCAGTGATGACCAGCACGTCTTCGTATCCCTCTTGGACGTCTCCAAGGATAGAAAGTCCGTGCAGACCAGCTGCATAGGCCTCGAAGTTAAAATGGGTACGAGCTCCGGTTTCACTGGTGTCTTCCTACAGATGCACCTCTTGCAGTTTTCGATCCTTCTGGTGATGTCGTATTCTAATTCAGGCCAATAAAACCTTTGTCGAGCTAGCCACGAAGTCTTGTCTTTTCCAGGGTGCCCCATACCGTCATGAATCCCTTTGAAGGCTATTGTCCTGTAAGCTTCTGGAATGACGATTTGTTCTACATCCTGACCATCCTGAGATGCACTTCTGTACAGAACTCCGTCCTCTGTGTAGAGCCTCTTCCATTCTCTAAGGAGTTTCAGCACTGGTAAACTCTCCTTCTCCTCCCCTCGAGAATTGCATCTCAGGAGTTCCATCACCCTGGCCATAGTTGTGTCTCTGGCTTGCTCTCGTCGCAGATCCACCTGGCGAAAGTTGTCGGTTAGCGCTATGTCCTCAGTGGTGGTCAACTGAGAACCGGACCCACCCGCCTAGCTCTCCACAAAAGGAACCTTAACAGTTACTGACAAGCAGATAGCCTTGACCATGTCTGTGAAAAGCTGTGGTCGACGACTGAGCCCATCTACATCAGTATTTTTCTTGCCTGGTTTATAAATTATCGAAACGTCATATGCTGACAATGCTGCAATCCAGCGATGAACTGTGGCGTCCAGCTTCGCTGTCGACATGACATATGTCAGCGGATTGTTGTCGGTTAACACCTTGAATTCGGCATTTCCAAAGAGATAGTCGTGGAATCTATCTGTCACTGCCCACTTCAGCGCGAGAAACTCTTAACTTGTGCGCTGGGTAATTGCGCTCGCTGACACGAATTCCTCGGCTGGCATAGGCAATGACACGTTCAGCTCCACCGTGATTCTTCAGCAAAATGGCTCCGAGTCCGACACCGCTAACATCCGTGTGGACAATAAAGGGCTGCGAGAAATCGGCATATGCCATAACTGGTGGTTTCGTCAACTGCTGCTTCAAAGTGTCGAAGGCTGTCTGTTGGACTTCGTCCCATGTCCATTCGACAGGTTTCTTCGCCTTCCTTTTTCCTTTCTTGGCCTTTTTGTTGGTCGCTTGACCCTCCAACAGCTTGTTCGAAGGCTGGGCTATTCTGGCGTAGTCCTTTATGAAGCAACGATAATACCCCGAAGTTCCAAGGAAAGTTCTAAGTTCGGTGATATTCATCGGGACAAGCCAATCTGAAATTGCAGAAGTTTTCGCAGGATCAGTCCCAATCCCTTCCTCAGAAATTATGTGTCAAAGGTGTGAAACTGATGTTTTAAAGCGTTCACATTTCGACGGTTTCAATTTCAATCCATAATGATCCAAACGTTGAAATACAGACTCTAACCGTTGAAGATGTTCTTCGAAGGTCATCGAAAAGATTAAAATATCGTCAATAAATACAAGACATTCACGAAGATGTAGCTCGCCCATGCACTTTTCCACAGTCCGAATGGCATACGGTTGCACGCGTAAAATCCGAGGTTGCCGACTGAAAATGCTGTTTTGAACCTGTCTTCCTCTTCGAGTTCAACCTTTTTTCTTTTTTCTTTTTTTTTTCTTTTTTTTATTAATTTTGCTTTATCGTTTGTTTGTTTGCGTGTTTGTTTTTGTGTTTTGTGGTTGACTTTCGTCCTTGAATGCTGCTTTCCCTGTCCGATATTTGTATCCTTCTTCAACCTGCCAATATGATGATCTAAGGTCCAATTTCGAAAAGTAACGATTTCCAATTAACACATCCACGGTATCGTCGAAACGCGGTAACATGTTGCTATCTTTCCATGTTCTGGCGTTCAGCATCATAATGTCTAGTCAAAAGCGTAAAGAGCCATCTTTTTTGCGAACAAGAACCACGTTTGAAAAATAGGGACTGTCAGAATCTCGTATAGCACCACATTCAAGCATCTCCTTCAAATATTGCCGCACCTCTTCATACATTGCAGGCGGTATTTTCATGTAAGGTTGCTTGAATGGTGTGTTATCAGTCAGTACAATCCTATGTTTGACAAGAATAGTATGACTAATAACGGTAACCCCCGTAGAAAATATACTCATCCAGTTGACTAACACTTGGAGTAACCGAAGTAGTTGATCTGGAGTGAGATTGGCTTCGTCAATCTTGAGTGCGAAATTTTCATCTGATGGTTGTTTGTCCTCGGTCGCTGCCGGTAATTCAGAAGCTAAGTTGTCCATGATCTTATCTTCATTGATCTGGCACAAATTTGATCTGAGTTTTCTAAATATTGACTTTGCAGTCTTTTTACACAAATTAACTGGCACCTTTGCACAATTTCCAGTTTGTGGCAACTTCACAACATGTGGTCTTATTAGATAGCCACTATTCTCCAGCCTATTCTCCGTCACAACACTGCCTATTTCGTGACTCACACCTCTTGTTATGCCATTAAGTGTCACAGACCCGTACAGTACAATATCGACTACTTCCTTGTTGATTGACCGTACCATACAAGGTTGGCATGCACTAGCGTCAAAACTATCTGCCATGATGCAGGTGTCTCGGTTGCAGGTGCTTCTCTTTAAGCAGCTGACGTACACCTTCCTATAACATTTGTGCCAATAACAACAGGACAAACAGAATTAGATTTGGTATCTGGAACAACTAACACTGGTACAGAGTTCAAAATTAGATAAAAACGGGATTAAAATACAAGTCTCAATGTATCCAAGTATATTCCAAGAAGATCCATCTGCAAGTACAACATCAATTCCTAGATTATCTAGGCTGCGAAGAGGCGGCCTATCTAGTAAAGAAAGATAAAATGTATTAGATACGGTGTTAATCATGCTGCCACTATCTAAACGACAAATATTATTAATACCATGAAATAAAATATCTGCCTCGTTCTCGGGGTCTATTATCCTCTCTAACAAATTGGGGTTGGGTTGGCCTGTGATATCCCCACTTCTGGCTGACCATCTACAGAAGCGGAGTTCAGTTTGGGTGATTCTGTTGACCTTTTCCTCGACCAAATGATCGTCTACCACGCTTCTGGGATTTGTTGTCATCGTAACCTCCCTGGCCAGTCGGGTAAGTCTGGTTACCGGAATCTTGTCCTTGGTTGTTCCTAGTATCGCCTCTACATGGGCCTCCTCTAAAAAAAAGAGTATGGTAATGGACCTTTGGAAACGGCCGAGCACGACACATACGAAATATTGCAGTCTCGGTTTGATTGAGACTGTTCATGAGCGGTAGTAAAATATGCTAGCTACCGCTCACGCCCTCTAGCCCCGGGTTGAGAAGAACTTAATATTGATAAAATCAACAGCACAAACTTTTAACCATCCCGAAGAGTATGAGCACAGAGGTTAGGTAGAGATGTTGTTTTGACAGATGTTTATTTCAAAATAATATATGGGACCGTTTGCTAGCCAAATGTGTTTAATACACAGAATATAGGTGTATTTAAGTGAACGAATGTTGTGGAACTTGTGACTGATCTCCAAATATAGCCTATATTGCATTGTGTTAAATGGGCTGATTTTCACCGGTCTGACACCTAGATGGACAAAATGCATTTTTCTTATTAATTGCCAAATCCAGTTGATTTTTCCTGTGAAAGCTTGCAGCTGAGTGAGAAAAAAAAAGCTGATGTTAAATTTTTGAGTTTTACAACAGAACATGTTTTTTGCAACGGAAATATAATTGTGTGTGTTTTAGGGTGGAATTTGGGGATCCTAGTGATTTGGAGTGGCCCTAAAGCACTTGAAGTAGGCTCTCAAGTGTCTTTAAGTGGATTAGAGGCCAAAGGTAATAGATCTGTTACAATTCCTACAACAAATGGCAATTTTATTATTTTAAGGTACCGTATGAGGCTAAAATCTCGAAATGTATCGGTACTGAAATTTTGACATGACGCGACTCTAGGATGAGTCTTACTTTGTATTTAAAGCCTGAGAACCTGTAAATTGTGTACGCGATGATGGGTTTTACTATCTGAAACTGAAATATACAGAAATTTGTGGAATTCAGCATTTATTTTAGGTTTTTGCTAAACATGGTGTAAATCCCACTCATTTTTCTTCATTAATTCAAATGAAATCACTATGCAATGGCATAAAATTGTATTTTGTTAGAGATAATGGTATAATCTACTGAAATATATACTATTCTGGTTGTGATACAGTTTGTCTTGCTGTTGCCCAAGACTTGAATGCATTAGTTGCCTTTAAAACTACTACAGGCATATGGGGTAGGCTTAGCTTTTTAGTCATTACTTCAATTCTGTCTCTTTTTTTCTGGCATTTTATAGCCAAACTGTATATTTTATTGGACATTGTGCATGTAAATGTGCTCCAAAGCAGCCTTATGGTCTATTTTGTGCCTCAAAATTGTTGGAATTTAACAGAATGTCTGTTTCTCCAGGAAAAATGAAGAAATTTCATGCATGAGTGATTTTGATATCCGCATCTCACATTATGTGTATATTTTAGTTTGGTGTATAGAAGGCAATGTTTGAAAACTTTACTTGATGGAAATATACCAAATGGTTAATTTATTTTGGCATTTTTTCTAGTTTTGTATATCGCGTCTTAAAATCCTTGATTTCTATAAGCCAAATGGTTCTTTGCATGCAAGAATTGTACCGAAAAGATAATAGGTCCTTGCAAAAGCATCTGTTTGTCCATTCGGTCAACCTTATTGGTCAGTTAGATGTATTCGATAACTATTTTTGACAAATGTCGCGACTCATTTAGGTTTCAGACCAGTCAGGAAGTACTTCCTGGTCGTAGGGTGCTGAAATAGTTCCTTGAAAGAATCCAAAGTTTCTAGTTTGCATGTGTTTTTCCCAAGATTAGTTTCTATTTCATTGTTAAATCTTACCTGAGGTTAAAGAAGTATGTCTGTTGTCATGAATAGTAAGTATTTTACTGTGTTTGTCAGGATTATTTCTTTGGAGAGTATGAGCACAGAGGTTAGGTAGAGATGTGGTTTTGACAGATGTTTATTTCAAAATACGCATAGTGTGAATGAATGACGCGAAATGTTGAAAAACTGAATCTGTGTTTTATTCCAGATATGGGACCGTTTGCTAGCCAAATGTGTTTAATACACAGAATAAAAGTGTATTTAAGCGAACGAATGTTGTGGAACTTGTGACTGATCTCCAAATATAGCCTATATTGCATTGTGTTTAGTGGACTGATTTTCACCGGTCTGACATCATATACATTGGAGAAATTGACCTACATATCACCTGACACTAATTACCTGGACATTACCTGGACATATACTGTAAATAGATGTGGTGTATCAACATAGTGATAATAGTGAGTTACTAAGTGAGTCAAGTGTTTGAGTGAGTGAAAAATGTGTTAACATATTTGCAGGTTGATTGAATTGTAGACTTGTGTTTTGCAGCTGTCATCGAGATTATTATAAACGTTAAATCAGATTATTTATTAAGGGATAGTTCTGTTCTTAAGTTTACACTCTGTACATTCATTGCAAAGTTTACGTTATAGAGATATACTTTGAATTTTCTTTTTATTAAAATTATTTTTTGAAATTGTACTTTAATTATTCATTTTTTTGTTTTGAAATGTTTTTTTGATTAAAATTATTTGTGTAATTTGACTTTACTATGTTTTTTATTATTCGTTTTCTTTGTGTTAGGTCCAGTGAGAGTTAAGAGGTTACTTAGTTAATTATTAGGTTTTAATCAATTATTTTGGGAAGTTTAGGAGATTAGATAGTATACGCTTAGAAGGTAGAACTATTATTAGTTGAATTAGTGACGGCGTAAAAGATCGTCTACTAAATAGTTGAAATAGGGTAGTTGTTTATGATGTTTAATATTCCAGTGAGATGGGATTAACATGATTGAGATTTAATAATTGAAATTTATATTACAGCTAGATTATATTTGGTTGATAGCATTGCAGAAATATAGATAAATTAAACAGACCAGCAGTGTGTTAGCAGTAATTAGTTATTGTTATATTGTGAGTTCCCTTTACAGTGATAATTGGAATTAACTCCCTTTTGTGATATAGAATATGTGGATTATGAATGTGATATTTTAATTACAGCTTTGCAGATTATGATTTAGACTTTGTCATTTTGTATCAATTTGATATTGTATGCATTTGATATTGTTTAATAATGTCGACTGAATTTTCAGCAGAGGAAATAGCCAATTTGGTTAAAGCTTTTAAGGAGATGGGTTTGAAACCGAAATCAGACACCAAAGAGAACTTGTCTAATTGGATGAAAGAAACTGTAGCATCAGGTGCAGTGGGCGAAGTTAAACCAGTTATTTCTCCGCCGTCAGTGGTGATACAGAAGCATGTGCAACCACCAAGATTAATTTCTTTTTCAGACATTTCCACTTATGAAACCTGGAAATATATGAATTGAATTGTCTTCTTTCAGAAAAAGAACATTCTGTTGATTTAATCAAACAGGCAATTAGAAGGTCAGTCAAATAGGACAAGATGCTAACATTGCAGTAATACAGAAGACATTTGAGTCAGCTTATGGATCTGTTGATCAAGGCACAGATATATTAGCCAAACATTTCAGTATTACACAGGATAAAGGTGATGCAGTAAACAACAACAACAACAAAGGAAAGTTGTTTGTTGGCGATGTAGACAGGAAAAGCATGTACAACTGGGTTGTCGTGCAAATTTGGATCATTCTAGGAAACATGATGCCTATTTAAACTGCAACAAATCTATGGGACCAATATACTTCACACCATTCAGCCCCAATAGTCAAATTAATGCTAAATTAAATAAAATTTCTATTCCAGATGGTTTAGTTGGACAGTCAAATGACACGTTAGTTTCTATAAATGAACATGAAATGTCAGCACTGCTAGATACAGGGTGCTATTGTTAGTTCTCTTTCAGAATCGTTTTATAACCAACACCTGAGTGACATAGAGATGCGGAGGTTAGACCACGTGGTATCTACTGAATGTGCCAATGGCAATTCTATGCCATATAAAGGATACATAATTGTTAACATTTCCATTGCAGCATTATATCCTAGCACGGAATGTTTGTTTTAGAGGATGTGAAAGCCGGTGATACAACTGTTATATTAGGAACAAACGTTTTACAGCGTTTTATGATGGCAAGGACAGTTACGGTGATCCCATTTAACAGAAAGCGCCATTACAGGTTCCTTTATATTTAGTAGCAAGGAGCTCAAGAGGAACAAGGATGCATCAGAAATCAAGTGTGCCGAAATGAAGAAAGTTACTCTTCCACCAAATAGTTCAATTATCGTTGCGGGAACCATTGACAAAGAGATTCCGCATTCAAATACATGTGCTATGCTTACAGAAGCAAAACTTAGGAATTTGCCAGAGGATATAAATATTGATCCGACTTTGATTTCTTACAGTTATAAAAAACCCGGATATGTTGAAGTTCATATATCCAATATTACTACCAGAGCAGTTACCATTCAACCTAAAGAAATACTTTGTGAGATTCAACCAGTTTCTGTTACATGTTTAGATCAACATGCAGCAACAGAACAGACAGATGAAATACAGTTATTACTTGATCAAGTTCACATTGGTTCTGAGGGTTTAAGTAAAGAACATAGTCAATTAAAAAACCTTATTCATTCTTTCAGTGATATATTTTCAACAAGCGACACAGACATTGGACTAAATGCTTCAGTTAAACATAGAATATATTTAGAAAATGAAATTCCTTTTAAACAGAGACATAGATTTATACCACCATCGGCTTGAGAGATAAGAAAGTCACATTCACCATGGAGTTCCAACATTGTTTTAATTAGGAAGAAGTCTGGTGAAATGCGTATGTGTGTCGATTATAGGCAGTTAAACCAAAGAACTATAAACGACTCCTATGCACTTCCCAGAATTGAAGAAATACTGGATGCACATTCAGGAAATAAATATTTTACTGTTTAAGATATGTAGAATTACTTGAAAGTCATAAGGAAAGGACTGCTTTTACAATGGGCCCACTAGTGTGTTGGGAGTTCAACCGGCTACCTTTCGGTCTTGCCAATAGTTCAGCGACTTGCCAACGGCTGATGGAAAGTTGTTTAGGAGATTTGCACTTAAGCATTTGTTTTATATTTTTAGATGATTTGATCATTTTTAGCAAAACATATGCTGAGCACCTAGAGAGATAGCAGAAGTGTTGTCAAAATTAAGAGAACACCATTTTAAACTATCTTCCAAGGAATGTTATTTCTTACAGGAAAAAGTCACATGTGTAGGTCATGTTGTTTCAGAACAAGGGATTGAACCAGAACCAGGAAAGATTGACAAAGTCAAGAACTGGCAAACACCCAAAACACCAGAAGATGTCCGTAAATGTATAGGCTTTGCAGGCTATTATAGAAAATTTGTTATGAACTTCGCACAAATTTCCAAACCGCTTACAGATATCATGCCAACCACTGCAAAGAAGCAGAAAAAGGGACGAAAGAGGGAGAAACACAAGAACCCAACACAAAGAGTGTGGAAATGGGGTCCAGATGAACAAACATCCTTTAAGACACTAAAAGATTGTTTAGTATATTTTCCTATTTTAGGATTTGCAGATTTTCCGCTTCCCTTTGAACAACACACAGATGCCTCTAGCAAAGGTTTAGGTGCAGTTTTATATCAAGTACAGGACGGACAGAAAATAGTAATGAGTTATGCAAGCAGAGGGCTGACGAACAGTGAACATAATTATTCTGGCCATAAACTTGAATTGTTATGCTTGAAATGGTCAGTAACAAAGAAATTCAGTGATTATTTACAGGGAAGCCAGACATTTGTTGTGTTAACGGACAATAACCCCTTAACATACATTTTATCAACAGCTAAACTGTATGCAACAGGTCATAGATGGGCAGCCTCTCTAGAAAAGTTTGATTTTGAGATTAAATATCGCCCAGGAAAGAACAATCAAGATGCAGATGCACTTAGCAGGTTGCCTACAGAAACTATTGTTGAAACAACAGTTAATGCAATATGTAATAACATTGATGTAGATTTTCAATCTAGCAGTATGTACAGAGATTCCCGACGATGACAAGACAGATTGAGTAATAGGATATACGGACAGAGACTGGAGACGAACCCAAGGAAGTGATCCTATCCTTAAAACTTGGATTCAAGCTGTGACAGACAGCAGGAAACCATCCAGAGGGAGTATTCCCACTAGCAAGTCGAATTTTGGCTTCCTTAAAGCATTTGATCATTTAACGCTAATACGTTCGATTTTTTACAGGAAAATTAACATCTGTGTGGAGGACAGGTTACAACCTGGAATACCAGAAACTTTTATTTCTAAAGTTTTAACATGTTTACATGATGAAATCAGAAACCCAGGATGTGACAGACGTTAGTTAAGGACAGGTTTTATTGGCCCGGTATGACCAGTGATGTAGAGAAGTGGATATCTAAGTGTGGACGATGAAACAACCAACGCGAGCACCTCTCGTCAATATTACTTCTATGCAACCTTTGGAACTTGTTTCTTTGGACTTTTTAACACTTGAAAGATCATTAGGAGGTTTTCAACATATTCTAGTTATAACAGATCATCTTACTAGGTATGCAATGGCAGTTCCAGCCAAGAATATGACAGCCAGAACAACAGCAGTAGCATTTTTAAAAAACAAATAGGTTTATTTAGGTTTACCAAAGGGAATTCACTCGTACCAGGGAGCCAATTATGAAAGCAAATTAATAAAATAACTATGTTTAATTTCAGGTATGACAAAGAACTACAAGTTACCATAAAATGGGCAATGGAATGACTGTAAAAATGAATAGAACTTTATTAGATATGTTAGGTACCATTGAGCCATCAAAGAAGAAAGACTGGAAGAGTCTAGGTCCTATTGTACATGCATATAACAATACTAGACATTCTTCCACAGGTTTTACACCATTCTATTTAATGTTTGGCAGAGAGGCAAGACTCCCAATTGACTTGGCATTTGGTATTGAACAGAATCAAAGACAGATACCTAAATCCAAATATGTTCAAGATTTAAGAGACAGGTTGAAGAAGGCTTACCAACTGGCATCAGAAGCACCCAACAAAGCACGAGCTAATCAAAAGAAGTATTATGATATCAATACTAAAATTTCTAATGTTATAGTAGGTGACAGAGTTTTAGTTAAGATTGTAGCTTTTGATGGCAAACACAAGTTAGGGAACAAGTGGGAGGAAGACATCTACATAGTCTTGAAACAGCCAAATCCGGACATCCCTGTGTATGTGGTACAGAAAGAATCAAGCGAAGTAAAGAAACGTACCCTACACAGGAATCTTTTACTTCCAATTGGATCTATTTTAGATACAGTAGTTGATGAAAACAGAGAAAAAAAGAAAGCACACCCAACACAAGCAAGACCAATATCAACAATTGTTCCAGATTCTGATTCATCAGATTCTGAGAGTAACAATTATTTTTCAGTGATTGCAGCAGATTCTGATATAGAAAACAATATCGGAGATGATGATGACTCTGCATTAGGTCCACCGTCTTGCACGTGGTACATCCTACAGCGTCGTGGTTGGGACAGAAAATGTACACCAACTTGCCATATAATTCATATTTCTCCGTTATCGTGGTTTCTGTAGTCCCCTCTTTTTTTTTTATCTCTGCTTGATCCAGTAACGTATTTATTATGTCACTCTAAACTAATTATGAAACTCTACCCAAGTCTTACAAAAATATTATTGACATGCCGTGCAAAAGTGTGCAACTTCCTTGTAATTATTACCCCTTGCACACGGCGAGCAAACATAATCAAATCCTTCACCAGAAGCTATAGACCATGAGCCATTCACTTTTTTGTTACCATCTCAAAGACAAATTATTACTAGTACTATGTCATTCAGTACCTTGTATAGAAACAAAAATTCCATGATAGCAGTGCTAAGACGGTAGCTGATTCCTGTTATTAGAGTTTTCTTCCCCTTATAAATAAAAATATGGTTTCTTCAAAAAACAAATCTCTGAAACTACAATAGCTACAGGTCTAATATTTTGCATGTTTAATAAGCTATACCAATTACTTTTAAAATGGTGACTCTGGGGTCAAATATGGCCCGATCCAAGGGGTAACAGTTTTACATAGAGTTATGAAGGAAAACTTATAAAGATATCTTCTTCTCTAAAACCGTAAAAGCTAAAGTTCTAATATTATGAATGTAACATAAACTTATGGTCCACTAGCAAATTTGTTAAACTGATGACACTGGAATCATAACTGGTCCCGCCCCAGAGGTCATATATTTACATAGAGTCATATAAAAAAATCTTTAAAAATGCTTCTCTAAAACATAAGAAAGGAGCTAGAGGTCTAATATTTTGCATGTAACATAAGCTTATGGTTTTATTCAAATCATGACACTGGAGACAAATATGGCATGGCCCCGTGGGTCACAGTTTTACAAAGAGTTCTATAGGAAAGTCTATAAGCATATTGTTCTCTAAAACTACAAGAGCTAGAGGTCTAAAAATTTGCATGTAGCATAGGATTATTGTCCCACTACCACGTTATTTAAATGGTGATCCGGCGATCACACTATTACATGGAGTTATTTAGGGAATGTTTGGTTAAAATTGATGACAATGAGGTCAAATATGGCCCCTACAGGTTTTCAGTTTTACGTAGATTTATATTTTAAAAAATGCTGTTGTTATTTAAGAACATGAGGGCACTTTGAGACAAGGCCAGTAGGTCTATTGTTTATGGCTTGTAGTTGTATACTTTCAAAAAATCACTTTAAATTTAGTTATAAGTCGATAAAGTATTACATTATAAAGACATAAATAACTAAAACACTTAAGTAAATGTCTATTTAAGGATGTTTGCAAATCGCATTTTGAACAAATCAATGAAATAAAATCACAAAGGAGACACTGCATCTCATGGGAAAACAAGAAGTCATTTTACGGTTATACTGTTCATGTTTAGGTGTTTGCAATACACATGTGCACTCTTAAGTAGGTATGTCAGATATATCTTATATCTCGTTAAATCTGTAAATCTAACCGTCTTCACTAAGTGTGATTTCGTCGTCTTCTTCTTCCAATTAAAGGGTTGTATTCACAGAATGTGGTATACCCTGTGGTTATAGCCAAATAAAAACAGATGACATTCTCTGTCGCTATGTTACAATGAAAGTTAGTCAAATATAGTGGTGATTTAGTAGATTTAGTAGATGAAAGTTTGTTTGTGCGGTGTTTAACGTCATTTGTTAGCACGTTTTAGGCCATGTATAACGGTCGATTTTTTGTGGTGGAGGCAGACACCCGCCTATTTCTGGGTAGAACTAGGACTGTTTACCTCCCGCCATCTGTAAGAATCGACACTTTCTCACTTACAAGTTGATGAAGCAGAGAGGAGGAGCAGTCATAGTGATAAGCCTGGTTATGAATGCCTCTACAGTGTCGGTGTTGGTGGGAATGGGTTGGAAGAGGATTCCTGATTGTCCGTGTGTAAAATGAGTATTGGTATGCATACCTGGACAGTAGGTTGATATAGTCGCCGGGGACCTCTGATATGCTTGTTGTTTGGCATTACTAGAAATATAAAAAGATCGGACAGGGAAAGTAGCATTCAAGGAGGACAGTCAACCACAAAACACAAAAACAAACACGCAAACAGACAAACAAGAAGGCAAAAGTAGCAATAAATGCACACGACATCATAAACACAAAAGGGTTGACAATAGGGCTACCGTCGTGGAACGGTCAGTGGCAAAGTAGGCCACTGGGGGTTTAAACCGGTTCTAGGGTGCACCAAACCTCACACTTACCCTACTGTTATCCCATTAAAACAGGACAGTGTAAATAAAGAAATCCCCGCCATGACCTAATCTCTAACCATTAACAGGTTTGTGTCTATATCCACTAGTCCAAATTGGATCTTAAACAGCATAGCTAGTCGGTTGCTGTACCTTCTGTATTGTAGGGATTCCCACTTCAGGTCCTGTACCATCTGTGTTACATAACCCTCAGTACGATAATTACAGTTGGATGCATGCTCCATTGTAGGTCCAGTGTAGGTCGTACAATTTTGTATATGCGGCAGACCACTGGTTTGGTCCACTCACCTAGGTTACGTCTTACGGATCCATGGTCCTGTTGACATTGGCTAATGTAGACTTGTCTTGGTGCTTCATTGTGAGGTCTTCGTTAAAAGTTACTGTCGACTACTTCAAGTTTGTGGCCATGTAATGTAGTTGATAGGATGTGTTGATCAGCTGACGCTAGTTTGATGTGGCTCTGATAACTATACATGTAGCTGGGTGAACTAATTTCATTTGACAGTCTTCTTTTCATTTCTCAAGAGCTGACAGGTTTTTCTGAAGTAGTAGCAAAAATTGTTATCTTGCTATATTATAATATCAAGTTATATTAATTAAATAAGATAATATGTGCTGGGTATTCTTAACTATATTGTATTACCCCAAAGCCTTAATTGCCAAATTAATTAAAACATATAAGGCTTGCAGGCATATTGCAACTCGACATGCATGAACCTGATGCCAACTTGCTAGATAAGATTGACCGTTGTGAACCCAGCTTCATGGATATAACTTTCATAACGTTTTAGTTGTATGTATCTTAATGCAGGAACCCTGTTTCAGTCCATACAGCCCGCTGATGCAGTGGATAGCACTAGCGTATTGTTCAGGCCTCACCGGCGCCAGTGAATTTCGTCGGTGTGTTCTTGGGCAAGACACTTGCCCTATCCCTCATCCGTCTGATGGGAACGTAAAGCAGGCAGGCTCGTGTATTGCACTTTTTCTCCGATCACGTTAAGGAAACTAGGACTCTTCTCGTTAGTAGAAGTAGGGCAGATTCCTAGATTCCAATGTATCCTTCCACACCCTCTCTCGGGGGTGGCTCTAAATAACCTTATATGTGTTGATGAACCATTAAACAACATTCAATTATGTTTCTTTAAAAGTGCCTATTGAAATGTCTCACCCACAAATTAAAGCGTAAAACTATGCATTTTCACAATATAGTTTGGAGAAAATACTGATACTGAGATCAGGCAAAGAAATACCTGTCATTTAAGTTGCACTTGTGTGCGCAAATAAAGAGTTGATACTTACTAACAGTTGCAGATTTGTTCTTATTTTGCTATGAAAGGGATTTCATGTTGAGTCTTTCACCAGATACCCAGGCAGATGTTATTGAAGCCTTTAATGACACCTCTCGGTATCTGGATGACATATTGAACATTGACAACCCTTTCTTTCCAACTATGGTTAATTATATTTATCCTAAAGAACTTCAGCTTAAACAAAGCTAATATATCTGATAATAACGCTTCTTTTCTTGATTTAGATCTCTCGATTGAAAATGGTAAAATAATTAGCAAAATCTATGACAAGAGAGATGATTTTAATTTTGACATTGTTAATTATCCCCACTTGGATGGGGATGTTCCCCGAGCAACTTCTTATGGGGTATATGTGTCTCAACTTATCGTTTTTCTAGAGCTTGTACTCGAGTTGAGGACTTTAATATTCGTAATCTTTGTATAACTAAAAAGCTACTCAATCAGGGTTACCGTTACCATAAACTTCGTAAAACCTTTGCAAAATTTTATTATCGTAACCCTGATCTTCTTTCCAAATATAAAAGTAATTTAAGGACTCTTCTGCGACAAGGACTATCACAACCTGACTTCTATGGTGATGTGATTTATAAACTTCGTAAGGTTCTAGGTCATGATCACTTTCATACTATCTTTGTTAAACTTAATAAAAAGTTTATCAAAAGAGGTATGACCCTATCATTTTGCAACGTACTGCATGCTTGGTGGTGGACCATTTTACAGTTCGCCACTATTCTTTCCTCTTTAATTGTGCGATGACCGGACAGGCTGTGGACCCTATGATGACGCCTACCTAAAGCCACTTGGGACGGTGGCGTTTGATGTTTGTCCATGATCTTTCTTGTCGTGCCCTTAATGGTTTATTCTCTTACTGCTCTGGCTTCTGCAAAGTCATTGAGTACCTTCATTGTGGCTTTCTAGGCTATTGTTTTTTTGTATTATATTTACTCGAGCATATTTGTGTTTTACTTATATTGCCTATTGATGCTGCCTTGTTGGTTAGATATTAGATCATGGCGGGGATTTTTTTATTTACACTGTCCTGTTTTAATGGGATGACAGTAGGGTAAGTGTGAGGTTTGGTTTAAACCCCCAGTGGCCTACTTTGCCACTGACCGTTCCAAGGCGGTAGCCCTATTGTCAACCCTTTTTGTGTTTGTGATGTTGTTTGCATTTATTATTGCTTTTGCCTTCTTGTTTGTCTGTTTGCGTGTTTGTTTCTGTGTTTTGTGGTTTACTGTCCTCCTTGAATGCTACTTTCCCTGTCCGATCATTTTATATTTCTTTTCAATGCTAGATTAATTCCATACTATAAATATAGTATGAAGGACATCACAACCTATATTAAGATACATGTCTTAATCAGGTGCTCTTGCAACAACTTCACCGATACTGACGAATAGTTGCCATGGTAAGTGGTTAGTTATTACAGTGGTCTGGCTATTCCCTTCAGCATTTTCTTCTATTTTGAATATTGACACAAAATTTTTCATGCAAATGCATAACAGCTTTACATTTCATGTACACAATTCTTTATTGTGATTTATGTGGGTTTGGTAATTCAAGTGTTAAAATTCCTAAAATCAATATTGCTGTTAAAAAGCGTTGAAATAGACATCTAATAAGATTTTGTGTTGTAATTATTATAATTTATTTTTAATTAATGTCTGTTTATGTAATACATAATTCAAATGTTTAATCATAATAAGTTTTGAAATAGCGCTTACACCTAAAACAAAAAGTATGAAAAGTGTAAAACCGCGCATTTTAAGATTCCTTTGGGCTGTTTGTGTCGTTTGTTCAATATGTCTCTATCAGAACATTTTAATAATATTGATGTTTCAGTTACTGTGAGGAAGGCTTATACTTCCAGTTCAGTGTGTGTATCACTGAACAAATATATGCAATGCCAGGAACGATTTAACGTTGCATTCTACATATTTTCCTGAATCCCTACTTGATATAATAATAACATTTAAATCATCATAGAAAGGATGTAAATTACTGATTCTTATAAGTTTACAATATTGTAAACAATATTGATTAAACGAAATGAATAAACAATGTGTCAATAGTGGGTGGGGTAAATTGACTTTGAAGCAAATGGAGAGTTTAAACAGAATTCAATTCTAAACAGAGCTTATTTGCTCTTTATATAACTAAATGAATTGTAAACTTAATTGCATCATTTAGAAATACCTAAATAATTATTTACACAAGAATGACATGCAAAAATGAATATCAAGCAATTAGATGAAAGTGCTACAATGATAGTCTATTAATGTTCGATTTTTTTATATAAGCTACTTGTTCCAAATTGCTATCATGGAAACATGTAATCTACACACATTGTTCTTTTTAAAAAGTGATGGTAGAATTTGTCCCTTGAGTTGATAGCAATATCAAAAATGTTTGGTCCTGGGTCAAGGCCTACTATGCTTACTGAGCCTGAAAACTTCTGTTCTCTGTCGCCATTTTAACATTTGTTAATTCGAGCTGTGCGGTTGTCAGGAAGTAATAGCTGATAGACTGCGAACCTGTGTTATTATACCTGATTTTAAACTCTAACTGTGAATAGTTTATATATAGAAAACATGTTAATCCGATCATAAATTTAAGTTAACTTAAGTGTTAGTGTATAAGATAAAATTCAAACCGTTATTATTATAACCGGATTTATTGAAACACTTGTTGTAAAGCTGTCAATGTGAGTTTAAACAGAAAATATGTATAGTCAATGTATTTTAAACATTATCAGCTTTAAACAAGAGGCCCGTATCGCTCTACTTGCTATATGGAGCTTATGTTGGGGAACACAACAAATAAAATTATACGCAACTGGGCTTGATACGGATCATTCCTGCTAAGTTTCACTGAAATCCAGCCAGGGGTTCAGAAAAACTAGTCCGGATAAAGTTTGTGTATAAGGGGCCATAATTCTGTCAAAAAGCATTCAACCGGAAATCGGCGATGATATGCGCAACTAGGCTTGGTACTGATCATTCCTGCCAAGTGTTGTTGAAATCCGGTCGGGGATTAGAGAACTAGACTGTACAAAGTTTGTGTATTAAAACATTTAAAGGGTCATAACTCTGCTAAAATTCATTAAACCGGGACATGGCGAAGATTTTGCACAACTAGGCTTGGTACTCATCATCCACGCCAAGATTTGCTGAAATCCTACCAGGGGATCAGGATAACTAGTCGAGACAAAGAGTATTAAAATCTTTAAAGGGCCATAACTCCGCCAAAATTCATTCAACCTGAACATGACAACGATGTGCGAAACTAAGTTTCATTGAAAGTTGACCAATGGGTGCGGAGAACTAGTCCGGATAAAATGTGTGTATTAAAATCGTTAAAGAGTCACAATTCCAACAAAAATCGGAACATGACAACAATATGCGCAACTAGGCTTGATACTGATCATTCCTGCAGAGTTTCATTGAAACCAGGAGTTCAGGAAAACTAGTCTGGACAGATGTTGTGTATAAGGTTTTGAAATCCGGCCAAAGGAAGGCCATGTCGTCTTAATGAGGCAAAATACGGTTTTTGAACTTGTCCGAGCTTTTATTGATATCAACAATCTTGTAAAGTTTGAAAAAGATCGCATGAAAAATGAAGGCCCTATCGTGTTTATGAGGCCCTATCGTGTTAATGGGGCTAAATTATAGCATATTTCAGAAAAAAGACTCCTGTATAAATGGTCCGGCTGGTTTCTTCCGAGCTTTTATTGATATCAACAATCTAGTATAATTTTAAAAAGATTGGATTAAAAATGAAGGCCCTATCGTATTAAAGAGGCCAAATTATTTCAAAATCATCAGAAAATCAAGGGCCACAACTCCGGTGTAAATGATCCGATCTGGCTGGTTATCAAACTCGTCCGAGCTTTCATTGATATCAACAATCTTGTAAAGTTTTGAAAAAGATCTGTTGAAATATGAAGGCAAGCTGTGATACAAACCTTGATATAACGAGTCGATATTTAAAGTGCAAATCTGGATTTAGTGCATTCCACATTCTTGTTACGAAATGCACAAACATTTCCGGGTTTCTTCATTTACAAACATTACGTGGTCCGAGTATTAAATTGTATATCCCATCCAACCCCTTCCCCAAGAAGCGAAAACGGGGTTGGCTGGGATATGAAATAAATCCTTTAGTTAGCATTAAAATGTTTGCATATTTTGAAATGGCTACCGCATTTTTTCAGTAGGGTAAGTGTTTGGTGCACACAAGAACCTGGTTTAAACCTCCAGCAGCCTTTTTTGCCACTGACCGTTACAAGGTTGTAGCCCTATTTCAACCATTGTTTGTGTTTGTGACGTCATATGCCTTTATTCCATAGTAACCATGCCAGTCATGTTTGCCTTTTTGCGTGTCTTTGGGTTTACTGTGTTCTGTGAAAGCTGCATTTCCTGTTCGACTTTATACTTATGTTTAACATGTTTTATTGTCGAAATATCCATTTTGAAATCCTGCTTATATAAGCTTTCGAATCGCTTAATGGATTTAAGGCGGGACCATGTAATGACGAATTATTTTGTCGGAAATATTCATTGCATAATTATGTCAGTGTGTTAAAGTTGTATTGGTTTGATTGTTTTTTGATCATATATTGAAATATCTTATAGTATCTCGCATCCTATCAAAGTACAGAATATAGACTTCGTGTTTCATTATATTGGTTAAGCATATTGTTGACCGAAATGTTGGTGGCGGCAAAATACTTGGCTTAAGGCAGCTGTGCGACACGTGCGTACATTTAAGTTGGTCAGTTACATAAATACAGCCATATAATTAATATCTGATGTGCTATTTACTGAGAATCTATATGTCCAACACGCTCATTAAAAAGACCGGTAGCGCTGACTTTGTTGTCATGCATAAGCCATATGGCTGCTATTTATGAGTATAATTTGTGTCTGATCAAAAGCTGAACCACATACTGGTGTCACAAGAGATTGAATGTTGGCCACATTAGCGGCAATAAGTCAGGAACCATGTGGCGGTCTGGACGGATTCTCACGGCTGTTGCCGCGAGAGATCATGTATAAAATGGGCCCGCTTCGTGTTCCGGGAGTGTATAAGCAAGTCTTGAGTTGAAGTCATATCTATGTTTAAGGCACTTTTAATCTTGCAATAACCAGTTCGCTAGACTCATGTTTTGGCAATTTGCATTCTGTTACATTTAACTGTTAAAATTAGGACAAATTTAAATAGGACTGTACTTTGATAAGAGATACGTTTTCTGTTGAATTAGTTTAAATTAGTATATACAATTAAATTGTTGACTGGTAAATGTGTGTTGTGATATTTATAAAGTCCTGACTATAACACATCAGAAGTCGAACCAAAAAAAGGCCAGTAAAATAAATTGGAATTTATTAAAATCAAATCAAATCAAATCTTTTATTGGTCTTAAATCCAACAATAGGAATATCACCAAAACACACAGACATACGCAGTGAAATACAAAGCATGTACAAAATAAGAAGCAAGAAAATAAGTCATATATCTTTCTCCATATATGCTTATTTATATTTATAATAACAGTCAATTGTTATCTTATATAAATCCACTCCTGAGGGAGATCATATCTAAATACTACCACATATATAGTGTTACTTCACCAAGTACATTTTTTATCCCTAATACTGTCTTTCTAAAATTGAAAAACTCTGAAATAAATGATATACATATATTGTTGATATCATGATCATTACTACCGAGAATAAGGTAAAATTTACTCTTATCATCCAACGTTGAAAAGTTGGGAATAATTGCAGTTAGTTCTGCAAAGAAATTAGCCCTTACAATATGTAACTGGGAACATGTTATCATAAAATGGTATTCATCCCATTTTTACACATCTTACAAATTCTGTTATTAATATCTATTTTAGTATACCTTCCTTCTTCTATAAAAAGCTTGTGACAGCTTATTCTGAGTTTAACAAGATTAGCAACTT
The DNA here is from genome assembly GCA_037043455.1 of Cyrtodaria siliqua. Taxonomy (NCBI): domain Eukaryota; kingdom Metazoa; phylum Mollusca; class Bivalvia; order Adapedonta; family Hiatellidae; genus Cyrtodaria; species Cyrtodaria siliqua. Next base: position 15,979 of record JAWPHD010003270.1, on the reverse strand, counting down.
CAATTTTTAACTTATCATTGGCTAGAAGATATTTTTCCATATAATAAGTCATATATCTTTCTCCATATATGCTTATTTATATTTATAATAACAGTCAATTGTTATCTTATATAAATCCACTCCTGAGGGAGCTCATATCTAAATACTACCACATATATAGTGTTACTTCACCAAGTAAATTTTATATCCCTAATACTGTCTTTCTAAAATTGAAAAACTCTGAAATATTGTTGATATCATGAGCATTACTTTCGAAAATAAGGTAAAATTTACTCTTATCGTCCAACGTTGAAATGTTGGGAATAATAGCAGTCAGTTCTGCAAAGAAATTAGCCCTTACAATATGTAACTGGGAACATGTTATCATAAAATGGTATTCATCCTCAATCCCATTTTTACACATCTTACAAATTCTGTTATTAATATCTATTTTAGTATACCTTCCTTCTTCTATAAAAAGCTTGTGACAGCTTATTCTGAGTTTAACAAGATTAGCATCTTCAATTTTTTTCATTGGCTAGAAGATATTTTTCCATATAGTAAGAACTCTTCAAAGTCCTATAGGTACGTAACTTATTACCATTGGGTTTATTAACATCATTATATATGTTACGTTTCCAAAATGACTCGTATCTATCCTGCAATTTTTTGGTATTTTGGTAACAGAAGCTAACAACGCATTGATTGAAAAAGTGTTTTGGTTATCCCAAGAATGTGAGAAACCTATTTGTGTAAGAAAAAAATGCATCGTTGGACCATATCCTTTATTATTAGATATGCTATCTAGGTAAGATTTGCGAACAAGAGAATCTTTATTGGAGTTGATGATGTGAAACCAAAAGTTGACAGAACTTTTGAGACTGAAAATAGCTGAAGGGTATTTTCCTAATTCTAATTCCTTTATTAAGAGACAGAGTTATACAGGTTGAAATTTAGTGGAACATTTTTCTTTTTATGATTATCCATTGTAAACAATGTTAAATGACCAGATAACTGCGTAACTGCTTGTCATAAAAGCCTTCCACTAAACATATGATACATATATTTGAAAAATATAAGTTGGACAAAAACATTTGTTAAAACATTCGGTGTTTGTAACGGATACTCAATTGATATTGACTTAATTTGGTTGGACAAAAGCAATAAGATTAAAAACTGCCTTCAGGTATGGAAAACTGAGATAGGGTCTTAAAGAAACCACAGAGTCCAAACGCAATGGTATCGTAGGCCCGCACTGTACAACAAATCAGGAGCAATATTTAATTAATTATACAATGATAAAGACAAAATACAACAGAAAGGGTGGTGAAGACAGTGTTACCGACTTCGAACGGTCAGTACGCAATCACAATCCTCGCTATTATCCTGTCTTCTGCGCCCAAATAGACAAGACAGTGGAAACAAAACTTCATCCCATCGACAGGAATTCTCTAACAATCAAGTCATCAGCCAGAGAAACTAACAAACACTAAGATGTTTTAAAGCTATATAAAATACAAAATAAGAAACAACTCAGGATGTAGCTAGAATTGTACTGAACAACGAGAGATCTCACATATACCGGCGAAGTTTAAATTTTTAAAACGTTTGTATTCTCGAAAATTAATTTTGAAGAGGAAATGAGATGTATTTCCGATAAATACTGTTACGTGTAAAATGTAACAAAAAAGGAACAGCAACATTTTTTTAAAAATATAATCAACAAATTTATTCAAATACAAAAATGAAAAATATTCACCTACAGAAAATACATAAAATGGATCCAGTATTTCTTTAAAATCCGATATGCGAATAAAATCCAAATAATATCTAGCAAGTGTCGCTTTAGTCTGAATTGTTAAGTGTTCCTTTAATAACTTGTGTCAAATGTCCCTTTAATCCAATTTCACTTCAAGTCTTTCCCGGTTTATTAATTGACAATAGTCTAAATGTCCAAACAATCCAATAATCCAATGTCACTAAATGAGAACAATAATGTTATATCCTCTTACAGTATATTTTAATTTACAGCATCCAATATTTTGTAAATTCTCACTTAAACTAATGAACTAGATACTTCATTTTGAATACTAATAATGAAAACCCTCCAAGTTTTACTAAGGTCAGCTATGTATACCAACATGGATCATTTTAGATTAAATAATGTTCTGTAACAATCTACACCTCTCAGTATTTAAACAATAATTTAAAATTACTAGAATATTACATAAACACTGAATGTCAATCAAACAGTCTGGTTTAAAAATATCCAGCTATTTGCTATTAATAGAAACAATCTGACAACTTGAGTTTGAGCCAGAAACGCTCAAAATACATTAAATACTGATGACAGGTGATCCTTTGGGAGCAACAGACACAATTAAGAGGATAAAGCAGCAGACTCGGTTTTACTGAGTCTGTTCATGAGAAGTAATGAAAGAAGCAACACCTCTCACGCCCCCTAGCACCGGCTTAAGCGGTGTTCTACTTCAAAGCCACCTATATTGGGCTCGCTGGTCCCAAAGGACCAGTAAAAATAACACTACTGATTCGTAGGTGCTGAAATAAGCTGAGCCAGAGTTATATTTTGAGATTTTTTTAATAGTTACCAAAATTACACTTAAATCATGATGAAAATGGTGATTTACTTGATTTATTAAAACTTCTTAAAATCTTAGGGTAGTGAAGATTGCAAGTTTGAATTATATAATTTGACAAATTTTCATCACCTAGATCTTTTAAATAGTTATCAAAATTACATCCAAAATAGTCTGATTTTGTGTTTTTTGTAATCTTTATAATTATAAAACGTTTCTTTAATACAAAACAAATTTGTTCATTTGTTATCAAAATTTTACTCAAATCAATGAATAAACACGAACTCAACAAAATATGATTTTTCTGAAAGAAAGGTGCTAAAATAAGCTGAGCCAGAGCTATATTCTTAGATTTTTTAATAAAAGTAGATTTGTTATTAAATTTACACCTAAATCAACTAATAAACACAAAATCCCCAATATGTATATATATGAAAAACTCCTACCGCAAGGTGCTGAAATAAGCTGGTCCAGAGCTATATTCCTGGATTTTTTAATAAAAGTTGATTTGTTATCAAAATTACACCTAAATCAACGAATAAACACGAGATCAACAAAATATGAAAACTCTTACCACAAGGTGCTGAAATAAGCTGGGTTAGAGTTATATTCCTGGATTTTTTAATACAAGTTGATTTGATATTAAATTTACACCCAAATCAATGAATAAACACGAAATCAACAAAATATGATTTTTCTAAAAGAAAGGTGCTGAAATAAGCTGGTCCAGAGTTATATTCTGGGATTTTTTAATAAAAACTGATTTGTTATTAAATTTACACCCAAATCAGTGAATAAACACGAATATAATAAAATATGAAAAACTACCACAAGGTGCTGAAATAAGCTGAGCCATAGCTATATTCTTAGATTTTTTAATAAAAGTTTATTTGTTATTAAATTTACACTAAATCAACGAATAAACACGAAATCGTAAAGGAAGACTGCAAACGAAACGAAAAGGTATATAAAACAAAACAAAAATAAACAAGCCGCAAACTATGCTAGCATGTCTTTTTTTATAATATACCATAAATGTAGTATAAAATTTTCATCTACCAAAGATATTTTTATCTACATGAAAGAATAAGCCGTAAAAGCTTGGAACTCAAAAATAACCTAGTGTATTACGTACAAACACCTGTAGTGTTATAGAAGGTTGAGTTGTATTAAAAATCAAATGGGTCTGTTTTCTTAAACAAACTTGGCCTAGGCGTCTCTTCTGGAGCTGTTGCCTGTAGTTTAGGTGTCTTCGCTACATTTTTTTTTGTTATCCCCAAAACTGATATAGCTGTCATTATACCCATATATATGAATGCAAAATTTTTAAAACCATTTACCGTTTTCCCTATCTCTTGCATGGAATATGTTTGTTTCTTTTCTTGTTGTTCGTCTTCCAATACAGATTGTTCATCTTCCTGCTGTTCCAGCAACAAATCTATGTCATCTTTTTATTCTCCTTGTTTTTCCAACAGACGGGAGAGAAGTTGCGTCTGTTTGCGACTTTCTTCTGCTATGGTTTCGAGATTATACACCACATCTTCTAGTGTAGCTATCTCTTTTAATATTTTACGTGCTATGTTGTCTTGTGGTATAAGTTCGTCTGCCGTATTTATGGTTTTTCATCCTCTCTTGTAATGTCCTCCCTTGTAATACGAGGGTCCTCCCTTGTAATACGAGGGTCCTCTCTTGTAATACGGTGGTTCAATATCATGCTTAGTTTGTCATTTCCAATTCTATATCTCTTCATCGCTTGGTTCGCAGATATTTGTCCACATAGTCCACGAAGTTCTACTATTTTTTCTTGTGTCAAGTATCCTCTTTTGTTTTCCATGTTTTTATATTATGATATATTTTAATACTATTTTAAAATAATATTAGAACACAACCAATTTTGGTATCGTCTATATGCAGTTGAAGACTGTTTGAAATCGTCTGTATGCAGTTAAAGACTGTTTAAAATCTTCTGTGTGTAGTTGAAGATTGTTTGGAATCGTCTGTGTGTAGTTGAAGACTGTTTGGAATCGTCTGTATATATTTTGACATCGTCTGGGTATCGTTTGAGTATAGTCTGTATATATTTTGGCATGTTTTGTAATTGTTTAACATCGTCTGTGTGTATTTTGGGGCTATATGGGACTTATTTTGCTTGTAGCATTGCTTGTAGCATTGCTTGTAGCAATTCTGTATGATAATCATGTATACACCATTAAAACAAGAGATAAAAAACATCAACAGAGTATTATTTTTGACGTAATTCATTGGGAATTATAGAATAAGCTATTATAAACTTGGATATTACAACATGGGTTATTTTTAAGTTCCATGCTTTTACGGCTTATTCTTTCATGTAGATAAAAATATCTTTGGTAGATGAAAATTTTATACTACACTTGTAGCAGGTTAAAAAAAAAGACATACCAGCATGGTTTGCTGCTTGTTTGTTTTGTTTTTATTTTCTCTAGTTTTATCGCGATCGCTTTCAGTCTTCCTTTATGATGCACAGATATCTGAGCAAGAGTTTAAGTTTATTTTGGATGAGTTGGATAAATATTATAGTTTGAAACAGGACACCAAACAAAAGAAAGCTGAAATAAGTGAAGTTCAAAAAAAGAACTAGTGGAGCAGGGAAGAAAGGAAGCAATGGCAACCTTACAAAAAAGTCTAAAAAGTGTGTGATAAATTGTTTTAGTAATGTGTATGAGTATGATCCACCACCTTTTTATTCAAGGTCGGAAAATTGTTGATTTGAGTAAAATTTTAATAACAAATCAACAAATTTGTTTTGTATTAAAGAAACATTTTATAATTATAAAGATTCCAAATTAAGACTATTTTTGGATGTAATTTTGATAACTATTAAAAAAATTTAGGTGATGAAAATTTGTCAAATTATATAATTCAAACTTGCAATCTTCACTACCCTAAGATTTTAAGAAGTTTTAATAAATCAAGTAAATCACCATTTTCATGGTGATTAAAGTGTAATTTTGATAACTATTAAAAAAATCTCAAAATATAACTCTGGCTCATCTTATTTCAGCTCCTTGTATTTTTGGTCTCTTGAGTTGCTTAAGAAATAGTGATATTACCAGTGAATATAGACGTCAAATTTGGCGCGCTTTAGTGTGTGTGTTAGACGACGTCACACGCACACGCTCATTAAATTTTGACGTCATATCCGTTTCCGTTAGTAAACAGTCGGTAAACAATGAGTAGCAGCAAACTTAAAGATCCGAAGAAAATGACGTCAACAGATCCGCATGAAAGTCGCGCAGTAGTCAAATTTTGTTCTGAACACCTACCCAAACATTGAAACTAATTAACCGATCGTCTATGAAGTCAACTGTATCTCGTGCACTCGTGTTCAGGTGGCACAAGCGTTTTAGTGAAGGACGTGCATCGTTACAAGATGATGAAAAGAGTTGAACGTGTTGGACGTAATTGTTGCAGTTCACGACGTCGTGACGTCGCTATGACCTCCCCGCTTCAGCATAGTACACACAGATGTGAATATTTTCAACATTATATGTACAATTATCATGGTTCTTGGTAATCTGGTGCACAAAAGATGAAACTATATTTCTTAGGTTTTTTAATGTTGTATTCCCAACGACCTTTGAATACGAGCAAAAGTCTCAATACTTTTGGGATGCCACTCGTACATATATATCAATTACAAGCAATTATGACTGACTTTTTATGGAAAGGAAAAGGGGCGTTAGTTTCGAAAAACAACAACAATATACATAACATTCGAAAAAGGTGACCTTGACATGATCGATGTTGAGAAAGTAAACTGGTGTATAAAAATTAAAACTGTACATAAAATAATTAATTATGAAGTAGGTGGCTTTCGCGTTAGTAATTAAAAAAGGTTGATGTCGATTCACCTGGAATACGGGTATATAAAGCAAACATTTTATATTGGAAAGTGGTCAGTCATAGCGAAATCGTTGGATGAAAACATCCAATAGGCCTATACTTAGTCGTAAATGGCGTCTTATAATTAATTACTCTAAATCAAATGTTATGCATTTTAGACCTAGCAGTGAATTTGAATTCAAATTGGGAAATCAAATTATTGAATATACGTCTGTCTATAGATACCTTGGAGTGAATCTATATGAACATTTTGATTGTGTACAGACTGCAGAAATACTGTCACAAGCGGGCGGTATAGCATTCGGGCTATTATTTCAAATATACAGAACCATAAAGATGTTGGTTATGAAACGTATACTAAGTTAAATTACTCATGTGTGATACCTGTTCTGAATTATTGTTCCTCTATATGGGGTTTCAAAAGTTTCAATAAAATTGACATGATTCAAAATCGAGCTATTCGATATTTTTTGGGTGGGCATAGATTTTGTCCAATTTTAGCGTTTACTGGCGATATGGGTTGGGTAATCTCTACGCATAGGCGTTGGGGCAACATGTTAAGATTGTGGAATCGTCTTGTAAAAATGAATAATGCTAGACTTACCAAAGTCATATTTGTATATGATTTTAACTGTAATGGTAATGCGCGGTATTCAGAAATCAAGAATATCTTAGAGCAAGTGAACCTACTACATTATTTTCATTCCAAGACTGAAGACGAGATGGGTTTGTTAAGAAAATATAACATAGATTGGACCGTAAAAATACAAATTGTCCAAAAATTACGAACTCATATTCAGTTTAAACACGAATACAAATCCGGACCATATGTATTGTCTAGTTTAACAAAGAATTAGATATCACACTTACCACAATTTAAATGTGGAATCTTACCTCTAATAGTAGAGACTGGGAGATATGTTGGTCTTAATGTAAATGATAGGAAATGTAAAATATGTTCTGAAAATGATATAGAAGATGAAATACATTTTTTGTTAAAATCTTCAAAATATGAAAACCTTAGGCAACTTTTTTGAATTAAGGTTTATTAGACACAGAGTGATTTGCACTCTTTATCAAACTTACAAAAAGTAGCATACGTGCTTCACAATCATTATGCGTATATTGCAAAGTCGTTGTATGTGCTATGTTACGCAGGAAACTGTATCTTTACAACTATTATTACCACAGTGTAAATGTTCTGTGTTGTATACGTACACCATTTCATTGTAAACATGTATTGTTTACACTGTCATTGTGCGTGCCTGTAGGTTCGTATGTACAAATGAGCGTAGTTGCGTGCGTACGTATGAATATGTGTATGTACATGTGCATGTACGTAAATTGTATATACGCGTATATACTTTTACCAATGTAAAGACAAAAAACAAATCATGCTCGTTTAGGGTTTAATGGTAATTCCGTTTCACTATACATGTATTTATATCTAGCTGTTTAATGTGTATTTATGTATTTATTATAATATTCTATTTACAGTGGCGTATAGGCCCAATGCGGCGTTGTAATATAATTTGATAACATGTTTGTACATAACACAATGTCACTATAATAAAATATTCTTATCTTATCTTAATCAATAGCCTTCGAATACGCAACATTCAAAGACATAGATTTGAAAACAGTCAACATTATAATAGATGCAACAGAACACACACACAAACACGCACGCACGCACGCACGCACGCACGTACGCACGCACACACACGAACACACAAGCTGGCACCTCATAATTAAGAAATGAAACATCGTTTACGGTGAATTATCGTGTAGGATATCACGGTTTGGAGTCCAATTGTAAACAATAATTTTACGAGCCCGAACGTTAACATTTGAACTACAAACCGTGATATATTCACCGTAAACAATGTTCTTTTCTATTCTAATATCCTAAAATTCCTTCCCAGTTCAATAGCAAAAGGTACAGTGATATATCGTTGCAAATAAAGCGATAGTTTAAACTAGGCTAGATTGTTCGGGTTTATTAGAATTAAAACTAT
>JAWPHD010003270.1:0-5000 GCA_037043455.1 Cyrtodaria siliqua | reverse complement strand
TTGATTGAGACTGTTCATGAACGGTAGTTAAATATGCTAGCTACCGCTCACGCCCTTTAGCCCCGGGTTGAGCAGAACTCAATATTCATAAAGTCAATAGTACATAATTTTAACCATCCCGAAGATGGCATGCATATGGCGGTGGACATAGAGAGTTTCCTCCCTCATGTCCGGCGGCGTATGGTCCCATTATCTAACAAAATACTATGCCCCGAAAGTCAAGATCAGGATAATATATGTGGTATTATGTTTAAAGACAATCTAAGTAAGTGTCAAAGCAATATCTTTGACATTTCATTCTTACCGTCAATTGCATGTGGTGAAAAAATATCTTTAAAGACAGATACAAATATCGGACAGGGAAAGCAGCATTCAAGGACGACAGTCAACCACAAAACACACAAGCAAACATGGAAACAGACAAACGAGAAGGCAAAAGTAATAAAAAATGCAAACGACATCACAAACACAAAAGGGTTGATAATAGGGCTACCGCCTTGGAACGGTCAATGGCAACAAAGGCCACTGGGAGTTTAAACCGGTTCTAGGGTGCACCAAACCTCACACTTACCCTACTGTCATCCCATTAAAACAGGACAGTGTAAAAAAAGAAATCCCCGCCATGATCTTATCTCTAACCAACAAGGCAGCATCAATAGGCAATATAAGTAAACACAAATATGCTCGTGTAATAATACAAATAGCCTAGAAAGCCACAATGAAGGTACTCAAAGCCAACAGTTCGGATACTGCAGCAGCATTTCTCGATCTTCATCTCTCGATTTCAAATGATTGTATTCATACTAAAATCTATGATAAGAGAGATGATTTCAATTTTAACATCGTTAACTATCCACACCTGGATGGAGATGTACCTCGTACTACCTCATATTGGGTGTATATCTCCCAGCTCATTCGATTTGCTAGAGCATGTAATGATGTTATAGACTTCAATGATCGTAATCAAGTTATTACAAGTAAACTTCCTCAGCAGGGTTTTCGTTATCACAAACTACGTATATCTTTCTCTAAATTCTACCGCCGCAACGGCCTGCTGGAAAAGTACAACACCAACCTTAAAACACTTCTGCGACTAGGCGTATCACAACCCTCATTTTATGGAGATGTGGTCTATAAACTTCGAAAGTTAAAGGGGTCTGAGGGGTTTCCTGACCGCTTTACAAATTTAATCAGGAAATTCGTTAGGAAAGGATATAACCCCTTGGTTTTACAGCGCACTGCATGTTTAGTGATTGACCCCTCTACAGTCAGTCATTACGCTTCACTTTTCACTTGTGCGATGACTGGACTATCTCTTGAGACTCTAAGATTGTACCTACTGAAACCCCAACTAAGGGAGGTGGGTGCATGAGCTTTCGTCCCTCGGGTTTTCTGGTCGTACCCTAGATTGGTCTACTCTTTAGCTGCAACTACTATGGTTGTTCAGTACGATTCTGGATACATCCTGAGATGTTTATTATTTTGTATGTATATCTTTATTTGGTTTCTCTGGATGTGGACTTTATTGTTAGAGATTTCCTTTTGATGGGATTTAGTTTTGTTTACACTGTCTTGTCTATTTGGGCCCTGAAGACAGGATAATAGCGAGGATTGTGCGCATATAAAATCGATTCAAGCTAACCAGTAGGCCTTGTTGCCTACTGACCGTTCCAAGTCGGTAACCCTGTCTTCATCACCCTTGCTGTTTTGATTTTTTTACAAATGTGTAAGTACTCAAACTTGTTTTGTTTTGTTTACATTGTCTTGTCTATTTTGGCGCTGAAGACAGGATAATAGAGAGTATTGTGCGCATATAAAATCGATTCAAGCTAACCAGTAGGTCGTATTGCCTACTGACCGTTCCAAGTCGGTAACCCTGTCTTCACCACCCTTTCTGTTGTTTTTGGTCTCTAGTCCTTGTTTGCAGTACAGTGCAGACCTACGATGCCATTGCGTTCGGACGCTGTGGTTTCTATAGGACCCTATATAACTTTTTGTGGTTTAATGATAAAATAAACATTAAACTGGCATCCACCTTCACGGCTTTTTTCCACCAAATTGGGAAGAGGCCCAGGCTCGTCCATTTTGGGAAAAAAATAATGCGATTTTTCTCATTTTGAGAAAAAACTTAAGAATTCAGGAATTCAGTAAATATGGCAATACTATGCTTTATTTATATTGTATTCCATTATTTATTGTAATAACTAACTTGCTTGATTCAGAATTGACTAAACAGACAAAAAACATTGCATTATTCATGATTTTTCTCAAATTCTGAGAGAATGCCACCTTCTGATTCGGAAAGATTTCTTCCAAAATTGGGTAAAAATGCCCTGAACTTGTATCTTGTTTGCGATATTCACAAAATAAGCATCGCTGTCGTTCAAAATACAAATTGCCTTCAAAAAGACATTTGATTCTGCATCCATGTTGTTGTGGGTTTGTAAAAAAGTAGAAATATTTTTTAGACGTAAACAGATTTTAATCATTATTTTCTAGTACGAAAACAAGTAGGAATATTTTGAATTTATTCAGTTCGCTTTTCATTCCGTACATTCAACACAACCCGTTAGGCCGCCTGTGTAAATGTACATTACATTGTCAGTGTATGGGGGAAAAGCTGAAATACAGATTTAAAACAGTAATTGGATTAATTTAATCACAAATAGGTAACCTTTCAATGACTTTTATGGTCATCTTTCATTATATATACATTATTTGCAAAACAAATCAATGGGAAACTACGAAATTAATGATTTTGGTTCCGACCAAAAATGAGGACGGAATTTGCCAACGAGAAAATTTAGCTTAGCGATTTAACGTCGGAATAAAGTGCAAATCAAACAAGAGGTCAATGATAGGTTTTTGATAGCTAGATCAGCATTCCTGTGAAGTTTCATAACAATCTGTCAAGTAGTTTCAGAGGAGTAGTCGCTACAAGTTTTCATTATATAACTCTTATGTAAACAAAGATGGCCGCTGGAGGCCATGTTTAACGTCAAATTAAAATAAATTTTGACAAGGATCAACATCATGCCATACTGATCATTTTAGAAAAAGTCCCATATCAATACACTTATAGTTTTCATGAAGTAGTCGATACAAACTTGTATTTTGAAAACCTATTTTTAGCCATGGCGGCCATCTTGAATTTTTGGACGACCTGAAATTTTGCTAGGATCAATTAGACATCAAGAACAACATTCCTGTGAAGTTTCATGAAAATCCGTCGAGTAGTTACAGAGGAGTAGTCGCTACAAGTTTTCATTATATAACTCTATGTAAACAAAGATGGCCACTGGCGGCCATGTTTAACGTGGCATCAAAATAATTTTCGACAAGATCAGCATCATTCCATACTGATCATTTTAGAAAAAGTCCCATATCAGTATCACTTAATAGTTTTCAAGAAGTGCTCGCTACAAACTTGACTTTTGAAAATCTATTTTTAGCCATGGCGGCCATCTTGAATTTCCGACCAATCTAAAATGTTGTTAGGATCATTAAGACATCAGGAGAAACATTCCTGTGAAGTTTCATGGAAATCCGTCGAGTAGTTTCAGAGGAGTAGTCGCTACAAGTTTTTACTAAATAACTCTATGTAAACAAAGATGGCCGCTTGCAGCCATGTTTAACGTCGATTCAAAACAGTTTTCGACGATAACCAACATCATGCCATGCTGATCATTTTAGAAAAAGTCCCATATCAATGAGTTTTCAAAAAGTAGTCTATACAAACTTGTTTGTTAAAAATCTATTTTTAGATTTGCTGGCCATCTTGGATTTCACATCAACATGAATTTTTGCTAGGATCAACTGGACTTCATGGGCAACATTTCAGTAAAGTTTCATGAAACTCCATTCTGTAGTTTCAGAGGAGTAGTCGCTACAATAAAAGTTTACGGACGGACAGACGGATGACGGACGCCGCACCACGGGATCTCTGATCAGTAGAGCTAAAAATTAAAAGAACAGCCTAATAACGTTGAAAATTTATGGTTATCATCCCGACTGTAAATATTATTGAACTAGGTTTGGTACAGATCCTTCCCACTGATGCTTCCCATCTCTAAACCAGTTCCCTCACCAAAGTTTGGTGTGATTACACCTCCAAGGTTGGTTGTGTCACATTTGTCTTTATCATATATATATTGTACCACCAAGGTTCTTTGAAATCCACCAAGAATTTAATTGAATTTGGGTTGAAAGGTTATATGGCGCCTAACAGGCATGAACATGACAGGCTCATCCTCCATGTACATCGAGATAAAATATGCAAATGGGCCTAGAACCTTCTCACCCTGAACTGCAGATTTTGCTGCAAATTCTATCGTATAAACTCCATTTACGCTGGAGCCACGTTTATTGTTTTTCTGCCACTGCTCTTTTGATGTGAGCGAGATGGCACCTTTAATGAACATGAACAAAAAATGATCATGAATTTGGGGAGATTCTACCCCTCTGCCTACCCCTCCAAAGGATCTGCTGTGGTCCTATTCTTTGCCCCTTGACCAAACGGGGCACCCGTGACCCACACGAGGCAAATCCGGCAAGAACTTCATTAGCACCTATGCATTATTTTGTAACCTCAACAGATAATTATAGTTTGCGAAAATGGGTTTATAGTGAAATTTGGCGCTTGCGAAAGTTTAACAGGGCTAAAAATCATTCAACCAGTATACAGACTCAGTTAGCTTGATACTGATAATCCAGTTTCCTATCAAAACAACCACAGTACTCTAAACATATAGTTTTACATTGATTAGAAGCAGAAACCAGACAGATTGTATGTTTTAATCTAGAATCTATGTAATTTTTTATGTAACTTCAGAAGTTCAGTCCAACTTTCAATACAATGTTCCTATGGCGCTTCAGAATGAGTGTAAAAGTGAAGATACTAAATGTGTGTTTGTTTGTATGTGTCTTACGTCAATTGCAACACATGTAATGTTATATATCGTGTTGTTTTCTACTTTACCCTTTTGCGAATGGTACCAATA
>JAWPHD010003269.1:0-223698 GCA_037043455.1 Cyrtodaria siliqua | reverse complement strand
CGTTAAACGATTCAAGAAACGGTGCTAAACGCAAAAGTAATCTTTAAGTTTCTATAGAGTTAATTATTTCCACCTTTGATTAAACGTCATTAATCGGGAATTAGATTAAGTCCAGATAATTTGGCTTAAAACATAAACCCGCACACTAATATTAAAAAATAAAGAAGCAATAAAGATTTTGTTCTAAATCATTAGCATGGAATGCAATTACGATAAAGGCTACAGGAAAAAAAACACGGATTAAAATAAAAAGCGCATATAATCCTTACCTAGATTAGTGCCTCCTTTGAGATGGTAGCCAAATCCCTTGAACTATCTTTGCATTAAATAAAACAAACAACCAGGAGGACCGCGAACTTAATAAGAAACGGCTACAGCATAATCCGTGTTGCTAAACATTATCAGAAAATGTAGTTGCCGTCGTTAGTATACGCATAAATTGTCTACACCTTCCATAACACCTGGAATTAACTACCCAATTACTGTTAATTAGTTATGACGAAGATAATGAGTTATTACATATTTGATGGGTTATTTACGAGGATTTTGCAGTGCTCAAATTGTTTCATCAACCTTCGCTCGCCGCGTCTTGACGTTCATTGCTGGATTGCATAGCACGCTTCAAAGATGATTAAGAATAGATTGAAAAAAGATAGCAGGTAGGTTTATTAACCCTATATCCGACCAAGTTTTTGTATTACACAATAGCTATTAATTATTCATTTATATCATTTAAACTGGCTTTTGTGAGTGTAATAAAGTAATAGTTTATTAACTATGCATGTGACAACAGCATCACTGTGTTTGTATATAGTTAACTATTTAGTCCCAATTATTTGCATGGCATATCATACGATATAAAAATATAAAAAGATAGTATAATCGGCAGAGCCTCATATCCAGCTCGTTATTAAAGTCAACATTCACAGTCACTCATCTAAGATCATCTAAAAGTAGATATAAAAATCAAACAGGAAATGTAGATTCAAGGACGACAGTCAATCACAAACACACACAAGCAAACAACTATAAAGATGAATAAACGCAAGATAAGACATCAAACATATAAAAGGGTTAACAATAGGGCTACCGCCTTGGAACTGTCGGTGGCAGAAAAGACCACTGGGGTTTAAACCAGGTTCTAGGGTGCACCAAACCGCACTCCTACCCTATTGTCATCCCAATAAAATAAACGGGAAAGTGTAAATAAGATATCCCCGCCAGGTTGTAATCTCTAACAAACAAGGCAGCATTAAAAGGCAATATAATAAATACTGAAATGGGTATCCCTTGGAAGCAACATACACAAACACGAGGTAAACGTAGCAGAATCGGTTTTATCGAGTCTGTTCATGAGAGGTAATTTAAGTGCATCATCTCTCACGCATCCTAGCACCGGCTTAAGCGATATTCTATTTTAAAGCAACACAGATTCGGATTGATAATCTCAAAGGACCAGTAAGTAATAACACTACCTATTTGTAGTCGGGGCAACTTCGAAGTAAAACACATAAATGATCATGTATATATATAATAATAAAAAATAAAAGCCGAGATAGCCACAAAGTAAGTACTCATTGACTTGGCAGAAGCCAGAGCAACAGGAGAAAAAAGCCGTTAAGGGTACGACAAGACAATATCAAAGAAAAACATCAAACGCTACCGTCCTATACGGATTTACATAAGGCGACATACACATTCAAAGTAATGCCAGCTTTAGAAGTGTTTGAAGCCGTTATTTCCCTATAAGTTAATATTTTCGTCAGGGATGGAACTACCGTTTATAAACGAATTATTGGTATCCTTTCGCTTCGAACTGTATACCTCTAGTCACATATTTGTTTTATATTGCCATGAAAGAGATTTCATGTTGAGTCTTTCATCAGATACTCTGGCAGATACCTTACGAAGTCTTTAATTAATAATACTTCTCGGTATCTTGGATGACATATTAAACATTGACAATTCAATTTATTGGCGTAAAATCCAAATACAGGATTGTCACCAAGGACAATTACAATACATATATAAAGACATACATAATCCTCATAGAAATTATTACTAATATTATATAAAGATCAGCATGGTAACTTGCTTATCTGTATGATGTTACAATGTGTATAATGCCTGCTGTTTTTATTATAATCTAAATATATGTAAAATTGCTTCATATTTATGAAATATTAACAATACTTATGTAAAATGATAATGGATATATTCCAAAATAGCATTGATCTATGAATCGAATACAGATTTCCTAGTCATAAACATGTCATATACAAAAGTAATACATACTGAGTTAAGATCATAGTCTTTGCTTATTAAAATATATTTAAATTTATCAAAATCACTCATATTATTAAATGAATTAAATTTTGTATAGTATTATAAGTAAAATGGTGATCTACACGCATTAAGCTTGTGACAGTATATTAGAAAATGAAATTCAGTTCCTACATCAGAGTTACAAAAGGTACATGTTCTCTGCTGAGCTGACAACCCTTTCTTTTCTACGATGGTTAATACTCTATCATAAAGAACTTCAGCTCAACAAAGCTAATAGTTCAGATACCTTGGCTTCTTTCTAGATTTGTATCTCTCTAGTGAAAATGGATAAATAATAAGCAAAATCTCTGCCGAGAGAAATAACTTCAATTTTGACATTGTTAACTATCCGTACTTAGACGGGTAACATAAGACGGAGATGTTCTCCCGAGCAACTTCTTATGGGGTTCATGTTTCTCAATTAATGTGTTTTTATACTTCTTGTAGCCGAGTTGAGGACTTCAATATTCGTAACCTTTGTATAACTGGAAAACTTATCCATCAGCCTGAGGGCTACCGTTACCATTATCATAAAATGTATTATCGTAACTTGAATCTACTTTTAAAATATAATTTTAGTACTTTTCTGCGACAAGGACTATCACAACCTGGCTTCTATGGTGACGTGATTTACAAACTGCGTAATATCCCTGGTCATTATCACTTTCATACAATCGTTATTACTTTTATCAAAATAAGTTATGACCCTATCATTTTGGAAAGCATGTTTAGAGGTTTACAATCCGCCACTATGATTTACGCTTTAGCTGTGCGACGATCGGATAGATTGTGGACCCTATGGTGACGCCTGCCTAAATCCTGAAAGGACGGTAACGTTTGATACGTGTCTTCGATATTGTCTTGTAGTGACTTTAATGGTTTATTCTCGTAATGCGCTAGCTTCTGTCCAGTCACTGAGTACTTACTTTGTTTCTTTTTAGGCTTTCATATTCATATATACATGATCATCTTTATGTGATGCTTATATTGTCTGTTACTGTTGCCTTGTGTGCTAGACGATAAATACTGATAAAGGTGATCCTTTGGGAGCAAAAAACACAAAAAAACTGACGGGTATATCTTTATTCACACCGTTCTGTTTTACTGGCATGATAATAGTGAAGAGTGTGGATTCGTGCACCCTAGAACCTTGTTTAAATCCACCCAGGGCCGTTCTGCCATTGACCGTTTCAAAGCGGTACCCCTATTGTCAACGCCTTTATTTTGTGGTGTCGCATACTTTGCTGCTATATTTCCTTGTAATTGCTGTTTGCTTATATACGTGGTTTTGGGTGTACTGTATCCTGTGAATTCTATATTTCCTTGTAATTGCTGTTTGTTTATATGCGTTTTTTGGGTGTACTGTGTCCTGTGAATGCTATTTTCCCTTGTAATTGCTGCTTGTTTATATGCGTGTGTTTGGGTGTACTGTGTCCTGTGAATGCTATTTTCCCTTGTAATTTCTGTTTGTTTATATGATTGTTTTTGGGTGAACTGTGTCCTGTGAATGCTTTATTTCCTTGTAATTGCTGTTTGTTTATATGCGTGTTTTTGGGTGTACTGTGTCCTGTGAATGCTATTTTTCCTTGTAATTGCTGTTTGTTTATATATGTGTTTTTTTGGGTGTACTGCGTCCTGTGAATGCTATTTTTCCTTGTAATTGCTGTTTGTTTATATGCGTGTTTTTGGGTGTACTGTGTCCTGTGAATGCTATATTTTCTTGTAATTGCTGTTTGTTTATATGCGTCTTTTTGGGTGTACTGTGTCCTTCGAATGCTATTTTCCTTGTAATTGCTGTTTGTTTATATGCGTGTTTTTGGGTGTACTGTGTCCTGTGAATGCTATATTTCCTTGTAATTGCTGTTTGTTTATATGCGTGTTTTGGGTGTACTGTGTCCTGTGAATCCTATATTTCCTATTCGACTTTTATATCCACTTCTAGAAGTATAATTCATATTGACATTTTACAAAAATTCGAAATTCGACAAATTTGTGTATATGTACCGTGAGTGAGAAAAAAATGCTACCATGTTTACTAGTCCTATTTTCATGGCAGCCTTACTGGTTGAGCAGAACTCAATATTAATAAAATCCATAGAACATAATTATAACCATCCCGAAGATGGCATGCATATGGCGCAGGACATAGAGATTTTCCTCCCCCATGTCCAGCGGCGTATGGTCCCAGTATATAACACAATACTGTGTCCCGAAGAGCGAAATAAACAAAATGGAATTCAGTTGGGAGCAGCGGTTATGAAGCCTGCATATCACAAGTAACAGCCAAAAGATCGACGATAATGCTCATCGCCTTCGAGCACATGTCACGGAGGAACACTACCTTGAACGCGAAGAAAATAATGCTTGGGACAAGCTTCGGAGATCCAAATCATTTACACCCAGTTCAGCCCCGAACTTTGAACGAGCTCACTATTGAAGTCCAGAATTAATAGACATGTCTTAAAAAGAAGCGTATCAACAGACTCATTCGCAGCATGAAGAGACAGTGTTTGGCTACAACTCATGCAAATGGAGGATTTTTCCTCAATTAATTTCGTTTAATTGTAAATGAAATGATTTTTTCACAATGAAGTGTGTTCTTAAAACTAATTTCACAAAATAATATTATTGCTGTTTTTCTCCTCTTTTATTTAAAAACTATATCAAATGTAAAAACCAATCCCTAGCAAATCATGAATAGTGTATTATTATACTGAATACATAATCGCATGAATGATTTTCGTTTTTGTGGAGAGAAGTTAATGTGTTTTTAATGATGAAAATAAATTGTTATGCCGGATGTTTTTACAGTGGGTATGTGTCATTAAGTAAGCGATATGCTTTATACAGCACGACCGGCCACTTTTATTGGTTAAAAGTACAAACTGTAGCATATGTCATGACGTTTTATTTTACAGTTATCAGTTTTACAAAATCAAAACGGATATATTTAAATAATGAATAAGATGATTGGGTGACAAATTGACCAATGAAATTAATCAAATAACACGACTGGCTAACAGAGATGACTGCTTTGTATCCTGACTGTATATATATTCTGAAAACATTCACTTAACTTCAGTTTTACTATTCTACCGGTAAACTAACTGAAAATGGTTCTCATCAGGACAGTTTTCGTCGTATTACTGTGCTACGGCATGGGTGTATATACATGTACACAGGAGTGTAGTGAATACCAGGGGACAATAAGTCTGATGGCAAGACCGATGGATTGCCAA
This sequence comes from Cyrtodaria siliqua, assembly GCA_037043455.1. Taxonomy (NCBI): domain Eukaryota; kingdom Metazoa; phylum Mollusca; class Bivalvia; order Adapedonta; family Hiatellidae; genus Cyrtodaria; species Cyrtodaria siliqua. The sequence goes on along the minus strand of JAWPHD010003269.1, from coordinate 218,134 downwards.
GACATTCAGAATTTTGGACAGAGTGAGAATGGATTGTACACAATTTATCCAGATGGAATTACCGGGTTGCGCGTCCGCTGTGACATGAGCACGACTTCAGGAGGATGGACAGTATTTCAAAGAAGAGTTTCTGACACTGACTTTAACAAAACTTGGATCGAATACGAAAACGGTTTTGGTGATCCCAATGAAAACTTCTGGCTTGGCAATAAGCACATTTACGCATTAACATCTCGAGCCAATTATAAACTAAGAGTGGACCTGGCTCTCTCAAACGGAACATCAAGGTTCGCAGAGTATAGTGCATTTGCAATTGAAGACGCTGCATCAAAATACAAATTGCACGTGAGTGGATACGTAGGTACCGCAGGCGACAGCATGGCAGTTCAAAATGGGATGAAGTTTTCAACAAAAGATTCCGACAACGACATTTACAGTGGGAATTGTGCCACATCCTTCACTGGTGCTTGGTGGTATGCAAAATGTCATTATTCAAATTTAAACGGTGACTATGGAAACACCGCGTACGCCAAGGGACTCACGTGGTATCATTGGACGGGCTACTACTTTTCTGTGCCATTGGTAGAGATGAAGATTAGGAGAACTTAGAAAAGGCATAGAACGAGATAAGAAAAATAAATAACAGCAACATTGTAAAAGACTGAGATGATTTTACTTAATCTTTTAACTAATTGTTAATTACACATTGTTGGCTGTGTATAGTTTGTATTGTTGTTCAGTATTTCACGGTTTATATGCTGAAATCCAATTGTATCTATATTTATGAGATTTAACACATTTTTTTTTGGTTTTTGTAACATATACTCAACAAAAAAAGAAACTTCCGCAACTTTACCCATGTAGACTAAATGAAAATATATTTTGTTTGATCTTATATGTTAATACCTTTGGTAAAAGGCCAGCACCGTCATGAAAACAGTTTTCCTTGAATCAAACTTGTACGCACAGTTATTCCCCTTGTTTTGGTTTAAACAGCATTTCCGGGTCTTGCGGTTTAAACTTTGATTTAACACAGTTGTGTTCTATTGAAATAAACAGAAGATAACCCCATCACCAAAAAGGCGGAGAAAGTAAGCTGACCTGTTCACTCACTTTTGCGCCATACAGCTTTCAAAATGAATATTTTCAGATTACCTCCCTTTATAATATAAATATAGTGATTTCGCAATTTGAATAAAACATGTTTTAGCAGCAACACACTAACTCTGGTTTTCGATGTTTATTAATATTGATCAGAATGATTGAGTGATAAGTATAAAATGATGAAATTATATCTAGATTGGTGTACAAAGTGTAACAAAGTCAACCCTATGCAAATCGCAGCTTAAGATGCGGAAGTTTCTTTTTTTGTTCCGTATATTTCACGGTTAAAACACCCAATTCCATTTGTATTAATAATTACATGTTCTTGCGAAACGAAACTTTTATATGAAACGTTATATAACACGCTTATCAGCTATATTTTATAATTTGTAAAAACTCACAATAGACATAAATACACTAGTAAAATAGGTTCATTATACATACAACACTAGGTCAGTCATAAGGAAAATCTCTTGCTTATCCATTTAGCTATAAGGAGATAATGATCTATTTTGTAATTTTGATAACATACTTTTAATAAAGTGTATTACAATGTATGTATTGTTTGCCTCTATTCTACTTTTATCCCGTCCGTTCAGATTGAAGCGGATGCGTTTCCTGCGCATTTCCCTAATCACAACACATTTAAACTGTTTGCACTTTTGTGAACGTCAAGCAATGGAGCTATTGTTGTATGATGTCTTTATTATGCATACTATCATTAAATAGTTAACAAACATTTGTTAAGTATGTATTTAGATATATATATATAAATATATATATATATACAGTATCCCCAAGATCCGGCACCTTTCATTGTCACTTTCTCAATATAGCTGTGTGTGGTTGAACGCTTAAATGTGGCCCACTCATATGAGCTATACGTGTTTATATGTATGCGTCTATATGTTAATTGTGCCTCAAGACGAGCGTGTTATGATGTAGAGATACAGTTCATCAACGTGTGTTGCAGCTACCTTTTTTAAGGAGTGAATTTATACGCTTGATTTCTGTGTATCTCGTCATAGCTAGGCGCCCTGCCGTAGTTCGTCCGAAGGTTGTCTGTCCTTGGTAGTTCACAAATGTTTCTCCCTATATATATATATATATATATATAGATAGATATATATACATGTTCGACCATTCTTAAAGTTCGTTCTATAAAGGAATAATAATAATAATAATAATAATAATATACATGTACTTGAGTATTCAATGACAGTACAAGCTGGAGAAATAGGTGAACATATCATACTGTAAGTTTAGTGCACACTACATAGGAATATTTCAGTTAGATTTACTGTGAATTGTACATGCATTTTCAATAAGATTACACATTAGGGTATTGATGCAACTACTTATTAAATGATAAGCGGCTCACTGGATTGAGAACGCTCTGCAATACGCCATTCCCAGAGTCACGTCACGTGTGGGTGTGAAATAATATTGTAGTTAGTATTGGATGTTACAGTTCATATTATCCCCGTTAATGATAGATAATGTTTGATATAAATGACAGATGGATTGACGTTTTATAAAGATTAGAGATCATTTAACTTTTGTAGTTGTGTGTGAAGTCAAACAAATCAGTTTAACAAGCGTTTAAAGTATATTTAATACTGCCATTGTCGTTTACTGGGTTATTCCATGTAGTTGACGTTAACACATATAATTTTTAAGACGATGCCACTTTGATGGGTTCTTTGATTCTGCGTGTGTTTATGGTTGACGGTCGTCCTTGAATGCTGCTTTTCCTATTCGATTTTTATATCTTTATTGATCTGTAAGCAAGTAAATATAAAAGTCGAACAGGAAATGTAGCATCAAGGACAACAGTCAACCACAAACACACACAGAAACAAACAACAACTACAAATATGTATAAAAGGCAAGATATGACATCACAAACATTACAGGGTTGACAATAGGCCTACCGCCTTGGAACTGTCAGTGGCGAAGAACAAACCATTAGTTACATGTTTTCATTTGATCATTATTTACTAAACATAGTAAAGTGGTTATTATGAAAACTTACAAGGTTAAAACGATATTCTCCGACAGAAGTAGCATCCCTTTCAATACAAAAGTTGATATACACGAACACACAAACTTATGTTATTAAGAATGTGAAACAAAGCATAACACGCCTTCTAACACAAATTATATCGCCAAATATATTCTCAAAGGACCAGTAAAATAACACTTCTGATTCGTACAAAGAGAGACCTCACTGCACTAAACGGACGCAAGGATGAATGCTAACCATTACGAATTGAACTGAATGTTGTTTAACGGCTCATCAACACAGTATAGGTTATTTAGAGCCGCCCCAGAGATAATATGTCACGGAGGAACACTTCCTTGAACGCGAAGAAAATAATGGTTGCCACTCGTTCAAATGATGCTTATCCCATCGAACATGCTGAGACATGCTTCGGAGATCCAAATCATTTACACCCAGTTCAGCCTCAAACTTTAACCAATAGTCCTTAAGGTGGTTTGACTATCTTGTAAATTGTAACAAAACTGATTAGTACTATAACAAATATATACAATTATTAAAGATGGGTTTAGCACAATACAAGGCAATGTTTACAGTTTATGTTTATTGGAATATATTGGCCACGGACTTTTTTCCAGTGGCCAAATAGTTGGCGCGACACAGAACTGATAACGGATATAACTTTTCTCGAGTTGGTACCCATAGTTTTGGCTTTTCAAATATGGGGCAATATGTTCCAGGGTAAAAAGATTGTCCTGCATACGGACAATCTCGCGCTGGTCTCTATTCTAAACAAAAAAAGTCCAGATCTGTTAGAGTGATGAACCTTGTTCGTCCCCTTGTTTTGCAAACTATGTTGTTTAACATACAGTTTCATGCAGTTCCTATTGAAGGAAAAAACAATTGTATAGTTGATGACTTATCTCGTAAACAATGGGTTCGTTTTCAGCAGCTGGCTCCCAGGGCAGAACAACACCCATGTCCAGTTCCTGCATCTTTCCTAGCGTTGATATCCAGTCTCGAGCAGACAGGCTTTTAGAGGCATCGTTGGCCTTTAACACGCGGGAATCTTACAATACAGGCATTAAATCGTTTGACACTTTTCGAGTTAATTATAATATGCAATTGGCCTGGCCTCCAAGCATACAGCAAGTAGTCGATTTTATTGCTCATCTGTCTCTTAAAGGGTGCGCACCCGCAACAGCTCGTTCATATTTGTCTGGCATTAGTTTCAAATGCAAACTTTTGCATTTATCAGATGTAACAAATAATTTCGTAATTAAAAAAATGTTAGTTGGCATGAATCGTCTTGATAAAAGGGTCGATCCCAGACTCCCCGTTACTCCAGATATGTTTGTCAAGATTTTCAAAATATTACCGGCTATTTGCAGTTAAAATTATGAAGCTTTTATGTTCGCAGCTGCCTTTGCTCTGGCATATTTCGGGTTTTTTCGAGCAGGAGAATTAGTGTCGGATAATAAGAGCCATACAATGCATGCACTGATTTTCGACAGCATACACTTTTCTCAAGAAAACACTCTACTGGAAATACATTTGGCACACTCAAAAACAGATCAGAGGGTGTGGGCACTATTATTTCACTTCCAGCTATTAACTTTACAATATGTCCTGTCACTCGTCTTAAATCGTATTTAGAGGTTCGCCCCAAATGTATCGGTCAGCTATTTATTCATTTTGGGGGTGGTCAAGTCACTCGGTATCAATTTAGCGCGGTGTTAAAAGAATCGTTGATCGCTTTAGGAATTGATGCCAATAAGTATAAGTCTCATTCTCTACGTATTGGCGCAGCTTCCAATGCGTCGCGTCTGGGAATGTCAGATGACATGATCAGAGAGCTTGGGCGATGGGACTCTAAGGCTTACAAAACATATATCCTAGTTCCGACCGAACAGCTCAACTATTGTTCCCCTAGGTGAATCGAGTCTTAAGTATTCCAGATACAAGATCTCGAGTGTGGATTGTGGGCTCGTCCTTTATTACGAGGGCGTTTACATATGCCAGACAATCACCATCGGAAGGAGTCGGCCTGGGATTAGACGAGCTGCATGCGAGTGTTTGGTGGCAAGGGAAAGGTGGTTTTAGATGGCACCAGGTCGAGAAGAGGCTCCAACTGCTGTTGACTATTGAAGACCCTCCTAATGTACTAGTGTTGCACTGCGGCGGTAATGATATAGGTCAAGTACCAGCTGCAGAATTAAGGCACCAAATGTTAAAACCTTAAACAATATCAAAGACCTTATAATACCTGGAGTTTTTATTGTGTGGTCACAAATTCTTCCGCGTTTAGTTTGGCGGGATGAGTTATCTCATTCAGCTTTAGAACGTGTGAGAGTTAGGGTTAATAGTAAGGCGGCTACAGAAGTGATTAAACTGGGGGGCGGGTACATAAAATACCCGGAAATAGCAGAGTCAAATTTGCATTTGTATTCTGGCGAAGTTCATTTGTCCACCAAGGCAATAAAATATTCTTGCAAAACCTACGTCTCGGGCTGCATTATTTTCTTTCACTTTTAAACAATGAATAACAATGTTTACCCCTCTGGCAATTTGAATGTTAGTGTGTACATGTCAGGAGTTTTCTAATACTGTTGCAGTCACTATTGAAGAATTTTATTTTGAACGTTCTCTATTTCGAGACGTTTTTTGTTTTATATTGTCGAGACATTTGCTTAAGCAATTTCCTCTACTTGAGGAGTGTGTTGTCTCTATTTGAGGGTTTTTTCTCTTTGCGCTCTCTATTTGAGGCGTTTCTTATTTTGGCGAGACATTTGCGTCAGCCATTTCCTCTATTTGAGGCGTTTTTTATTTTGGCGAGACATTTGCGTCAGCCATTTCCTCTATTTGAGGTTGTTATTTTAAATAGTTTGTATTGGCCACTCAGCTTTGTCGTATATATTTAAACCATGTTGCATTTAGTCTAGTCTCTAAGCTGTGTCCCGCTTCCCCCATGTGTGGCGGTGTCACGCAGGGATTTGCTTTTCGCAGACTGCATGACATGTGGCAGTTTTCGCGGTCACAGTAATTACTTATTGTGTAGTTAATAAGAATTTTGACATTTTCAATGCAAGAACTTTCAATTAGGTACATTTGTCTTTGTGAACTGCTGTACCCAGGGTTCATAAAGTACATACATATGTTTAATTAACTACACATTTTATCTTCTATATTAGGTACATTTGTCTTTTTGAACTGCTGTACCCAGGGTTCATAAAGTACATGAATATGTTTTATATTTTATTTTGTTGAAGCCGTGGCCAATATATTCCAATAAACATAAACTGTAAACATTGCCTTGTATTGTGCTAAACCCATCTTTAATAATGGAATTTGTGCGTTGAAGGACAAATTACTGTTATTCAAGTGGATTATAAAATAAATTTAGTGTATAAATTCTACCGGTGCATTTTATACATAGACACCGGCAACTTTAATTATCATATTCCTTTCTCTAAACAGTTGGACAAAACAACAGGTTACTCAGTAATTCATTCGATACAAAACATTTATTTTACCTGTAAACATTTATTTGTCAAAAAGCGTGCGCGAATGACGTTACTTAACGTGAATGACGTCACTTAAATCTCGTATTGGCGAGTTTCTTCATATTGGCCTTGTTTTTTTCATATTGGCCGACTTCCGGTTCATATTGGCCGAGTTTGCGTCGTATTGTGTGTAGAGTTTCTTGTAAAACAAGGCTAATATAGTTAAGTTAATTAATAATAATAATTACATGTTCTTGCGAAACGAAACTTTCAAGTGAAATGTTATATATCACGCGCATCAGCTTTATTTTATAATTTATAATACTCACAATAGACATAAATAAGTTCATTTACATACAGCACTAGGTCAGTCGTAAGGAAAACATCGTGCTTATCCATTTAGCTATATAAGGAGATAATGATCTATTTTGTAATTTTGATTACATACTTTTAATAAAGTGTATTACAATGTATGTATTGTTTGCCTCTATTCTACTTTATTGACCGTCCGTTCAGATTAAAGCCGATGCGTTTCCTGCGCATTTCCCTAATCACAACACATTTGAACTGTGTGCCACATTTGAACTGCCAACACGTTGTGCCCTTTTGTGAACGTCAAGCGATGGAGCTACTGGTACTGTTGTATGAAGTCTTTATTACGAATACTATCATTAAATAGTAAACAAACATTTGGTAAATATGTATTTAGAAATATATATATACATGACATACATTTCGATCATTCTTAAAGTTCGCTCTATAAAGTAATAATAATAATAATAATAATAATAATAATAATAATAATAATATATATGTACTTAAGTATTCAATGAGAGTACAAAGAAGGATAAAAATATCGGACAGGGAAAACAGCATTCAAGGACGACAGTCAACCACAAAACACAAAAACAAACACGCAAACAGACAAACGAAAAGGCAAAAGTAATAAAAAATGCAAACGACATCACAAACACAAAAGGGTTGACAATAAACCGGTTCTAGCGTGCACCAAACCTCACACTTACCCTACTGTCATCCCATTAAAACAGGACAGTGTAAATAAAGAAATCCCCGCCATGATCTAAACTCTAACCAACAAGGCAGCATCAATAGACAATATAAGTAAAACACAAAAATGCTCTTTTAAATATAATACAAAAAAACAATAGCCTAGAAAGCCACAATGAAGGTACTCAATGACTTGGCAGAAGCCAGAGCAGTAAGAGAATACACCATTAAGGGCACGACAAGAAAGAACATGGACAAACATTAAACGCCACCGTCCCAATGGGCTTTAGGTAGGCGTCATCATAGGGTCCACAGACTGTCCGGTCATCGTACAATTAAAGAGGAAAGCATAGTGGCGAACTGTAAAAGGGTCCACCACTAAGCATACAGTACGTTGCAAAATAATAGGGTCATAACCTCTTTTGATAAACTTTTTAACAAAGATAGTATGAAAGTGATCATGACCAAGAATCCTACGAAGTCTATAAATCACATCACCATAGAAGTCAGGTTGTGATAGTCCTTGTCGCAGAAGAGTCCTTAAATTACATTTATATTTGGAAAGAAGATCATACGATAATAAAATTTTGCAAAGGTTTTACGAAGTTTATGGTAACGGTAACCCTGATTGAGTAACTTTTTAGTTATACAAAGATTACGAATATTAAAGTCCACAACTCGAGTACAAGCTCTAGAAAAACGAATAAGTTGAGACAGATACACCCCATAAGAAGTTGGATAAATAGATGGACATGACATATTGTATGTTTTGTGCACACTTACATTGGAATATTTCAGTTAGATTTACTGTGAATTAATTGTACAGGCATTCTCGATAAGATTACACATTAGGGTATTGATGCAACTACTTATTAAATGATAAGCGGCTCATTGGATTGAGTACGCTCTGCAATACGCCTTTCCCAGAGTCACGTCACGTGTGGGTGTGAAATAATATTGTAGTTAGTATTGGATGTTACAGTTTATATTATCCCCGTTAATGATAGATAATGTTTGATATAAATGACATGTGGATCGACGTTTTCTAAAGATTAGAGTTCATTTAACTTTTGTAGATGTGTGTGAAGTCAAACAAATCAGTTTAACAAGCGTTTTAAAGTAAATTTAATATCCCCATTGTCGTTTACTGGGTTATTCCATGTAGTTGACGTTAACACATAATTTTAAGACGATACCACTTTGATGGGTTATTTGTTTCTGCGTGTGTTTGTGGTTGACGGTCGTCCTTGAATACTGCTTTTTCTGTTCGATTTTTATATCTATATTGATCTGTAACCAAGTAAATATAAAAGTCGAACAGGAAATGTAGCATTCAAGGACAACAGACAACCGTAAACACGCACAGAAACACTTACAAATATGTATAAAAGGCAAGATATGACATCACAAACATTAAAGGGGCGACAATAGGCCTTGGAACTGTCAGTGGCAATGTTGTAAAACATTTTCAGAACAAACCATTAGTTTCATGTTGTCATTTGATCATTATTTGCTAAACATAGTAAAGTGGTTATTATGAAAATTTACGAGTTTAAAAGGATATTCTCCGACAGAAGTAGCATCCCTTTCTCAGATTAAGGATACGATTTCACAAAACAGGAAAAATGCAATTGAGGGAGATAAGTTGATAGACACGAACACACAAACTTATGTTATTAAGATTGTGAAACAAAGCATAACACGCTTTCTAACACAAATTATATAGCCAAATATATTCTCAACGGACCAGTAAAATAACACTTCTGATTCGTACAAAGGGAGACCTCACTGCACTAAACGGACGCAAGGGTGAATGCTGACGATTACGAATTGAAAATGTTGTTTAACGGCTCATCAACACAGTATAGGTTATTTAGAGCCGCCCCAGAGAGAGGGGAAGGATACATAGGAATCCGGGAACCGTGCCCTACTTTTATTATCGAATAGATTCCTAAATATCTCTGAGGCCGTTATCTTTGAAATGTGCGAAAACCAAGTCCTGGCGTAATCACAACAAAGTAAACGTAGGGAAATAAAGGAGGGGTTAAATGCGACTATCAAGGAAAGTGCTTGATCGTTTCTGTTCGTTGGTCGGGCTGTAGTTACAATATAGACTACATGTTGCCCTCAAATGGCAAACTAGATACACAGCAACGTATGGGCGCCGTTTCACTATTTATTCACTATGAATATCCATAATTCGAATAAAATATATTTTATATTAATTATGGATATCAATAATTAGTTATAGATATCTTATATTCGAATTATAGATATCTGTAATTCATTTATTGATATCCATAAATAGATTGATGGATATCTTATATTAGAATTACGGATATCCATATTTCATTTATCGATATACATAATTCGAATTCATTTATCGATATATCACATTCGATTTATAGATATCTTTATTTCATTTATAGATATCATTAAATCGAATTGTGGATATCCATAAATGAATATAAGAAATCAATAAATGCTCGTGATTTAATGATATCTATAATTTCACTGCGGTATAAAGTAACGGATCAGCCATTATTTCCACGGTGGAAAAAAACTGATAGATGGATATCTATAATCGAAGCGATTATAGATATAAATAATTTAATTAAATATATTATATTACACTACCCATAAAAAGTGAATATATAGTAAAACGGCGCCCCATAGTAACGCACTGTTTGCATCTAATCTGTGCAGCATCTGGTGGTGTGTTTTTTAAACTCGTATATTGTGATAAAGAGAAGTTCGTGCATTGTTACAAGGCTGTCAGATACAATCTAAATGCATATATTTTACAAAATCGATTTACTACATAAGACCGTAGTGCATGCATAATGACATTATCCCACGCACATGATCGGGAAACGGATATCCAAAGTGAGACGATGTCGATATGCATGACATACATACAACTACAAAATACTCTTAAATCAACACTGAATCACCTTCAAACATTCAAATACAAATAATTATATTTTTCAGCAATAATGTGTATTCAATGATGTGTATAGCATATATAAAACATAAATGCATACACTATTTGAAAAAAATCTAAGCACATTGCATCATGCATATTTACAAAGCAGCGAAGATGGATACATTTTTGCAAAACAATAGTTATTGGCCTAAGAAAATATGCATAGGTTTTTGTTATAGTTTGAAATATGTTATGGGTTTTAATACAAACGAAGCGAAGCGGGGTGCAGAATTAAATTCCATACAATTCAAACTCTAAGCGATAACCGGCTTATAAATGGGTAGATATTGTCAGAGTTACTGAGTTCAATTTTTCACAAACAGCACCAATGCAGACATTTTATCAGAATTAGTTCTCAGTTTCTTAAAGAGACACACGGCAATCTTGATTTTTTATTTAACATTCTAACACGAGTCGACCTCCGCAATCTTTCATATACACAAAGAAGAGAGACAGCTGTATGTTATTCTACGATAAAATACAGCTGTTCCATCAATTCCCCGCGTATATTTCATCCGTTGGAAGCGCCACGTTACATGACGTCATTTGGTAAATATACGTCACGAAGACAAACTCAACAGTAATTTTAATTAAAAGTTAATTACAACAAACTGGCCATGCTCCCAAACCGTGCAGACCCCCGAAATAAACCCATCATATGCATCAGTACATATGACAGTAATTATATATATTTAAGCATCTTGAACAAGGTGAGAACGTTTGACGTCATACAGCTATATGACGAAAGCAATGACTTAATTGTTTGTCACGTGACTAGTAGTGTATTGGAACGTAGAACGTTACATACGGGGGCGTCCAATGGAACAGCCTGTAAACATAGCAGCCTGATTACCTTGTCCTCCGAGATAATATATAGTGACCAAACAGTAGCTGAACAATGAGGTTATTTTTGTGTTAGAATCGAAATAATAAATACGGTGAATAAAATCGGATGTACGGTTGTCGTTGTGAAAAATATAAAATAGCATTTAAAACAGAGACTCAAAAACGTTTTATTTATTTACCATACTAAGCAAAGATGTAGGTTAACTACATTACATTTCTTGACTGAAAATCAAAGTAAACATACGGCTTTGAGAGATTGAAGATTTAAAATACACAAACGAGTTTATGTAAATATGCATTATTAACATTAATATATCACTATAAAGGTTAATTATTCAGTTGTGAAAACTGAATTATATATATTCCATGACAAATGGGCTTTATATCATGAAATAAATTGAGGCAGTCTAACCGGGTTCCGAAACTGACTTAATTTAAAACATAATCAACGGACGATAATCGTGTAACACAAGAACTAAAGTTATCATGTTCACTTGCTGCAATTCTGCTATATTTAAATAATCAAGGGCAGTAACCGATTTAACTTATCCGAGATTGAAGAAAAACTCATGTCAAATTTGGTGAAACTTATATAGTCCGAGGGCAGTTGCCTTGCAGAGATGTTAACGTAGCCCACCACATCCGTAGAAGGTTTTACACTCGATCATGTTAGAGTAATATCCCAGAAATATGTCTAACCCTGTTGTAGTCACGAGTTGTGGTAGCACTAAAAAAATATTCAAGATGGCGTCTAAGGTGGCCGCCAAAATGTGATATACAGTTATGGTAATTCTTTTGTTTCATGACATTTGTACCAATAAAGATATTATTATTAACATTTACAATTATGTATATCTAAGCTAGACATATTATCTCACGCCCAGTTTAGTAATATTTGGCAAGGTTCAAGGTCACAGGGGTCAAAGGTAAAACCTGAGCTTTTTTGGTGTCGTTGTGTCTTCTTTGTTTATTTTAAAACATACAGAGATCTGTAGAAGGTTTGACACTTGATCATATTAGAGCAACAACTCAGAAATAGTTCTAACCATGTTGTAGTCATGGACTGCGATAGCACTCAAAGGCATTTCAATATGGCATCCAAGATGACCGCCAAAACTTGATTTTCAACAGACCGTCTAAGGATAAATTGCGTTTGCATATTTAAATGATACTGAAATATATATGTTGCATCTAATGTATAAATTGTATATATCCATAGGCGTAGAGGTAGAGGACCAATGATGCATGGAGGGTGCAAAGAGATCAGGTCATGAAATTGCACATTTGGGACCTGGAACTCATATCTTCATTGGTTTGTGGGTCTGTTACTACATCATTGACATTATGTGTTACATTAATAGTATCAATGGTAAGCATGCGATTTCGGTCCAACCATGATGTAACCATGTTTAAACGTGAGCCTTATAGTATATGATTATCTGTATGTAAAATATTTAATACAGTCTTTATCTCCACCCTTTCCATTCCACTAAACATAGACAATTATTCGGCAACTTCTTTCAAATAATACTACACGTCTCGGTACTTGAAGTACTTTGATTACAGTATGTTACCTATTTGTTTTTAGTTTTAATAACAACATAGTATTTACATTTAGCTCTTTTCCTTAACATTTAGTGACGCCGACGTTTGTATCAGTAATGCCGTTTGCTTTTCTGTTTTGCCACCTGTTTACCTTACGTATTAAACCTGTTTACCTTAGCAACGTGTTTACCTTAGCAACGTGTTTACCTTAACAACGTGTTTAGTTTTCGCGAACATATTACGTTTGCACTCTTTTATTCCAGATGCCTATGTTTCCTTTTCTACCGTAGTGTGTCAACACTTTCTTGTCCCTTCATTTTTGTACTGGTCGTACATAGCTCTTGTTAGCACATGTTAGTTACACCCTAATTCATTGTTTAGTTGAACCAAATTCACAGTGTTCATGATATATTCAGGAAACACGGAAAACCGTGCACATTTTAAGTGGCCACAATAGGGTGCCCGGAAGGGCCGTTTAATAAGTTTAGTTTTGTGCTAATGCATGTAAACGTATAGGTATATCTCCCTTGAAAGGCAAAATTGTGTAAGAGTCCTTTCGTGTAGATTTTAATACTGCGAATGTAGCCACGTATGTCACGGACTGAACGGGGGAAATAATGGTTTGGGCGTAACGTTTGCTATAAAATCCATTGTCTTCTAGTTCTGGCCGGGATTGCTTGATAGTTGCTTTGTTTGGAGCAGGAGTTGGACGGCAAAATTCACAGGCAATATGTGGTCAGTATTTATTTTATTAACTTTTATCGTACATTTGTATTCAGTGGGCGGCGCCATCTTGGTTGGCGGTTACGACATCCGGTTAGCTTTGATGTTTCACAAACATTAACTTGACACTAGCATATGATTTTGAAGTTACTTTATTAGATGTAATTATTGTAATTGATCATTAATTGTAAAACAGTATTAATTTGATAACATGGTATATTTGGTGCATTAGTTAACAATGAGATGAGTGACTAGTATAAATGTTCGACGCGTATGCATAGCGTTGTATAATATGGTCGTTAGTTGGCATACATGTGTGCATGCATAACTCAGTGAGTGTAATATACGAGTGATTTGATAACGTTGTATATTACATGTATTAGAGGCATTGGTTAACAGCGACGTACATGTCGTATACATGGCGTTGTAGAATATGTATACATTGCTACTCATCATAAGTACAGCTTACATATATTTATTAAATAATGATTTGTTTGGGTAATGATAATTATGCAAGATTGGTATGTTTATCAACCGACATCTAAAACGTATGTATAATTACAGCCTAAGCCATCCAGGGTTGGATATAAGCCATCCAGGTGTGGATGTAAGCCTTCCGGAGTGGAGCTAAGCTTCCACGCATAACGTTAAGAGCGGTGGAGACGGTCCCCGTACCTGCGCAGCACGGCCAGGTTCTAGTAGCGACAACCCCCGGGACACGAGGTGGGCCCGTTATCAGTCCTCACTGGAGGAACATCATCCACAACCTCAGTTGAGGTTAATCATCATACATATCGCGTCATCAACCCTTATAGAAGGCATTTGATGACAATCAATCATTGGATTCGCGCATCATCATCTTCATGAGCTCTCGCGCATCACAGTTATCGCGCTAGATCATAGATCAACATTGTTATAACGTTAACAACACTTTAGTGTCGTATATAATCAGTCGACACATTCAGTATTTGTTACAATACTAAGAACGTCTTAAACGTTCATGAGAACATTCTTTTCATATTTCATCTTTGTATTCACTTTTTTTTTTTTAGATAATTGTATATATATTTATCATATTTTAAAAGTTGCATTAAACTTATGTAAATGCATTCACCGTCATTGATTCTTTCCTGAGTTAGCCCCAACCACTAGGGTCATCTTGCGACAACATGGCCTCAGCTATCGTCACGTGATTTGTGTGGTGGCAGGAATTATTGGCTACAATATCACTGCGCGGAGGTTGTGTTATTTTGCGGTAAAATTCGGTTGTTCCATTTATTTTTCATCCGTTTGAAGCGCCACGTTACATGACGCCCCCTTTTAAACCGTTAACGTCTTAGAACGAAAGTAAATAAACATTTTGATAAATATACGTCACGAAGACAAACTCAACAGTAATTTTAACGAAATGTTAACGAAATGTTAATTACAACAAACTTGCCATGCTCCCAAATCTTGCACCCACGCCCCCCACACCCACCCCAGCCACCCCCACCCCATACCCCGACATAAACCCAGCATATGCATCAATACACATAGCATTAATAAGCATATTGAACAATTTGACGTTTACTCGCAACTGTATTTTATTCACCGATAAAATTCTCTCTCCTTACTGCACTCGTGATTTAATTACTACGCATCCGAACTCCTATTTCATCGATAAAATACAAGTACGTAAAAGTCACAATATCGACCATTAGCGACAATACACGCCTGACATCTCCTACGCATATTGGGATATACCGGGTATTAGTTGTGTGCCTTTAGCTTTTGGGGGTCGTACTGTTATGCTTTGAATTTAAGTTTATTGTTGATCAAATTTGAATGAATTTTTCAGCAAATCAACTGTAGATATTGTTAAATAGAATAGATGAAATTAAAATTTAATTTCTAATGAAATATGTCAGTTATCTTTATTTCCCTGTAGCGTTTTTAAAGTCGTTCAGTGTAATATACTGCTCTTAATCAAATGGTACACGGCTACTCTAGATATCTCCTTTCGGAAAAAATACTAAAACAACACATGATAAACCAAATGGTATTCCATCAACGTTTCAGTATGGATATAATAAGCATTTGGCTTAGGCAGGTGAGCAAACTTGGTATGTAATACTTTCATATCTCTTTACATTAAATACAGTACTGAAATGGCTCAAATATTCAAAGCCGAACTTCAAAATTTATGAGTTCGTGTTATAGTGTACTGTGAATAAAAAGTCAACAACGGTACAGTTTTGTCCTTTCTCTGACTAGCTCCGCTTTTTTTTAAACATCTTGGGATTTCTCTGGAATATTACGTGGAATTAAGTTTGCAGAATATAGCTTATATATCGAAAATGCCCAAGTTGCGTTTCTTTTTTCCTTAGGTATAATATATCGAATGACCGCTTGAATAAAAAAGTGTTGCTTTTTGCTACAATGTTCCCTTTAAGACACCATTTTCACATGTTCATTTGTTCAATGTATAGCTTCCTTTGATATCAAGGGTTCTATGGTATCACGGTAGTGTCCAATTTATAAAACTATGCATCTCTGCTAAAATATGATACTTATTTTACAGATGTGATGACCTCAGGTACATATAATACAATAATTGAAAAAAAAGTATATTTATCATAAATGAAAGGATATTTCGAAAATGATGACAATTTCCTTATGCTCTTTACAATTCATCACCCCTATTCTCCATAAATGCAGTTTCCACTACCTTTACGGTTATACAATTCAGTCTGAGAGATTAGTCTGTTGTACATTATTGTTTCTAGAAATGTTCACTCCTTGAATCTTATACCAGTTACTAACAAATACAGGATACACAATATGTGCATACCTTGATACCATAGAACTTTTAAAATAATAAGCTCAATGAGGGTATCCTTCTTTTCAAATCTAATTCTGACATTTTTACGTAAAATTTATAAATTTTATATCATAACAATTTAGTAGAAGGGTCACAGAGTTTCCTTTTTCTTTAAATATTGTGTACAGTTTATTTTTTTCGTCAAAGCATTTAAGTACCGTGATACCATAGAACACTATGCTACACTATTCAAGTGGTCATTCGATATATCAAGTCAAAACTTCTGAACCAATTCATTTACTTTTTTGCGTGTGAAAATGAGCAATATAAAATGTTTTAAACAAATAATACATCTTTATCCAATTATTTCCAATTTTGTGAAATAATATCAAGTGTCAATTTCGGTAATGGTCACGATTATTAACTATATCATGAGCTATGTGTTGTCTCTAAAATATAGAGTACTCATTTATTAACTGAGCTGGCAAAATGATATAATGCGAGGCTCTTGCCGAGGAAAATGATATAATCGAGCATTACATCATTTTTGCTAACGAGTTTAATAAATTCAATAATGATTGATTGATTGAATTGGAGTTTATAGTCGCACCAACAGCTAAGGTCATATGGCGACTTTCCAGCTTCCATTGGTGGAGAAGGACCCCAGGTGCCCCTCCGGGCGATTTTCGTGCACGGGCGGGCACCTGGGTAGAACCACCGACGTTCCGCAAGCCAGCTGGATAGCTTCCTCACATAAAGATTCCTAGGCCCCTGAGGGATCGAACCTACAGCGGTGAGGGGCAAGTGATTTCAAGTCAGAGACGTTAACCACTCGGCCACGGACGCCCCTAAATTCAATAATGAATGAGAACGAATGTTAGATTCTATTTATCCCATAACTCACATATCGACTTCTATTGCATTTTGCCTGTCGCTTTAATTAACACGCAAAACCGACATAAACCGTGGGAACTGGATCATAGTCATTATCGAATTTTTTTTTGACAGCGCATACTAGGCTTGTTTGCATACTTATATAGTTACCGGTATATTGGAAATTTGTAGCATGGTCGGTGATATTTCCTTTTGTAATAGCACAGTTGTAAATCGTTTAATTGAAAATAACACCTGTCAGAATACATGATGTACTACAACTACGAGGTATTGGAAGTTAGAGAATGGCAGGGAGCTGAAATGAACATGCTACACAACATGGGCTACGCCATCTCGATGTTTAAATTAACCAACTCATTGAGACCATGCTCTATCTATTACATAGAATGGTGTTATTCCACTCCCACACCATAAGTTATGCGTTAAATGTATATACTATCTCGCATGTTTTTTTCTTTTAAAATTGTACACCAACGCACGTTTCACTAGATTTAAAATAAAAGTTAAATACTAGTATATGAGCATTTTTTCAACGGTTCTAAACTATTAGCAGCAAACTGAATTACAATATTTAATTGTATGTTAAGTTTGATATTAATCTAATTTAAACATTTGCCTTGATACGAGAGAGGTCTTACATAGTTATCCAATCCCAATAATTACCCGAATTAAATAAAATAGTGTTTGAATTAAAGGTACGAAATGGAATATAACTAAAAAAAATAAGACTGATAGAGTAGTAATCATGCAAGGACGATAGAGAATGACCAAACCACAACTTCAGGTTACAAATTACAACTTACAACTATAACTTGCAACGGGCAAGTTATGTCCATAATCCAGATTAATGTTAAGCCAATAAACGTAATCCGTTTTATAACAAGTACGAACAGAGTTTTTCAAATCAAAAGAAATATCTTACCTAGGTGTTCCTGAATCCAGACCATCAAACGCTATGAACTGCTTTCCCATAATCTCCGGTGTAATATGTGGAAATATGGATAGTTAAATATCCTGACTGATGTGTTATCATGATAAAACCATACATTTACTATATATTCCTTCTCCCGCTGTTACATCCTATAACGACATGCATATCTAGTCTATGTACTTATAATCAAACCTGCAGACAGGCAACATCCCTCGGGAGGCCCATTTCACTACGGGATCAAGATAATGTGCATAGCTTTGAACAGCAGATACGCTTATAAATGTCATATCTATTTGAATTAAGTAAGTAAGTAAGTAAGTAATTTCTTTATTTATAAAGGGTGACTCAATTGGCACAGCCAATCTTCCTTGAGGCCCTCTAAATTGCAGGTGAAATGTATGGCAAGCCGTTTTATCATTTATTGCCTATTCAGCAAGATCTCCAATTCACTTGTCTATATCTAATATTATTTAGCGATATCAAGAAATAAAAATATCGATATCAAAAAAATAATATTTCCGATAGCGTTGGATATTTAAAGATATCAGAAATATCACTGGCCTGGACGAATTAAGAAACGTCACAACAGCTTGAGAAACTGTAACGCCAAATCTGAATACGTATTAGTCGCCTCTTATCGGCAATCAGTTAGCTGGTCTAGTGACAGTCCCCGGAACTACACTAAGTAATAGATAGAGTATGGTTTCATTGAGTTGGTTCATTTAAACATCGAGATGGGATTAGCCCATCGAGGTGTTTAAATCAACCAACGAGAAAATGTATCTCGCCCATCGAGGTGTTTAAATTAATCAACGGGATACAGACGGTTTCATTGAGTTGGTTCATTTAAACATCGGGGTGTTTAAATTAACCAACGACAGAATGTATCTCGTTGGTTAATTTATATTCTCTCGTTGGTTAATTTTAACATCTCGATTGAATGAACCAACGCAATGAAACCATACTCTATCTATTACTTATTGTTCACAAGCTGAAATTTGCCTACTTTTTTAATAATCAAGGTCAATAACTCGTCAAGGGATGCGCCAGTATTGCTCATGGTTAAACTCCCTTTACAAAACTATTTTGAAATAACCATGAATAAACAATTAATGGACCACAAAGCGGTTTATTAGAATGGTCCATACTTCATTTAACAAACCATGGCTTATTTGAGGTTTATAATTATTTGTTGGTTCCTTCACATAATGGTTTAGTGGCGGGTACCTATATTTGTTACTGATTTTGATGCTGCCTATGGAGGAGCATGTGACATATGGAGGAGCACGTGATTAAAAATGTTGTAGGTAAAAAGACTGTTGGGGTTAAAAGACTGGCCATCAGATCGTGTTTGCTGTATTGAAATTGGCGATATGTCATTTTATATATATATATAATTATTGAAACACGCCACCAGACACCACGGCACATCCTTTATGAAAGATGTTTAAGGATGAATTAAAAGCTGTTCGCCCCTGATCATTTCCCTGCATTGAGCCCCCCGTCAACGTCAGAGTGCACGTCCAACGCCAACAACACAAGCATTTAGGCGTGATACGCACTGGCAAGGGCCGTTGTTGTTGTTATACCACACTGCACACTATTAGCGATTGACTGAAGTTATATTTCCTTAAATACTTTTGTTATTTATCAACTTAAATCCAACTTTTCCCACTGAACAGTGGCATGTTCAACATAAACAGATACCTCGTGATGTTTTTACTTAATTCAAACTACCTCAACATTCTAAAAAATCTTCATAACATTCTAGAAATATATATCATCAGCAATTAATGCAAGCACTTAAATATGTTTTGATATCTTAAGTATGTACCTTTGTTCTCAAGTTACTATTGCTTACTGTTGCCATATAACTTTGTATACTTTTTAAAATACTTCTACATTTTTGTTGTTATATAATAAAAATTTGCGAATAAATACACGGTTCATTCTTCCTTTTGAAAACATTCTGCACCGCCCTGATGCTCTGCATCAGTTTCTTCTTGTTTATGGTTTGTTACGACTACACTTCTGAAACATGGTCCATTGTCAATTTGATGGTGTGTTAACGTGGTTGCATTTTGAAAATCATGTAATTCTAGATTATAACTTCCTGCAGCCATTTTGTAAATATTTAAATTCTTTAAAAAATACTTAGTTTCATGCAAGGTGCATACAAGCTGCATTTCTCGTCATAAAGTTTTATTCAAGCGATAGAAAATTAATGAAAATAATTCACAAAACTATAGTCAGCCAAACAGAAGCCCTACAATGGAATTATAGGATGTCAATAAGCAGACTCCTTCGCTTCTCACCGCTGCGAGCTCAACTTCGCCGTTTCCAAAGGTTCACTCTCATACTATTTTGTAAGTGAGGAAGTGTCGATTCTTACGGATGGCGGGAGGTGTACCGTACTGGTTCTACCCAGAAAAAGTGGGTGGTCTGCCTCCACCACAAAACAATCTATCGTCATATACACTCAACACAATTGCTAATCGGTCACCTCAATAAATTGTAATTAAAAAAAAAAGAATTAATTCAATTTCGTGAATGTATTGATCGCATAAGAAAGCGGAATTCATTACAAATCAACAAACAAAATTTAATTTCAAACAAATAAAGAGTTGACATCTTCCGCAGGAATGAATAAGGCGACCCGGTAATTCAAAAGTCACAATGTTAATAACGTGTGTGCCCTCCATCAGCAGCAATCACGGCTCGACAATGACTCCTCATTGATACAATGTATCTGTGAAGATACTGCTGACGGATATTTCTCTAAACGCGGTTGACGTCACGTTCCAATTACCATATATTCAGCTGCTGAGGTTAGGCCCGTACCTTTCGTTTTAATAAGTCCCAGACATGCTCGATTGGGTTTAGGTCAGGACTTTTAGCGGGAAAAGGGATGACTCGTATGTTATTGGCCTGTAACATTGCCAATGTTGCTCTGGCGATATGGCACAGAGCGTTGTCTTTGACGAGTTGCATGCAACGGTTTGCAGCAATGTGTGGTATAAGAACAGGTTGAATGATGTCCGTCTGATATCGTCGTGCATTCATGTTGCCTTGTATGGACACGATTGGTGTTTTGGTGTGCATCGAAATGCCCGCCCATATCACAATGGATCCTCCCCCGAACTGATCCGCCTCAAGAACGCAATTGGCGCTGTTTCTCTCACCACGTCGGCGATAAATGCGTTTGCGGCACAACGGAATGTAATCCTCGTCTCGTCGACGAAAAGAACATTCGCCCAGTCGGCCCTGGTGAACCGTAAATGTCGCCTAACCAAAGCTAAGCGAGTTTGGCGGTGTCTTCTCGTTAAGATAGGACCTTTCCGAGGTCGACGGCATCGAATTCCGACGTCACGTAACCGGTTTCGTACGGTTTGAGTTGATACATGACGTCCATGAGTCTCCCTCGTATGCTAGATGTCGTTGTAGCTGGTAGAAAACGATCACGGAGATGTGATACGATCATGTATCTGTCCTGCCGTTGTGTTGTCACCCTCTGTTTGAACCGTCGGGATCGATCAGCCACACTTCCAGTTTGGTTGAATGTCGCCCAAAGAACTTGGATGGTGGATAGCCGCCGATTGAAGGTACTTGCCACCTGAAATAAAGTTAAAAACCGGAAAAAGCCACCAAAATAATAGCTACAAATAAATTATATCGATATTCTTTTAAAATTTCAAAAAATAAAACTCACCTGTCGTAAAGGTGTAACTGTAACATTCCTGTAACATTCCGACAGCTCGGCCGCGTTCCTCTTGTGTTATTCTCGCCATGGTATGTGTTTTTCAAGTAGGAAAATCATCAGCAATGACAAAAGTGTACATGAACACGTGCATATGTCCATACCCTGCACGTGCAAAATGTGCTATATTGGTCAACGCGCCTAACACGGTTAATTTGACCGCGAGCCGGCCAGGAAAAAATCAATAATTAGTTGCAGTTCCTCTTCAAATATCGATATTTGAAATTTCGTGTCAATACATTTTCGTGTCAATACATGCATTATTATAACAAGAGGGCCATGATGGCCCTATATCGCTCACCTGAATACTGGCACATTATCGAACTTCTTCGAAATCTTATGGTCATATAGAATCTGTGCAAGTTTGGTTAAGATTGTTCAAGAAATGTGGGCTCTGTTGTGTATAACAACATTTATATAGACAGTTTAAGACACTGACAAAGTTTGGTAAAGATCAAATACAAAATGAAGGTGCTAGAGAGTAACACCTTGGGCAGAGCCAAATGTGACTCCAGGGCTACATGTAACATATGAGAGCTGTGTGCTTTGTGGTTTTAGAGATGTTTTTTTTAATTTTTCCCTATACAAGTCTATGTAAAACGTGACCCCTGGGGCGGGGCCAAATGTGAACCCAGAGTCACCATTTGAACAAACTTGGTAAAGGACCAAAAAAGTATAGTAAATGCAAAATATTAAACCTCTGGCTCTTGTAGTTCCAGAGAAGAAGACTTTAATGTGTTTCCTATATAAGTCTATGTAAAACTGTGACCCACAGAGTGGGGTCAAATTTTACCCCAGGGTCACCATTTGAACAAACTTGGAAGAGGACCATAATCTAATAGTAAATGCAAAATATTAAACCTCTGGCTCTTGCAGTTTCAGAGAAGATTGTTTTTTTCCTATATATATAAGTCTATATAAAACTGTGACCCCCGGGGCGCGGCCAAGTTTGACACCAGGGTCACCATTTGAACAAACATGGTAGAGGACCATAAGCTAATAGCAAATGCAAAATATTGCAGTTCCAGAGAAGAAGATTTTTTCAGTTTTTCCCTATACAGGCCTATGTAAAACTGTGACCCCCGGGGCTGGGCCAAATGTGACCCAGGGTCACCATTTGAACAAAATTGGTAGAGGACCATGAGCTTATAGCAAAAGCAAAATATTAAACCTCTGGCTCTTGCAGTTCCAGAGAAGAAGATTTTTTTCAGTTTTTCCCTATACAGGCCTATGTAAAACTGTGACCCCCGGGGCGGGGCCAAAAGTGACCCAGGGTCACCATTTGAACAAAATTGGTAGAGGACCATGAGCTTATAGCAAAAGCAAAATATTAAACCTCTGGCTCTTGCAGTTTCAGAGAAGATTTTTTAAGTTTTTCCCAACACATGTCTATGTAAAACATGTGACCCTTGAGGCGGGGCCAAATGTGACCTCAGGGTCACCATTTGAACAAACTAAAAAGAGGACCATAAGCTGATGCTACATGTAATACATGAGAGCTCCGTGCCATATCGTTCCAGAGAAGAAGATTTTTTTCAGTTTTTCCCTATACAAGCCTATGTAAAACTGTGACCCCCGGGGCAGAGCCAAATGTGACCCCTGGGTCACCATTTGAACAAACTTGGAAGAGGACCATAAGCTTATAGCAAATGCAAAATATTAAACCTCTGGCTCTTGCAGTTTCAGAGAAGAAGATTTTTTAAGTTTTTCCCTATACATGTCTATGTAAAACTGTGACCCTTGGGGCGGGGCCAAATGTGACCCCAGGGTCACCATTTCAACAAACTTGGTAAAGGACCATAAGCTTATAGTAAATGCAAAATATCAAACCTCTGGCTCTTGCAGTTTCCGAGAAGAAGATTTTTTAAAAAAAAATCCTATATAAATCTATGTAAAACTGTGACCCCCGGGGCGGGGACAAATTTGACCCCAGGGTCACCATTTGAACAAACTTAGTATAGGACCATAAGCTGATGCTACATGTAATACATGAGACCTCTGTGCCTTGTGGTTTCAGAGAAGAAGATTTTTTAAAGTTTTTTCCTATATAAGTCTATGAAAACCATGCAAAATCTCAATATACAAACTTTGGACCCCCGAGGCACGGCCACTTTTGACCCCGGGGACTTCATTTGAACAAACTTGATAGTCTAGCTGTTGGCGGTCATATTAAAAGAAAAACTGTCGAAATCTGTCTGGCGGTTCTTGAGAAGAAGATTTTTTAAGGTTTCGACCATATATGGTAATGGCGGCCATCTTGGTTGTCGTGCTGACCTAATTTTAACAAATCTAAAAAGCATTCATCTAAGGATCATCCATGTGAAGTGTGGTCAAAATTGACCAAGCGGTTTCTGAGGAGAAGTCGCTTGAAGCAAAAGTTAACGACGGACGACGGACGACGGACGAAGAGTGATCCCAATAGCTCACCTTTGAGCCTTCGGCTCAGGTGAGCTAAAAAAAGTAATACAATATATACTGACCGATTAGGAATTTTGTTGAGTGTATAACCTTACATGTGTTGAAAATGACGTAAAACGCCATACAAACAAACAAGTAAATCATATATATTAAGATTCTGGTAAATCTGGTTAAGATCGGATGCAAAATGAAAGTGCTAGAGTGTTTTCATTAAATCAAGGACCTGAATTCGATATTGGTGGTTTTTAAACTCGTCCGAGCTTTTATCAATATTCAGACGACGGACTGGGCGGACAGTCGGAGGACAACAGACCATAGCATAGGTCCTACTAGTCAGCAGCAATTATAAAATGGCTGGTGTATTATCAAAAATGAGTAATATTGAAATAAAATAATGTTAGTGTTGATTCATAGCTACAGTGTCCTACAAGTTTAGAAGCGAAAATCAAAGATACGTTGACCCTAGAACTTGCTGGGCAACTGAGTTTCACCAAATATTTGTTAATAGCTCAATTTGGTTGATGGTTTAAGCATGTTAATACCATAAACCTTGGAATTTCATCTGCTCAGAAGTGTGAAAGAATAACCTTGCCCAATTCCCATAGTATAGCAGTTTACCTATGGGTAAATATTTAAAAATCAAGACTTAAAGATTAGATGTAAATACGTTAGCATTTTCGAGGTGAAGTTTAAGTTCACGATGAGATTGACCGTTGACATTCTGTCTTTAAACTCAAAAGGTGTATGATTAAGCCCAATTCAAGCAAACATGTATATACAAAGTTCCATGAAGATTGGTCCAGTGGAACTAAAGATACCAACATATTGGAAGACAATTTAACCATTTTCAAAGTCAGGTGCCTTGACCTTTTACCTACTGACTTATCTGTATAGGGGCCCGATTGACCCTTGTACAAGCACGTATACACAGTTTCCTGAAGACTGGCACTGTAAAATTTAAGAGAACTTGTAATGAACATTGTAACTGTTTTCAAGATCAAGTTTCAGATCACTATGACCTTGACCAGAACCTACTGACAGGTGCATGATTGACCCTAGCACAGGCATGTATAATTTCCTGAAGACTGCCACAAGAGAACTTAAGACAATTAGTCCTGAACATTTTAACTATTTTCAAGGTCAAGTTTCAGTTCACTTGTCCTTGAACTTTAACTACTGACATCTGAATAGGTGCATGATTGACCCTAGTACATGTATAGTTTCCTGAAGATTGGCAATATAGAACTTGATTTTATGAATATTGAGTTCTGCTCAACCCGGGGTTAGAGGGCGTGAGCGGTAGCTAGCATATTTCACTACCACTCATGAACAGTCTCAATCAAACCGAGACTGCAATATTTAGTATGTGTCGTGCTCGGCCGTTTCCAAAGGTCCATTATCATACTCTATTTTTAAGATAATAAGTAATGAACATTTAACTGTTTTCAAGGTCAAGTTTCAGTTCACTATGATCTTGACCTTTAACTACTGACTTATCCGAATAGGTGCATGATTGACCGAAGATTGAACGCAGTACAAACATGTATAGTTTCCTGAAAAATGGCAATGTAGAATTTAAGAGAATTTGTAATGAACAGTTACTGTTTCCTAGATCACATTTCAATTTACTGTGACCTTAACCTCTGACCAGTCACCTACTTAAGCCAATACATACATCACGAAGAAGGGCAAAGTAGAATTAAGATAAATATAACTTTGTTGTAAAGTTAACCAATAGTAGACCCAAAGGCTAAGCGGTGTTAACAACATAAGCCCTCTCGGAATAAATAAACAAACAAGAGCTTGGCCTAATGTGGCATATACATGTACGCCATTCGTTTCTTGTTGTAGAACTAATACTTTGAAAATTATTAGCCACACTGATTTGTAAAAAGCAAGGTTAAGTTCCAGGTTAAACCCTAATCAAACTAATTAAAAAACATAAATCGGAGACTTTATAAGATGTATTACCTTATAAGTTGAGAAAGTTATTGGCAAGGTTAAGTTCCAGGTTAAACCATTTACAAAAGAAACTAGACGGGGTTGTTTTTGTAACAAAAACATATGTCTCCCCACACACTCTCAGTGTAATGCATATGAACCAACCTGGCTGAAAGTTGCACTCTGCACGTCATCTCGATTTGGTGAACATTTGTGCCAAGTTATTTCAAAATCCCTCAAGCGGTTCAAGAGATACGGAGCGGATACAAAATATAGTGCATATGACTTTCGACCTCTAAGTGTGACCTTGACCTTGAGCGGACGTGGCTGGCAGTTGCGCTCTGCACGTCGTCTCGATATGGTGAACATTTGTGTCAAGTTATTTCAAAATCCCTCAAGCGGTACAAGAGAAATGGAGCGGACACGAAATATAGTGCATATGACCTTCAACCTCTAAGTGTGACCTTGACATTGAACTGGAAGTTGCGCTCTGCACGTCGTCTCGATATGGTGAACATTTGTGCTAATTTATTTCATAATCCCTCATGCGGTTCAAGGGATATAGAGAGGACACTAAATATAGTGCATATGAACTTCGACCTCTGTGAACGGACGTGGCTGGAAGTTGCGCTCTGCACGTCGTCTCGATATGGTGAACATGTGTGCCAAGTTATTTCAAAATCCCTCATGCGGTTCAAGCGATACGGAGAGGACACGAAATATAGTGCATCTGACCTTCGACCTCTAAGTGTGACCTTGATCTTGAACGGACGTGGCTGGAAGTTGCGCTCTGCACGTCGTCTCGATATGGTGAAGTTTATTTCAAAACCCCTCAAGTGGTTCAAGAGGACACGACTTGTGACGGACAGAGAGAGAGACAGACAGACATCCAAGCTAAAAACAATGTCTCCCCAGTATGGGGTAAATACTTCATTTTTTAGTAACAGTGTATTGTGTATTTTTACAATTTCTGTTGCCATAGCAACCTCAATTTCTGTTGCCATAGCAAGCCATAGCAACCTCACTTTTTGACATATCAATAAAACAAAATGATGTGCATGATCTCTCCACTCCCTTTTACCTACACACAAATTTCCATTAAATTATTTTAAGCATTTCTTTTGTTATCAAAGGATCCATTTATTTTGTGTATTTGTAAAATTTCTGTTGCCATAGCAACCATATTTTTTGTCAAATCAACAAAATAAAATAACGTGCATAATCCCCTCATTGCACTCTACCAACATTCCAAGTTCCATAAAAATAGTTTAAATACTTTTTTCATTATCGCAGGATCCTTATTTGTGGAACGGATGGACCGAAGGACGGACGGGGGGCAAACCTAGTCCCCTCCGCTGACACACCGGTAGGGAAAAAAAACATGAATCCGAGTCATGGGCCTTTAAAACACGTATTCATTGGATAATGCTGAAGGTGTGTGCCAAGTTCCACTGTTGTACACCTAATACATTGAAAGTAATTAGCAACAATCACTTATAAAAGGCAAGGTTAAGTTCCAGGTTTAACCTGTTTTCAAAGGGGAAGAATTCAAACAATATGAACAGAGAGTTATGGGCCTTTATAAGATGTATTCAATGGATCATACTGACGACGACGTATATAATAACTTACATATTTTGAGAATCCAAACTCAATAGACACAATATGAACAGCTTTAACCAGCCAGGCCAAACCCAAAAAATGGAGTGTCACATTAAGAGTTACGAACTCATAATTCATTTTAAGAACCCATGATAAACCTATACTTTTAATCAGCACATATACATTATTATATGACCTGAACACCTGGACAGAGATTTGATAAACGGTTTGTAGTTTAATTCTGCCATTATTCTGCGGCTTAGTTTCTTTAAGTTCCAGTTTAAACTTGTTTTATTCAAAGAGGAATAATTAAAAACAATATGAATCAGGGAGTTATGGGCCTTCATCAGATGTATTCAATGAATCACGCTGAAGGTGTGTATAAAGTTTCATTGTTGTAGACCTTATATTTTATTAACCACAATCAATTGTCAGGTAAAAGTTTATTGACAGACAGACGGACGGACATCCCCACAGTTGGTACCTTAAGTGTTTTTTCCTTTGTTTAAGAACAAAGGAATGACCACTTAAAGAACAATAAGTGGGTATGCAGTGAACTGAATTGTACTGAATTCCTTTGTGTTAAACCACACATCCTACCACCTAAGGTAGCGAACGTGTGCTCGGACAAACAATGGCACGACATAATACGTCCCTGCTTTGCATTTACAAACTGCAAAATTCAATCGAAAGAAATTGTTAAAGTTTTATAGACAGGGAACACACGATTTGTGGTATTAAAAAAATACCTCTGTGATAATCAATTAAGAAATGAAATATCAAAAGTTGAAATCATAAGATAGAAATTAAAGGGACACACGGCAATCTTGATTTTTTAAAACTTGTGGCATTAGTTTAAAATTTCACATAACTTGCATTTGATCAATCATGAATATTGATTATAAAAATAGTAAATAGAGGATCTTATATGAGTACTTATTCATAATTGAATCTATTAAACGAGTATAATAAATTCAATAATGAATCAGAACGAATGTTAGGTTCTATTTATCACAAAACTCACATATCGACTTTTATTGCATTTTGCCTGTCGCTTTAATATAAACCATGGAAATTGGATCATAGTCATTATCAATTTTTTTTGACAGTGTATACTAGATTTATTTGCATACATATATAACTAGTGGTATATCGAAAATAGAGAATGGTGTTATTCCACTCCCACACCGTAAGTTATGTGGTAAAGTGTGATATTGTTTTTGCATATTACTTATTGTTGAATATATTGCACAAATAATATACTTAAATCTATGGTAGAATAAAAAGGAAAACAAAGAAAACTCAAAATTGTAATTAAAGATATGGAAGCAGGTTTAACGTCAAAGGATATTTGATTAATAAATCGAGACGCTAATTTTAATGATTGATAAAAACTTCAAGATTGTCGTGTGTCCCTTTAAAGAAATTAACCCACCAAATAACCACACAATTACACTACTCGTTTATCAAAACTCTATCCAGATGTTTAGGTCTTATAATAAAAATATGTGTCGATTAAAATTAATGGTTTATTCACGGGTTCTAAAACTACCCATGATGAAATATGCGTAAAACTGGTAACTCTTAATTCGACGCTCCAGTTTCGGGTTTTGACCTGGCTGGTTCAAGCCGTCTATAATGTAGTTACAGAGTTTGGATTCTCAAAATATGTAAGTTGTATATATATAATATGTACACGGGAATTTCTGCTATATATTGCATACCGGTATACTGCCCACTTAATTCCATATATATTCCAAGGAAATCCCAAGATGTTTTGTAAAAAAAAAAGTTGCAGTTAGTTAGAGAAAGGACACAGCTGTGATGTTGGAGACGTTTTAATCACAGTACACGTTGTTACAAAAAATTTATAAATGTTGAAGTTCCTCTTTGAAAAATTGAGCCAGTTCAGTACTGTATTTAACGTAAAAAGAGTTTGTAAAAATTTTGCATTCTAAGTTTGCTCACATGCTTGAGCCAAACGCGTACTCTGTCAATACTGAAACTTTGCAGGAATATTATTTTCTGTGTTACGTGTTTTTTTATTCTTTTTATCCGAAAGGAAAGATCTTACGTAGCCATGTACCATTCGATTAACAGCAGCATATTGTACATACAATATACAGCGGAAATTCCCATGTCGCAGTTCTTTTTCCTTTCAGTATATATACCTCGATGACAGTAGGTTTAAAATCGGTGTACATATGTTGTAAAATTTGTTGGCAGGATAGCTACTTAAAAGACGATCTTGTTTTTTCTTCTTGAATTTATACACAAACTAGATTTGTAACGTGTGTGGTAGTCTTCTTGGCAGGTTTACACATTTTCACACAAAAAAAAAACAAATCAACTTCAGCCATCACTCATGAGCATCAGACTTTTTTTGGGTTCCAATTTCTCATTTTCATTATTATTTTTTTTAAATATACATGTAATGTGAATACGCACTGCCTTTTTTGTGCTTAAATCCATAGTTACTTGGAAATGTTTTGGCCTTGTAAATGAGTTGTTTTGATTTGAATCAAGTCAGGGCTTCCTTTGGCCAATCTTTTTCTTGCGCCACCACTTGCGCCAAATGAAAAAAGTTGGAGAAATTGGAGCTATTTGACTCTAATGGCCTGAAACATATTTCTTCTTGAGTTTTATGTATATTTTAAATGTGTTTGTTAACGAGTATAGTACACTAATGTGATCAATTAATAACATGTGATGTAGTCATTTAGAATGGTATTGTTACAATTTCTTTTTAGAATATCATTGTATAAATAAAGAGTTGCAAACAAACGTCAGTGTTATTTAAAGTCAGGTATTTCCCCCAGATTTTTTTACTGATCAGGTTACAATGTCCTTCTGCTGATCAGTCATTTTCCCAAAACTCCCCTTTTTCACATAAAACAGTCTATTAAATCATTTTAGAATTATTTATTTTTTAGAATTTTGTTATTCTTGGTTTCAATAAACTCATTACTCACTGAGTGATACAAACAGTCTTAATCTGTTTCTCACAGCAATTAAAAGGCTCATTCTGTTCTGAGAACACACTGAGTTCATCAGAATAGCATATGACGTGATGTCATAGCATGACGTGATGTCATAATACCACGGTGACGTGACGTCATAATACCAGTGTGTGATGTCATAATACCAGAAAGTGGTGTCATGATAGAAGCAACCAAAGGAAAACAAAAATGAAGCATTCTGATTGGTTCAGTGATAAAAATTGGACCAATGAAACCACTTAAGTTAAAGCTCATTACATTCTCAGAACACACTGAGGTTTTACTGGACATTGAGTAATGAGGTTCTTGAAACCCAGAAACACAAAATTCTAATAATAAAATAATTCTAAAATTATTTAATAGACTGTTATAAATGAAATGGTCCTAATTCAAAGAAAGAACAGTCCATTATAAATATGTAGTGGGTTAAGGGTTAAAGATGCTCTGGTCTTGCAAATAAGTTGTTATGCCTCCATTATCCATAGTTAGCTACTAGGCATTTTGGTTTTCAAACATGTTTTCTACCAGTTCTCCAACTGAGAACTAATTTTGCATATATGTTTGACATATACAATGTACATACACATTTATCCATGTATTTTTTTCATGTGAGCTTTAAGATTTCTGGATTGATTGAACCCTTTACTACACACGTGACATTTATAAGGGGTCTCTACCGAATGACAATTCATGTGTTCCTTCAGATTTCTGGATTGATTGAATCCTTTGCTGCACACGTGACATTTGTAAGGGGCCTCAACCGAATGACAATTCATGTGTTCCTTCAGATTTCTGAATTGATTGAATCCTTTGCTGCACACGTGACATTTGTAAGGGGCCTCAGCCGAATGACAATTCATGTGTTCCTTCAGATTTCTGGTTTGATTGAATCCTTTACTGCACACTTGACATTTGTAAGGGGCCTCAACCGAATGACAATTCATGTGTTCCTTCAGATTTCTGGATTGATTGAATCTTTTACTGCACACTTGACATTTGTAAGGGGTCTCAATCGAATGACAATTCATGTGTTCCTTCAGATTTCTGGATTGATTAAATATTTTACTGCACACTTGACATCTGAATGGTGTTTCTCCAGTATGTATCTGTATGTGTCTCTCCAGATGTTCTGGCATTGTGAATCCTTGACTGCACACATGACATCTAAGCTGCTTTTCTTCCGAATAAGGTTCCATTATATGAATGCAAGGCAACCTGTGCTGGATCTTTTTGTCTAGTTATAACTGAAATAAAACATAAATGGAAGTATTATATTATATTTGTCTCATTTAAAACAGTAACCAAGACATGTGCATATAACAGTCAGAGGATGGCTGTAAATAAACTGAGTATTTGAGTATTTTACTCATACTTTCTTATTTCTAATATACTAAGTCTTTTTTAAATTGTCAGTATCAACTTACTTCAAATACTCTTAAACTTTTAAAAATCATGAGTATTATATTGTCCTATGGAACAGTTTATTCCATATTTACATGATGAAAATTAATGCATGGGTCTAATATTAAGAACAAAGGATAATACAGTGTTCCGTTTTACTTAACATGTACACTAAACCAAATTGCTAAGTACCTACCTAAGAATATGTCAATAATATTTTCATTGTTTTGTGTAGTTTAAGCTTGATTAGAGATACAGTTAAACTGCAAAATAACGAGTGTAAATCGTCTGCTCTGATTGCATGAACATATTTTAAAACTTTTAAGTCAATGTGTTTTCTTAGAAATAAGTTATAACACTTATACAACTGGGTATATAGGATTTTATTATGTACTTTGAATAAGTGAAGCTTAGATTTCGATGTTCCTAATTCTAAAATATGCCTGTTAAAATTATTTTGACATCATGTTTTACTAGCATTACCACTACAAATGCGTTTGCAAAAGAAATTTTCCAAATATTTAATGTTAACGCTGAATTACAGTTACTTGAATTTCAAACAATATTCAATTTAAAGGGATGTAATTTAAGATTATCCATATTTCATTTTGTTTATAGACGGAGAATCTGCGATAAATGGGTCAAATTTTTATGTTTTTTTTTCTATTATTTCATACCAATTTTAAGAATTTTATATCTTTAAGCGATCTTTGACTCATGTTATGTGTTTTATCAGCACATTTCATGTTTTCATATAAAGGGAGGGTAACTCTCAAAAGATGTAACAATTTAAACAAAAAATAAATGTTTTACAAACTATGGGTCAAAACAAAATACTTATCACATATCTATTCTAAAATATATTTAAAATAAGAAAATTAGTTAAGATACAAAAGTGAGTAATTATGAATTTTGTTCAGTTTCCAATTCTTTTAATTTTATACATCCCAGCGTATGAAATTAATTTACAACTAGGTAGGTGCATTGAACATAGTATTTATCAGACACATGAAAGCTAAATAAAATATAGGGATCGTAATCAAAATCATGATTATCATAATGCATTATAATAAATTGATACATTCCAGCGTATCAAATTAATTTACAACTAGGTAGGTGCGTTGAACATAGTTTTTATCAGACACATGAAAGATAGAAAAAATATAGGGATCGTAAGACCTAAAAAAAAATATGTGTGTTTCTGGTTTCACACTGTCAAAAAGTTAGGGTAGGTAGGTAGGAAAAAGTTTGTTTTTTTAGATATTTTTTTTATATATATTGTTCGCATATATTATGCCATTTTTGTACTAAGGCAACTTCTTGATAACCTTTGCAAACAGTTTGGATCCAGATTAGATGCTTAACAAATCTGGCTAATAAAATTATCATTTGAATAAAAATATTTGTTGTTTGATTGTAATATTTCCGTTTTTTTTAATTTTTTCTTTTTTTTTGCTTAAAATATTTAGGGTCGGCGGTGAAAAAGTAGGGTTGGTCGGGAAACCGGAAACACACATATTTTTTTGTTAGGCCTAATCAAAATCATGAACAAATGTTTTAAACAATAGTACAACTAAATATTACAACATCATTCATTATAATAAATTATAATTTTATTATAAACAAGAGGTCAATGACCTTGAAGCTCTACTGATAGATTTTGATAGCTAGGTGATCAGCATTCCTGTGAAGTTTCATAAAAAAATGTCAAGTAGTTTCAGAGGAGTAGTCGCTACAAGTTGAAGTTTTTACTATATAACTCTAGGTAAACAAAGATGGCCACTGGCAGCCATGTTTAATATCGAATCAAAGTAATTTTCGACAATGATCAACATCTTGTCATTCTGATCATTTCAGAAAAAGTCCCATATCAATATCACTTACAGTTTTCAAAAAGTAGTCGCTACAAACTTTTTTTTAAAAAATCTGTTTTTAGCCATGGCAGCCATCTTGAATTTCCGGCCGACCTAAAAAAATTCTGGGATCAATTAGACATCAAGAGCAACATTCCTGTGAAGTTTCATAAAAATGTGTCAAGTAGTTTCAGAGAAGTAGTCGCTACAAGTTGTTACTATATAAATCTATGTAAACAAAGATGGCCACTAGCAGCCATGTTTAAAGTTGCATCGAAATAAATTTCGCCAAGGATCAACATCATGTCATGCTGATCAGTTTAGAAAATGTCCCATATCAATATCACTTACAGTTTTCAAAAGGTAGTCGCTATAAATGTATTTATTTTAAATCTATTTTTTATCCGTGGCGGCCATTTTGAATTTCCGGCCAGCCTGAAATTTTGCTAGGATCAATTACACATCAAGTGCAACATTCCTGTAAAGTTTCATGAAAATCCGCCAAGTAGTTTCAGAGGAGTAGTCGCTACAAGTTTTTACTATATAACTCTATGTAAACAAAGATGGCCGCTGGCAGCCATGTTTAATGTCGAATCAAAAAGATTTTTGGCAACGACCAACATCAAGTCATGCTGATCATTTTAGAAAAAGTCCCATATCAATATCACTTATAGTTTTCAAGAAGTAGTCGCTACAAACTTGTATTTTAAAAATCTATTTTTAGCTTTGGCAGCCATCTTGGATTTCACATCAACATGAATTTTTGCTAGGATCAACTAGACTTCATGGGAAACATTTCTGTAAAGTTTCATGAATATCCATCCAGTAGTTTCAGAGGAGTAGTCGCTACAAATAAAAGTTTACGGACAGACGGACGGACGGACAGCAACAGACAGACGGACGCCGCACCACGGCATAAGCTCTGCTGATCTCTGATCAGAAGAGCTAAAAACTATAAACAAACAACCAAAAAATAAATGAGTACGAGTTTTTTTCAAAATGAGTACGAGTTGATCAATACATGAGTACGAGTTGACTTATAGTCTGGTACCCTTCCCCTACTGCGCTCGCTACTCTCTCTTCGTGGGAGAGAGTAGCGAGCGCAGTAGGGGAAGGGTACCAGACTAGTTGACTTAGAGCTGCGGTTACATTTTTCCTCCTACATAAATGTGTTACTATTTATAGTATTGTAAGGTATATAATAAAACCTTATATGTGTTGAAAATGACGTGAAACACCATAGAAACAAACACACAAACCAGCAGTTAAATAATCAGGGACACACGGCAATACTGATTTGTTTACAACACTCGCTAGTCTGTTTCAACATAAATTAATGTGTACCCCATATCACAGCACATACGCAAAAGCACATAACATAAAACCATTTGACTAGCGATATGGTTATCACAGCTTATTACAAAGTATACTGTACCTGTCCTCAACACTCAGTAACACGAATATAAGGAGTAGTCGGAGTAGACACCTATCGCTCATTTGTTTTGAACGTTCTGATCTGGCATTGATATAAATGGCGGAGAATACTATAAGGGAGGTAACAACTTGTCTTCGTGGGACTGTAACCATCTGTATATATCTTTCATACCACAGCCTTACATGATACAAAATAATATTTAAGTCGGTGATATGGTATTTTTATAAACATTAGCTATGAATGGTACTTAACCAACTAGAATACAGGCTAAAAAATGTTCCCGATACATCATTCGGATGAACTGAAGTGAAAAACGACATTTAATATAGGCCCTATAGGAATGTTATGTGTTTGTCCACAAAAGGTGATATTTCCGCATTTATTACATTTCGAATCTCAAATAGGCTGGTGTATCTGTGAAATCGGCCAGTAACTCGGACTATTTCGGATCTTTTCTTTTTTTAACTAACTCGGAAAATATGTTCGTCTGTACTAATTTTAGACTGCTTCACTGCGCATGTACCGTTTCACTCATACAAGCGAGTCAAACACGGATTTTCAGCCGTAAATTACGGCTAAATAAAGGCCGTAAATTACGGTTAAATAAAGGTATGAAACCACTAATTATTTTCCCCATAGACACCAATGTTAAAGTGTCACACATTAATGATTTGCTGCAAATTTATCTCAAGTATGGATGCAACAGTGTAATGTTCATATAGAAAACTAATTTTCCACTTGAAAAATCACCAGAAAACGTGGGGTCACAAGACATGCAAGAATGTTCTTGTTTTTTGTTTACTAAACAGGTCAAGGGTACAGCTGTTTTCATTGATCGACTGTTTTCATTGCTCACAAAGTGTAAGCATAGAATCGAAATTTCCTACCATTAAGTGTAAGCATAGAATCGAAATTTCCTACCCCTCTGCCTCTAGCGGGATTTGCAGTGGTTGTATTCTACCCTAGTGTGTTAAAATACACGTTTAATGCTCTTTTGATATATGCAGTTACATAGAACGTCAGAATAATAAAAAAAAACTGCATAGGAGCCAATTTATTAGGCTATATTCTACCCCGGACAACAGTTACACAACGAGCATATACACAAATCAACATATTTGTATCAATTAGAATTATTTTGCTGATAAAAAAGGAAATAACAATGACAGGAAAGAATACATACTTAATCAGAAGAAATTATTTTAAGTTCAAGGCCTGAAACTCACATTAACATGCACGTGTTATACTTCGTATTGACTAACCAATTAATACCGATGATTGATTGGTTACATCCAACCGATTGTAACCGATGATCTGTTGTAAATTTCAACCTATTGTCCATCACTACTTGTTTGTGATTTAAAGTTTACAGAACTTTACAGAATTGAACATTACACTGGTAAGATTTTTAATTTACTTTAAATAAAATATTTAATATTTATCTATAATAAAAAAACTCACACTAGATTTTAATTATTATATAATTAAAAGGTTTTATCATAACAAAGAGTAGAATTCTGGATTCTCCATAGACCAATTTGAAATTACTATTTTGATAATGTACATACTGGAATTATTCATTAAACATATTGGGGTATTACATAAATCGATCCAAGAAAATTATTCATTTCATACATTGCTTAATGATCACCACTATAGCGATTTATTGTTTTACTTATTAAAACAAAGATAAGTAAAACAAATAATCCTTTCAAATCCATAAATATGTTAGAAAAGGTCACATAAACAAAAGGCCCAAGAGGGATTATATCGCTCTACTGGCTATATGGAGTGGAGATGGGGAACACGACATCAATATGCGCAACAAGGCCTGGTACTGATCATTCCTGCCAAGTTTCACTGAATCCAGCCATAGGTTCAGGAACAATAGTCCGGATAAAGTTTATGTATAATGGGGCGATAACTCCTTATAAACCAAAATTCATTCAACCGCAACACAGTGATGATATGCGCAACTAGGCTTCGTACCATTATCTTTGCAAAGTTTTGTTGAAATCCGGCCAGGGTTTCAGGAGAACTAGTGTGTACGAAGTCAGTGCTATGCCTGGTACTGAACAACCCTGCAAAGTTTCGTTGAAATCCGACCAAGGGTTTGGGAAAAAAGACCGGACAAAGAAAACCTTATAGGGACATAACTCCGCCAAAAATCATTCAGCTGGAACACGGTGACGATATGCATAACTAGATTTGGTACTGATCGTCCCTGCAAAGTTTCATCAAAATCTGGCCAAATGAAGGCCCTATCGTCCTAATGTGGCAAAATACAGCATTTTTAACTAAATCAAGGGCCCTAACTCCGGTGTTACTAATCCGATATGGCTGTTTTCCAAACTTTTCTGAGCTTTCATTAATATTAACAATCTGGTAAAGTTTGGTAAGATCGGATGGCCAGTAGAGCTGAAAATTAACATAAATTCACAATTCAGACCTAACCCTGCGTTTCAAAATTCTGACCTAGACCTGCGTTCCAACATTGAACATTCTGACCTAGCCCTGCGTTGCTACATTCGAACATTTTGAACTAGCCTTGCATTTAACATTCAAAGTCAGCCCTGCATTCACCATTCATACTCAGCCATGCTTTCAACATTGGGACCAAGCACTGCATTCCAACATTCGAACATAGCCCTGCATTCGACATTCAAACTTTACGCATAAATAAAATGTATAAACTTTACTGTTTTTACATTAATTACGAAACAAGCTATACAGCTTTTATTATAGCTTATATTAATCACTCTCGATGGCACGGATGACAATGTCATCATGGTCTTGATGATCCATAGCATTTGGGGTAGAATATACTCTACCACATCACCACAGAGGAGAACTCACGTTTAGAAAGTTGTACCACGACAGCAATGCCACAGCTTGAAACCTTCCAAAAATGTCAAAACGAGAGGAAGTGGGACATAGAATCTCTCGCTATCACATGAAACTATTCCAGTGTATTAATTACTGATAGTGATTTACTGATAGTGATTTAGGATATGCTTGGTATTTCTACAATATTTCATCAAGTGCTTGCATCTGCTGCTGACTTTCACACTGAAGACATTCTTTGGTAAGAAAAATAAAACCTACAACAGTAAAGTGTAATGGTATGAATTATTTTACGTATACATAAGAAATATTATGCGAACTTCAGTATGTTTTTATGTCAAATGTATTATTCACGGCATAAACTAGAAAATGTGTTCATGTGACACGGATGCCCCGCCTCAGCGCAGTCGATCACCTAAATAAAACTTTAATGTAAAAGTTGTGGACTAATACAATCCAAATAACGCAATATAATATGTTATAAAGATTTCCACCCTTATTTCAAACTGATGACCCTACATTTTTTTGTTGGGACCTTTTCTTCTAAAATTCACTTTTAGATGGAACAATTACAGATATGGTAGGTAAATCATTATGTTAACTCTTACCTGAGTGAGCTAAGACGTTCATATGAAATGTTGTAGTTTGATAGATCCATTGTACTCATATAAATCGACATACCATTGGTAAGGTTCCAAATCTATATCACATTTTTTTTTTGAGAAGTAGTCGCTAATTCTTTTTTTTTTTAAAGTCTATTTTTAGCCATGGTGGCCATCTTGAATTTCCGGCCGACCTGATCAATAAATGATATCAAAAGCAACATTCCTGTGAAGTTTCATGACAACTCGTCATTTGTCAAAGTAATTTCAGAGGAGTAGTCGCTACAAGTGTTTATAACCATGTAACTATGTAAACAAAGATGGCCGCTGGCAGCCATGTTTAACGTCAAATCAAAATGATTTTCAACAAACCAACATCATGTCATGCTGATCATTTTAGAAAAAGTCCCATATCAAGATCACTTATAGTTTTCAAGAAGTAGTCGCTACAAACGTTTTATAAAGATATAATGGCCAGTTTTCCTGGTATTCTGCCAATAGTATCATGTCGCATTTATGTCACAATGGCACTCTGTTTACGTGTTGCATTATCACGCGAGGCAAATCCGAGGGTAATGATCAATATCCGAAGGGTGAACATTCTTACTATCACCCTCTCATGAATGTGATATTTATTTAATTATACCGAAACCCCCTCGGGCCGAAGTAAGGTTCATTTTCAGTACGCTTTGCTGGATATAGATTTTTTTCAAAAAAGTTGCTATGAAAAAAGTTATATCATTGAATTGGAAATAACTAAAGAAATGAGTGGTAGTTTATTGAAATCGGTAAATTATTTTTGAGTTATGATGAGTTAAAAATAACAATTTCACCATACCAGTAGTCTGAGCCGATGACGTCGTCGAAACAGTTCTCACACCAATGCGCATCAAAGCTGCGCATGCGATAATGTTTTTAACTATCACCCTGCAATATCACCCTCGCGTCAGATGCTAAGAAATTTCACATTGTTGTCTATGGGGATTAGCATGGAAGTTTTATGTGAGGTATAATAAATAGTATTACAAACCATGGGAAAATTACGAGTTATTTATATGAATTATTTAAATAAACAAACCCGGCAAATAATGGCAAATATTACACTACAAAACCGTTTATCAAAACTCTATCCAGGTGTTCAGGTCATATCATAATGAATATGTGCCGATTAAAATTATATATGTTTTTTCATGGGCTCCAGTTCTGGGGTTTGGACTGGTTGGTTAAAGCCGTTTGTATCATGGCTATAGAGTTTGGATTCTCAAAATATGTAAGTTACCTTGTCGTCATTAGGTTTTGAAATGGTGAGCATCTGTTATGATGACGGGCGGGATAGAGACTTTAATTAGACACATCTGCAGTCAAATGAGAAGGTAAGTTCCATACTGTATGTTCATATTTAGTGCCATTTATTGAAGAAATCAAATCCAACGATTTTATCCGTGTGTAACCCATTGTAAATGATGCATGGTTGTACCATCCAATGCTGGTTGTTAATGTCTGACAGAGAAAATGCACTATCAGTCACAGACAACCACTTAATATACAATGGATGGACGCATTTATCTGAGGAGACACTGCTACTCTTCAGTTGTTGACATCACTGCTATTATATAAGACCTCTTCAGTTGTTGACATCACTGCTATAACGTAAGACTTTTCAGTCGTTGACACTTTCCTCTTTGCTCGTCATAAAAATCCCATTGCACAATGGTCCATACGGAAAAAATAAAGCTAAAAGATGTTTGTGTACTTATCCAATGCTGGTTGTTAATATCTGACAAAAAATGCACTATCAGTCACAGACAACCACTTAATATACAATGGATGAAATGCATTTATCTTCAGGAGACACTGCTACTATTCAGTTGTTGACATCACTGCTATAACGTAAGACTCTTTAGTCGTCGACACTTTCCTCTTTGCTCGTCATAAAAATCCCATTGCACAATGGTCCATAAGGTAAAACTCAAGCTAAAAGATATCAAATGCTGGTTGTAAATGTCTGATAGAAAAATGCACATATCAAGTCACAGACAACCATTTATTACTATACATAGGATAAAAGACACGTTATTTCCTTTAGGCAGCTTTATTCTGCAGTTGACTGTATAAAGGCCCATGGCTGTGATTTACCCTCCTCCTTTGATTAGCTGACCCAACTACTTTTACTTTTAGCATTACACAATACAACAACAGACATGTTCCTGTTGTTACTAAACAAGCAATATCGTTCCAGTCTTGAGGATCAACTAGTGCAACAAGCCGTCATGTCAAGCAGTGTTATTCCCACGTGACTGAAAAATAACTACACTAAATGTAAGATGATGCCAAAACCTTTAAGAGATTTTATTTTGAAGAAGAAGTGGTAGAAGCAAATATGTCACTCCTTTTCTGACTTTTCACTAAAATAATACAGAGACCTTCAATTTTCCACCACATCCCCATTCCCCACTTTACCGTTTGAGTCAAGATGGGTGCAATATGATTTTTATGATCAGGTAATGGTGACCTTGACCTTTGACCTACTGACCTCAAAACCAATAGGGCCCATCTTTTCATCACACACCCAATCTAATTTTAGAATTCAGTGAGGTGTAACTTGTCTGACCAGTTTATTATTACTGTTCACAACACTTATGAATGTTTTCCCATCCACTGTTTCGCTAAAAATTACCACAAAAAGGTATTCCTATCACAAACGCACACACACACACACACACACACACGCACACACACACACACACACACAACCTAATTTTAGAATTCAATGAACTTAATACAAGTTCACAACAGTCTAACAACTCACAACTTGACGCCGCGTAAATAAACGAATATCACAGAAGTAATTAGCTAAATAAGTAAAACATCTTAATACGTTGGAGGAACAAAAGTCACGTCAG
Organism: Cyrtodaria siliqua; assembly: GCA_037043455.1. Taxonomy (NCBI): domain Eukaryota; kingdom Metazoa; phylum Mollusca; class Bivalvia; order Adapedonta; family Hiatellidae; genus Cyrtodaria; species Cyrtodaria siliqua. Next base: position 176,034 of record JAWPHD010003269.1, on the reverse strand, counting down.
TAAGAGATCAACCCCAAACTCATAGTAATCTATTCACGGGCGATAAGGCACAGTGTCTTGGAGAAATCCAGCACCAAACTCGACAGACTAGAGATAAACATCCATTCCAGTATAACACATGGTCAATTTCCACCAAGGGCCATTCAACTGTGGAATGCCACCCCACTCTCTACAGTTACAAGTGGAACCAATCTCTCACAGGGTCACTATGTTGAACTATGTCAGTGTCTCAGAAAGTAGTCAGCAATAACATGATAACTTTTCACATGACCAAAGCTAAAATTTCAAAATGTTGATTTGTTGATGACCAAATAAACAATCTTGAAATATCAATATAATCAAATAAATGCAATAGTGACAAACAAGGCATCAACATGAAAACCACGAAGATCCGAACATAGACTCTACTCGCCAAGATGAACCTATAGTTAATTACTATAGACTTCACTTTTCAAGATAACCCTATGGATATCCGAGAACCTCCACTCCAACACACTTCCAAGAATGATGCAACTGGTTAAAAATCTTCCAAAACCGTAGCACAGGAAAAAGTTATCTATGTAAGAGAATATCACCTTTCACAGGGTCCACCGTTATTTACCGGACATGATTGTACGGACGGACTGACGGACTGACTGACGGACGGACGGTGCGACTACAATATGCCTCCCTTTCGGGGCCTCCCTTCGGGGCATAACTAGAAAACGCGGAAATCATCAATGCAAGATATTATTTACAAGAAAGGTTTTACGCACGCGTAAAAAATCTGCCGATAAGTAGTTAAACATGACTGTTGGCTTGTGAACTGATAGGAATGCAAACAATTGTTTGTATAATTAATGAAAATCTGAGAGTTATCAAGCTGAAATAAGTGTTGCTGTTTTTATCAAATGCAACACCTACGCAATGGATGCGTTAATAGTGTTCACTGTGAAAATTGGCAGAGGTCTTATATTAATATAAGCCTTAATGATAGTTAAACAAAACTAACAACACATACTTTAAACGTTTCGGCTTGACAGCCTTCATCAGAATTTAATTTTCTGATGCATTCAAATGCAAATAGATAAAAAAAATCAAAAATCAGTTTTAAGTGTGGACAAGCTGATTTGACTCTTTTTCGCTTCTTTTTGCCATTATAAATAAAACCGATATAACGCTAAACTTTGTCGTTATATATTCATGGATTCAATAAATGTCATGGATCTTCATCCATGAAAATACTTTTAAAGAGTTGCAATTATTCCATTCCAATACTTGCGATTAAATTCAGTTGCACTTACGATTTCATTCTGCTCCGTACACATCCCGGACACATCAACATCCCGGAAACATTGCCGCCTTCTACACTGAGTAGACGGATCTACGAAAATTTGAACGTTCCAAAATATATGTTTATACCATTCAAGTTGTTTAGACATTCAAGTTGTAAAGCATGCGTGTCGCCAACTAAATGATTCACAATCTGTTAACCATAGACAATTACAAAACCTATATAAGGATCAGCTACCGAAGGCAGCTGAATAAAAACAAAACGGACAAGAAGCAATGTTCATTAGAAAGGATTTTCTGTATGAACTTCTCCGATAAACGCTGCATTGCTAGTAGAAGAGTCTCGCAGAGATTGTTAAGTCTAACAAAACCTCTTTATATTAGTAGTATTAGATGCAAAATCAGCTGTTGATGTTGTTTATCATAAAAAAAAATCATCAGTGATTGATGATTCACACTGCACTCTTATCAACAGTAGACTTTACACAAATGCAAGCCCAGCCAACAAATGGAAGGGTGTGATTTCAGACTCATTTTTAACAGAACAAGGTTTAAGGCAAGGACGGATTATGAGTGCAGACCGTTATAAAATATATGTGGACCCGTTATTACATAGATTAATTGCAGTATTCTGGATAAGGTGTGAAAGTAGGAGATACTGAGTGTCCAGTGACTGCATGCGCATGCAATGTAATAGTAAGCTGTACAGCTCAAGACGATGCTCTGGTGTTGAACAATATGACATATGACTTAAGCCATAAACAAAGATATAAACTACAACCAGAAAAAAATGTAATCGTTGAGCAACATACGAAACATAATAAAAGGACAGAATGCATACATGCACCTACAACTTACACAATGAATAATAAGGAAATGCCAAAAGTCAAATCCTCAACACATCCGGGACTATAAAGATCGAAACAATATATGATAGTTCAACAGATACAACAAACGCAAACATATAAAATGCCAGGAGAACCTGTCACAGTCTTTTATCGGCAGGATTACATGGCACGACGGGATTTGACCCTCAAACCTCATTACATCTCATCAATATATACTGAAATGAAAAAGAAACGCGACACGGGAATTTACGCTATATATTGTATATACTGCACACTTAATTCCATATATATTCCAAGGAAATCCCAAGATGTTTTGTAAAAAAAAGTGCAGTTAGTTAGAGAAAGGACACAACTGTGATGTTGTAGACGTTTTAATCACACTACAAATTCATAAATGTTCTATGAAAAACTGAGCCGGTTTAACGTAAAGAGTTTGCAAATGTTTGCATCCTAAATTTGCTCACATGCTTGAGCCAAACGCGTACTCTGTCAATATTGAAACTTTGAAGGAATACTTTTGCTGTATTATGTGTTGTTTTAGGTTTTTTTTCCGAAAGGTAAGGTCTTACGTAGCCATGTACCATTCGATTAAAAGCAGCATATTTACATACAATATATAGCGCAAATTCCCGTGTTGCGTTTCTTTTGCATTACAGTATATGTCTTCAGCAATAATCCAGTATGCCAGACGACAGATAACTCTCAAATCGTTAAGAAGTACGAGTTGGTTTATAGAAATAAAGAACTTACTATAAAAATATGAACTAGGAGATATAAATTTTAAACAACCCATTGTCAAAGCACAAATGAGAAAACGACTGTGTATAAACAAGTAGCACAAGTCGCAAGAAATAATGTAGTGGGTACTTCACATCTCTACAAATCATTAAAATATAATTATGAACAAAGAAGCGTATACTCCAGGAAGAATCTATCCAATATTGAATAAACACATGAACTATCGCGCCTACCGGTGAAAATGAAATTACTAACTGGGACATATATCTTTGTTGTAAGAGTTGCATTCAATCAAAACGATGTTAACTCAAATTGCCTTCTTCGCAGTGCTGGGATCGAGGGTATGCAACATTTCTTTCCGAGAAAAGATTCTATCAACTCAAATTGGTTCTAATATATTCCATTCTTTTTCTAAAAAATAATTCCAGATTTCGGCGATTTTTGTCTAAAAACGCAACGTTTTCCACCAAAACTCACTAAAGCCCCAACGCTCAGATAGCACACATGTCTCATTTTGGAGCTTAATGTAGGTTCTTTCAGAAAATCATACCCTACAAAATCCCCCCTTTGTGGGGAGAGAGAGGGGGGAAGGGGAGTCTACAGCCAGCTCAAGAACTAAGTGTCAATAGAAATACATCCCATCAAAAGGAAATCTCTAACAATAAAGTTCATATCCTGAGAAATTACGAAACGTACACGTATATGTTATTGTAAAAATATATACATAAAAACGTAATTAGAAACACCTCAAGATGTATCCAGAATTGCAGAACGCCACTCTAGAGGCTGGACTGATGTTTCATTATCCGTGGTTGACACATCCATAATCCAGTATACGCTGTTCGTATTACATAACACCATTAAACGCGTTGTTCTTGGTTAAAAGACCATCTTACACTGTACGCTGTTAATAGTTCATTATAGTGTATTCAAATCACATTATGCGCTGTTCAAATGCCATTATACGCTGTTCACATGTCATTATACACTGTTCACATGTAATTATACTTGTTCACCTGTCATGTGCATTTCACATGTTATTATTAAATTGCTGTTCTAATGTCATTATATGTTGTTCACATGTCATTATACGCTGTTCACATGTCAGTATACGTCGTTCACCTGTCATGCGCATTTCACATGCTATAATTTGCTGTTCTAATGTCATTATATGTTGTTCACATGTCATTATACGCTGTTTAAATGCTATTATGCGCTGCTCACATGTCATTATACACTGTTCTCCAAACATTTTACCTGTTCACATGCCACTATACTCTGTTCGCATGTCACTGTACGCTGTTCCCCATTCATTATACCTATTCACATGTCATTATACGCCGTTCACCTGCCATTATACACTGTTCGCATTTGTATCGTTAGTTAAATGTTTGTGACATGCTATATATACACACTTTTGTTTAAAACAATAAGATCTAACTGTAGAACCGACGACCAAACAACAAACAAGATCAGGTTTTATAAATGTGTATATACTAGTCAAAATTACTAAGTATCCACCTAAGACTATGTTAAGGGTTTGATGTATTTTTATCTGCGTTCATCGGAAAACAACTGCAATTGCCTCATCACACAGAAAATAATGCCCGAATTATTTGCTGTGTGATGAGGCAATTGCAAGCTGTGTGATGAGCCACCTATATTGATCTCGTTGGTCTCAAAGGACCAGTAAAAATAACAATATCGATTTGTAACACTTATATACAATTAGGTACTTAGGATTATGTTAAGTACTTTAATTGAATTCGTGCAGCTTTCGATGTTCCTAATTCTAAAACCTGTTAATAAAAATTATTTTCAGAACATCTTTTACTGGCTTTACCACTGCAATGTGTCTGCAAAAGAAATTTTCTAAAGATTTAATGTCAACATGGTTAACACTGAATTACAGTTACTTCATTACGTGGTCCGAGTAGTAACATTCATACCCCCATCCAACCCCTTCTCTAAGAAGAGAAATCGGGGTTGGCTGGGGTATGAAATAAAACCTTCATTTCGGCTTAAAAACTTTGCATATTGTAATATTAAAACATTTAATAGGTAATTTAAACAGGTTATTGCATTTTTTCAGTAAAAAATGTTTTTGAACATGTTTTATTGACAAAATATCATTTATAAAATCATGCTAATATAAGCTTTCCCATCGCTTAATGAAATTAAGGCGGGCCACGTTATTTTAATTTCAAACGATATTCAATTAACATGAGGTAATTTAGGATTATTCACGTTTCATTTTATTATAGACGTTCGGAACATTGGCAATAAATGGGTCACATTTGTATGGCTTTTTTATATTATTTCCTACCAATCTCAAGTTAAGAAGTTTATGTCTTTAAGCGTACCACGATTCATGTTATGTGTTTTATCAGCACATTTCATGTTTTTTATATAAAAGGAGGTTAACTCTCTAAAGATATAACAATTTAAATAAAAAAAACTATTTTACAAACTATTGGTCAAAACAAAATACCTATCACTTAACTACATGTGTTCTAAAATATATTTCAACTAAGAAAAATAGTGACTAATTAGGAATTTTGATCAGTGTATATCTTTTCCAGGCTACTGATACTAAAAGAACTATGTCTAAGAAGATACGAAGCGATTCGAATACGTTGATGGAGAATACAGTTGGTGAAGACATTTCAGCTATTAAAGCTGCCGATGAATCCATGTCCAAAACTCATACAGTGCAGCGTGACCCGGACGCTACTCCCGAGCACAGAAACATCTTTGCAAGCGTAGTTCCCGAGAGCGGAACATCGGTTCCTGAGTATAAAGACATCTTTGTAAAACCAGGGTTTACTGACGAAGAAATAACTCTTAAGTTTGGCAGTGGACAAGAACTCTACGTTTCGAAATCATTTCTCATGTTCGCTTCACCTGTATTTGAAAAGATGATGAGGTCAGAGTTTCAAGAAAAGGTCACGGGCACGGTTAAAATGGTTGGAAAAGTATACAAAGATTTCCTAGAATTACTAAAACTACTGGATCTTAGAGATCCATTGAAATTAACAAGTAAGACCATATTATTATACAGCATTTCTACTGATCTAGGTTAACCGTGCAGATTGTTAACTGTTCGTTGGTCACAAATAAATAGCAGGTTGTAGAAGATTTATTCGCTAGCACCTTTTGTTTTTTAAACATTTAGTAACGGCATTCTATTTATATGTTTGTCCTGATCTGAAAATTGAAGAGGCATACATGTTCTGGTGCACAAACAACGATCATATAATCATTATTTCATTGTTCGTTCGAGTAGCTGACATGGCTCAGTGGTCTGAACGGTGGACTTGGAACCCGGAGGAACCTGGTTCAAGCATCAATGGCGAGTCTTGTAGGTGTGTTTCCCTGGACACTTTCAGTTAGCCTCTCCAGTCGGATACGCACATATCCGAAGGGTGGGAAGTCCATTCTCCGAGTAGGTTAACTAAACCATAGTAAGAGTAGAGCAGATGCCCGGATCCCTATGTAGTATTCCCCTCTCACAGGGGCGGTCCTCAATAACGTATAATGTGTTGATGTGTCGTTAAACAACATTCAATTTATTCGTTCGATTCATACATTCATTTTTTTACTCCGGCTTTCTTCCTCTCTTGCTCACTCAGATATTGAACATAATTTACCACGCATCAATACATATTTAGCAAAGTTATTATATCGACCGATTTAGTATATTTGATGAACACAAACTAGATGAAACAATTTAGTATAATTTAGTCAATGAAATAATTTATAGACATAAATGAATGTATAAGGATAAAAATGTCCATTTTCAGCAAAACACGTGGGCCGGATTTTACCATTGGCTCACGAGTACCAGATAGACAAGATAGTTCTGGAATGTGCAGCCATTATGCTTGGAAGACTCACTCAGACCGCCCTTGTTTGTGGCGTGCCCCGTGGTCCCAACAACAGCGAGGGTAGACTCACTGAGACCGTCCTTGTTTGTGGCGTGCCCCGTAGTCCCAACAACAGCGAGGGTATACCCACTGAGACCGTTCATGTTTTTGGCGTGCCCCGTGGTCCCAACAACAGCGAGGGTAGACTCACTGAGACCGTCCATGTTTGTGGCGTGCCCCGTGGTCCCAACAACCGCGAGGTCTTGACAATCCTCAATTATGCCGATCTATACCATCTGGAGTCTGTGATGGCGACGGCGTTGGAGCTCATGAAACAGCGGCAATTCGTCAAATATTGCTGCCTAGACGCCTATAAAAGGCTCCCCAAAGAAATAAAATCAATTCTAATGACTCAGAGACTTGAAGAAACAAATAATTAATCGGATTTGCCAGTTCAACGAATTAAGAAACGGTTATGCACAACAATACATCCATGCAGATGTAATACAATTCGAAATTATTCTACAATAAGAAAACTTAAAGGAATGTCTTTGTATATTCTTTGATACACGTGTTGCTAGTAAGAAAACAAATACTATATGATACATTAGCTTGTATATCATATTGATACACAGTCACATCATGTTTGTAATGAAAGCTAGCACTCAAATATGCATGATCAACCTCTGTACAAATATTATATTTCTGTAAACCTTTACGTCATAAATGTGCTCAAACGTCATAACTTTATGAATTGAAAAAAAGTTTAAAGTTCGACATTCGTCATCAATTCCAGAAAACTAGAAAATTAACAAGATGACTGTTATCTTTTGTTTCACCATTCAAGTTGATGCATTTTGCAATTGTGTTGTTGTTCTCTTTTGACTTTAACTTTTCTAGAGAGTGTAGTCGTTGAGGATTTAAATATTGGTAACCTTTGTATAACTAAAAATCTACTCATTCAGATCCACCGTTACCATAAGCTTCGAAAAAAAAACTTTGCAGAATTGTGTTATCGTAACACTGATCTGCTTTTTAAATATAATTAAGAAATGAAATATTTCCAGCGGGTTTATATTGTCCCAGATTAATACCTGATGGGCGGGACTTGAAGTTCATCGATACCAAGGGCCGCATGCCCTCGGTTTCGATGTGTTTCAAGTCCCAAGCACCAGGTGTTTGATCTCGCACAATATAAACCCGCTGGAAATATTTTATTTCTTATCTAACATGGAGTTTTATGTATCATGAAACACAATTTGTCGAGAGATTGCACAAAATACAAACACATTCTCACAACTTACATTTTATGCCTATCTCTCAACATCAAATGAGAAGCTAATACAGCTTCGTCCAATTTGAATGTGTTGCTGGAACGTAAAGTCGCTAAAAATAGCGCATTTTATTGCGTTGGTGTTTTGCATCAGACGTTTAAAATGACGTCTCAACGGTTAACGTGTTTTCTGGCGTTTAAAATGACGTCTTAACGGTTGACGTACATAAGTCAGAGGTTTATATAGTTTTTTCAGACCACCCCAATAACCAATCAACCAACATTGAGTATTTGAATAAACCATGTTAGATTAGTAATTTAAGAACTCTTCTGCGACAACCTGACTTTTAAGGTGACGATTTACAAACTTCGTAAGATATTTGTTCATGGTTCATACAAGCTTTATTAAACTTGTTAAAACGGTTATCAAAAGTGGTTATGACCCTATCATTTTGTAACACAATGCATGTTAGTGGCTGACCAATTTAAAGTTCGCCACTGTGCTTTTTTTATTTGATTGTGCGATGACCTGACAAATTATGATGTTGACGTCAACCTTAATATTGAAAGAACGGTAACGTTTGATGTTTGTCTCTAATCATGTAGTGTGCTCTTACTTATTTTTCTGCCACTGCCCAATCCAAGGCGGTAGCCCTATTGTGAATTACGTCATGTTTGTGACGTCATATACATTGCCTTGTATTTACCCTTGTCATTGTTGTTTGTTTCGATGTGTGTTGTTGGTTTATTGTGTTTTGTGAAGGTTTCATTTGCTAACGGGCAGTGGCGAAAAAGCCCACTAGGGATTTAAGCGAGGTTCTAGGGAGCACCATTCCTCACTCTTACACTGTTCCATCCCAATCAAACAAAACAGTATACATAAAGACATTCACACCAGGATATGTCTTCTAACTAACCAGGCAGCATTGAGAGGCATTATAACACACAGATGATCATGTATCATGTTTCTTTGTGATGATCATGTATCATGTTTCTTTGTAGGTTTTATTTAAGAAATAAAATATTGCCAGCGGGTTTATATTGTCCAAGATAAATACCTTATGGGCGGGACTTGAAGTTCATCGATACCAAGGGCCGCAGGCCCGCGGTTTCAATGTGTTTCAAGTCCCAAACACCAGGTTTTGATCTCGCACAATACAAACCCGCTGGATATATTTTATTTCTTATCTAACATGGAGTTTTATGTATCATGAAACACATTTTGTCGAGAGATTGCACAAAATACAAACAAATTCTCACAACTGACATTTTATGCCTATCTCATCATCAAATGAGGAGAAGGTACAGCTTCGTCCTATTGGAGCGTAGCGTCGCTTAAAATAACGCATTTCATTGTGTTGTTGTTTTGCATCAGACGTTTAAAATGACGGTTAGCGTGTTTTCTGGTGTTATAAATGACGTCTTAACGGTTGACGTACACGACGTCAGAGGTTTATATAGCTTTTTCAGACCACCCCAATAACCAATCAACCTTGAGTATTTTAATAAATTACATATTTCTGTGCTAGGCTTATTTATTCTATGGTGTATGCTGCTATGCTGTCCATCTAAATCCCAACTCCCCGCCCATCCATCATCAACAGGGGTTGAGATTAGGGTGGTTAAGTATACTATTAATTTGTTGTTTTTGTGTTTGCATTTTCATAAATAACATCAATCCTCATTCTCCTTTTCTGTGTTTTGTGTGTTTTGTGAGGGGAGTGTGGGAGAGGCTTGTGGGGGGGGCAATAAATAAAAGATTTTAGCAAATAACATATATGAAAGGTGCAATAATATTTTTGTAAAATTAAACATTCAATCTGTTGTTTCTAAACATATACTGAAAAGCAAAAGAAACGCAACACGGGAATTTCCGCTATATATTGTATGTACAATATGCTGCTGTTAATCGAATGGTATATGGCTACTTAAGACCTTTCCTTTCGGAAAAAAATACTAAAACAACACATAATACAGCAAATAGTATTGCTTCAAGTTTCATTATTGGCAGAGTACGCGTTTGGCTCAAGCATGTGAGCAAACTTAAGATGCAGTCTTTTCGTTAACTGGCTCAGTTTTTCAAAGAGGAACTTCAGCATTTATGAATTTCTTGTTACAAGGTATAGTGTGATTAAAACGTCTACAGCATCACCGTTGCGTCCTTTCTTTAATTAACTGCAACTCTTGTTTTTCCAAAACATCTTGGGATTTCTTTGGAATATTATGTGGAATTAAGAGTGCAGTATATACAATATATAGCGGAAATTCCCATGTTGCGTTTCATTGAAAGGGAAAAAAACAAATAATCAAAAAATTACCTATACTACACTATTATACACACCCAATTCCACGTAATATCTCAACGTGTTTTGTATACAAAAAGGGGCTACAACTAATTACAGAAAGGACAACTCAGTCATGTAGTAGACTTTTAATCAAAGTATACTTTGTTACACGAAATTCATAAATGTTGAAGTTTCGATTGAAAAAGCCAAGCCATTTTAGTATTGTGTTTAATGTTAAGAGATTGCAATGTTTAAAGCCTAAGTTTACTCACCCGCTTGAGCCACATGCGCATTATGTCGATAATGAAACTTTAAACGGGTAACCATTGGTGTGTTCGGTGCTGTTTAAAACTTCTTTCCGAAAGGACAGGCCTAATGTCGCCCTGTACCATTCGATTAGCAGCAGCATATTAAACATACAATATATAGCGTAAATTCAAATTATGTGTTTCTTTTTCTTTTCAGTATATGTTTACTCGTATTCATAATTCAACCATATCTGGGTATGGGCTCCGCTCACACAGAGTTGGGGTATGGGCTCCGCTCACACGGGTTGGGGTAAATGGGAGTGATTTTTGAGGATGATTTTTGGAGGTATATTTATCTTAAAAAATAACGACTCTTCATCCATGGGGTTTGGGGTGGGTGGGCGGTGGGGCGGTGTGGTCAGCGGGCGAGAACAGGGAAAATATTTCTTCGTTTTTTATTTATTCTTTGGAGGAGGAATTAGGTGGTGTCGGGAGACGGGGCGGGGGAAGGTGGAGGGTTCACTATCAAATGAATTTGTTTTGTATTTTAAAAGATAACATTAATTGTCATCCAAAGAAAAGAGAATAGTCTGTCTTGTTAGTCTTTTACCGTGATTATTGTGCCTACTGCACATCTCAATCCACACTCCCTTCCCCACCCGACCACCCACCATCAACCGAGTTGTAGTAAGAAAACGATGGTATTACTTGTTTACTTGAAAATTCTATCAATTCTCATACCTGAGCCTTTTGGTGAGAGTGTCTTGAGTGTCGGTTCCCTTTATTTTTAATGTTTCTGTGGAACACCACATATATTGCCATCCCACAGATTTGTTTTCCAATATGTTTCTATTTTATGAGTATATAAAGTACACATCTGTTCATCTTAGTCATCACCATTCCCTATCCAACCGTTCCATTCCGGACCCTCACAATTACTCACAATGGTCTGTGTTGTTCATATTGTTCATAGGCACATACCAGCAGTGCATAGCTCTGCAAAACAAATCAAACTTTCGTTAATATAAACACTCAAACCAAGTCTGATTTATGACCCAGGGGCGGGGTGTCAAATTTGACCCCAGGGTCACCATTTGCACAAACTTGGTAGAGGACCACCGTAAGCTGAGTGTACATACAGAATATTAAACCTTTGACTCTTGAAGTTTCAGAGAAGAAGATGTTTAAAGTTTTCCCTATATATAAGTCCATGTAATACTGACCCCAGGGGCGGGGTCAAATTTGACCCCAGGGTCACCATTTGAACAAACTTGGTAAAATACCATAAGCTGAGTGTAAATACAAAATATTAAACCTCTGACTCTTTTAGTTTCAGTAAAGACGATTTTTTAGAAAAAAAACCCAATATAAGTCTGTGTCATACGGAACCCCGCAGGTGACATGTAGAAAAAATAATTTAAAGCGTGCGAACGCTGTAATACAGCGTGCGAACGCCCTAGTTACAGTAGAGCGTTCGCACGCTGTACTACAGCGTTCGCACGCTCTAGTATCCCGCCATCAACAGGCACATTTTACAACAGATGTACACCGTTTCCCACCCTAATGACAAAGGCGTATATATATATATATATATTTATCACATAACATGTGGTGTGGGAGTGTAATAACACTATTCAATATTTTCGATATTCCATTAGTGGTATAACATTATTAGTTATTGTGTTTGTTACTGCCCCCCCCCCCCCCCCCCCCCCCCCCCACCCTTAGAGAAATATGTTGGGTCAGTAAGATTTATAGGGGGCGAGGCAATAGCCGAGTCCCCCTATATACCTGACTGACCCCACATATTTCTGTAGGGGGTCAGTAACAAACCCAATAACTGATTTATTGCATCGAGCACCTTTTTTAAGGGAAACACCGATATTTAACCCATTGTAATGGAACGTCACACGACCGGTAAAGTTTAAAAACATTAATAATTTATTATTATGTTTGTAACTAACGCCTTAAAGAACTATTTGCAAATGATTTAAACGTTGAATTGGAATAGTATAGTCCATATTGTTTTAGTGACCCTCTTCATAATCTACTGACCCACTATAGAATAATAGAGGGTCACCATGTGACCGCTCTAATCCAATGAAATTCCTAGGATTTTGTGCGAAGTGCAATAAAACGTTAATGACGTCATGGACGTCACGTTAATGTACGTTTTCTAGGGGGCACTCCACAGTTTAATGTACATTTCCCAATCATCAAACCCATGACAAGCCCTTAGCCTGAATCCTTGAGCAAAAATAAATCACATCATCATTGTGTCATACATTTCTTAGAAGACAAAAATTACCCATGTTTCCATACCAAATAAAAGTATCAAAAAGCATTTTCTGTACAACTTTAGTCCCATTTCTTTAAGATTACCCCACCCCTCAAAACATGCTAAAATGCAATTTTAGCAATATTTCAGATGTCAATAAATAAAAAATATAAAAAAATCCTACACATATCAGGGTCATGTCTGCACTCATAATGCTCTTGCATATCAGAAAATGCTAAATTTTACATACCTAGTCCGGCGTTTTAAAAAGTTATTCCATGCTGATCTCCCCGTCAGTGAAAATCAGCCATTTTACCTACTTTTAGGAAGTTTTTGATTGGTTCACATTTTTCTATTTATAGCCTCCAAAAAACCCAAAGAATGCATAGTCCAATACACCAAAATAAACTTAGAAGTACTCAAAACTGAAAAAAACATCAAACATGTGCTTCATATTTATTATAAATACCATCCATGGACCTAAAAGATACTTAGTTGATTTCTTTCTGATTTACACCATGGACATTCATGCGAAACTGAGGAGTGCCCCCACTAACGTAGTGTGACGTTATAAGTTATGTAATAAATAGAATCTAACATTCGTTCTCATTCATTATTGAATTTATTAAACTCGTTAGCAAAAATGATATAATGCTCGGCAAGAGCCTCGCATTATCGCATTATATCATTATGCCAACTCGTTTAATAATTTTAATAATGGATGAGTACTCATGTAAGATCCTCTCTATATACCATACATATTTTGAGAATCTTTAACTCTATATTAACCAGACAGAATAAAACCCAAAACTGGAGCGTCGAATTAAGAGCACTCATAATTCATTTTACGCATATGTAATCACGAGTGTTTTAAGAACCCTGGAATGAATCTATGCTTTTAATCGGCAAATATACCTCAATATGTGACCTGAATACCTGGATAGTTTTAGTAAACGGTTTTGTAGTGTACTTTTGCCGTTATTGGCGGGTTAGTTCCTTTAATACCATGATCTTTGTAATTATGTCACTATCTTTCTGTCGCACGCTCTACAACAGCGTTCGAACGCTCTAGCTACAGCGTGCGAACGCTCAACAAGAGCGTGCGAACGCTTTACTACAGTGTGCGAACGCTCTAGCTACAGCGTGCGAACGCTCTTCTACAGCGTGCGAATGCTATTCTACAGCGTGCGAACGCTAGACTACAGCGTAAAACTCTTGGTAAAACTGATCCAACAAGAGCCCCTAAGCTCCCAATTAAAGAAAAATGAACAAAGGTTTCTTATGAGAATTTCTTTTTTAAAAAGTGAACCCATGAACCAAGGTTTGTTATGGGAAAAAAATGCCTCCAGTGAGATTTGAACCCACGACCCATTGGGTTTCCCATGTATATTACCAAATACTGAAAAAGGGCCATAGCATTCGATCTGGCTGGTTTTCAAACTGGTCCGAGCTTTCATTGATATCGACAATCTGGCCAAGTATGGGAAAGATCGAATATAAAATGAAGGCACTAGAGTGTTCACAAGGCTAAACATGGCATTTTTTAATAATTCAGGGGCACATAACTCTGGTTTTCCTGGTCCGAGATTTCATTGATATTAACAATCTGTTAACGTTTGGTAAAGAGCGGATGAAAAATGAAGGCCCTATCGTCTTAACGAGGCGAAATACAGTATTTTTAAATAAATCAAGGGCCATAACTCCGGTGTTACTAGTCTGATCTGGCTGACTTTCGAACTTTTCCGATATTAACAACCTGGTAAAGTTCGAATAAAAATGAAGTCCCTGTAGTCTTAACGAGGCAAAAATTAACGACTGACGACGGACAACTATTGCTTGTATGAAGAGAGATTCCACATTTCAGGTTATAATTTGTTGTTCTCTGAAAAGGCGAATAGCCGAGCTGCGCCGTTCTCCGACAAGTTTTGTTATTTATTGACATCATTATTACATGTATACGATATATATGAATATGGAATCCGCCATGCTAAGGAGTTGAACGTTGATGTCTAGCTAGTTCTAAATTACCATAATAACATATTTATAAATATTATTTATAGCAAAGACCGCTGTATCGAAGGGGCAGAGAAAAATACTAAATATTTCCCAAATTTAGAAAGGAAAAGATCTGAGAAAAAACTATTACAAGATTAGTAAAAAACGGTAATGAAATTAGACATCATAAAGATATAACTGAAGAAACAAAATCATACTACGAACAACTGTGTACAATAAGTTTAACTTAATTGGCTGTATCCACGATTTTTGTCGATACACATGTTCCGAAACTAAACGAGGGAATGAAAGCACAGTCTTGTCTTGAAGGAAATTAGTAGTATAGGAAGGGTTGGCGGGGGTGGGGGTGGGATTAGTAATATGGGTGGTGGGTGGGGGGGGGGAGGGTTCCAGCACTTTTTCCCCTCGCGGGCCCCTAACACCCAACCATTCAAAACATGCTAACACGTTTTAAATTGCTTAAGGAAACCCCCCTTCTTATACTAATCAATCTAGCTTATCAGCACAGACATAATATTTGTGCCTGTACTATAGGCTATATGATTTTCATGCACCGTCTCCTATTGTAAAATCATTAAACGAAGTCAGACGGAACCGGACAGTAGTCTTCATCATCGCTGTGACAAAAGCAGGATAAAAACAGGGAAGAGCTACTTGAACTAAAATATAAGATAGCAAAATGTAAAAAAGTAAAATATACTATGACAGAATATGATATTCATTTCGCTCCGAGGTTGCCTTAGCAGTAGTGTTATTTTAGTATTTAGTGTAGTATTGCCTTAACAGTAGTGTTATTTTTTACTGAACCAACGAGCCCAATATAGGTGGCTTTGAAGTAGAATACCGCTTAAGCCGGTGCTAGGGGGCGTGAGAAGTGTTGCTTCTTTCATTACTTCTCATGAACAGACTCAATAAAACCCAGTCTGCTGCTTTATTCTCTTAATTGTGTTTGTTGCTCTCAAAGGATCACCTTTATCAGTATTTATTAGCATGTCACATGACCGTTTACAGTTCATTTCGCTCCGAGGTTGCCTCAGCATTTCATTTCCCTTTTAGGTTACCATGTCACATGACCGTTTATAACATAAACGTTTATTTATAGACCATGTCACATGACCGTTGCTTCCAAGGGGTCCACTTTAGGGTATTTATTATTTAAACGCTAACGTATCTTGCCCATTATCTAGTATGTTCCTCTTATCGTCAAATGCTGACAAACTCTTCTTGTTTATTACATACCTATTTAGTTCATGCTTTTTTTATGTAATGACTTTCATTTCATGGTGACTTTCTGCTGCCGTAAATAAAATAATCTTATAGTTATCATGCGCTATATTTTTTTTAACAACATACATTTTAATACCCTTGCATTTTTTTGTACCAGTCTCATTATCTAACATGTATGCATATAGTTTACTCCGAAGCCCAACAAATTCAACAATGGGTATTCTACAAGTTTCATCTTTCATTTTACCAATAACCTTTTTTTTGTCGTTAAAATGAAATTGATTTTTCGGATCATAATCAGTGTTATCAAAAGGTTCTTTATCTTTATAAAAATCTGCGTACACAACGTTTGTTTGAATTTCATAGCACAACGAGTCAGTATCCGTAAACAACAATTTAGCTTTTTTACCATTATTATTTGTAAATGTAGTTGTAATGGAAATCATACATCAAATATTTTGACAAGTATAAAATACACATACCGACATAACAAGGACGATTTACAATTAGTTTTTCTTTTATTCTGTTAATGGCAAATAAATTTTCATTAAACATTTTACAGGAAATAAATGAAGGTCTTGCTGCATATTTTAAAAGGACCTCCTCATCATGAGTCAATTTAACATTAACTCTCTTTCTCAAATTTTCCATAGTCTTGCCAAAAACCGAATCGTTCATTAGTTTAAAGAAATCCTGTTCAAACGCATTCTTACCAACTGTTCTTTTAGCAGTGTTAAAGTCTATATATACTTTTAGCCATTCTGATTCATCAAACTGTAGTATCCTATGTATTTTGCTAACCTTTAATCCCAACTTTTCATACAGTTTCAAGTTTCTGTAATGTACAACATATTTCTTTTTATCTTTTAATGTTGTAACAAGTGTGTTAACTTTACCAGATCCTAAAGTAAACCTTTCCTTTAAAGTCTTACAATAATCCGATAACCATTCATCTTTTATATTTAATCTCTCAGGAGCAAGAATGTAGTCATTATGATAGTCATATAGTTTTTCGGGATACTCAAGATCACACTCAACAATGTTGTTTGATTTTCCTTTTTCAATCTTACTGACCCACTTAAAGTTGCCAGTAGGCAGCGGTTGAGAAGTAGCCAATCCATACAAGTTATTTGCATCGAGGTATATTATGTACTTACTTTCTTTCTTTTTGTTATAGTCTTTCATATACTTATTGGCTTTTGAGTAGCTATTTGCGAAATAACTTATTCCCCCTCTCATTCCGTTTTCTATGAACAAATATTGATCAATATCAGTTATTAAATCAAGTTGAACTCCAGTCATCTTAAGACATGCATCCTATGCTAATCCAGGACTGCAAAAGTAGTGACAAGGATCTAATTTGTAATACTCAATGCATTTTGATGTTTATTGATAGTTTTCAATTTATGTCCCAATCACTTGACAACTTAATAAAGTTGTCAAGTGATTGGGACATAAATTGAAAACTATCAATAAACACCAAATCTTTTCCTAACATAAAAGTCATGTACTTTTCCATGTTATTTGGTATAACATTTGTTTCTTTTTTAAGCTTTCCAATGTGTTGCATTATAAAATGCGAATCATAACCTTTTCAGTTATGAAATACAACGGGTATTTTCTAGTCAGCCTAAAATTAAGATTACAAACTTCATGAGCATTTCCTCTAAACGTTCAAATTATGTTACAATGATCTCTAACCATCTTGTCTCCGTTCACTTAATTTCTTTTGCAAAAATGGCATTTTTTTTAGATGTTTTAAATTCTTTTTCTTGTGATTTAGTCATTGTAAAAAATTTTTTTTAAATGCTGCGACATGGTTTTCTTCTTCTATCATTTTTTTCTATAAATTTATAAAAAGCGTTTGGTCCTCTGTATGTCATAACTGGTTTAGAAACAACAAACAATTTTGTATCCGTAATCACAATCGGTATGCTTTTGATGTGCAGTTGTTTATTTGGATCATTAAGAGCTAGGGAAATGTCTTCAGTTATTGCTTCAAAGTCAGCATATATAACAAACGGAACCATTCATAGTCTATCGTAGCTTTTAAACTTAACCTTCTCATTTTCTTCTGGCATTTGTATTACTTGTTTTCCGCTAAGTGAAAGACTGTAAACACATTTACAAGACCATTTTCTTTCCTTATGCATGTTTTGATTATAATTCAACCGGTTAAAATCCTTTATCCATACATAGCGAATTATTTTTTTCAGTAATTAAAGAATATCACAAGTTTTTTTCCGCGATGCAGCCTTTGTTTTATTTTTTTGATATGTACAAAGGGTATACTTGATTATCCTCATACCCAAATATATTAAAACGTATATTATTTTGATTTTCTATTTTTGGAATCTGCTTTACAGTAACAGGAAATGTAATTCCTTTATAATTTAGATCTCCAATATGTTTTTTTCATGCTTTTTGATATTCTTTGTGGGTTTTTTTCAACAGGGAATTTATGAGCTAAGTGACACCATCGAAAGCAATCATTATCTTTTTCGTTTTTTATATTTATTAAACCTTTTTAGCATTAGCAAGTTTCTTTGGTAATGTTAAATACGAGCTACCTAGTAAAGGGTTATACTCTACCCGATTTATATAATGCGTCGCAACTGATTCAATTGTCCAACTGCTTCCTTCTGAAAGCCAACTTTCAATTCTAGCAACAATTTCATCAGCTGTTTTATCTAGCGCACCTTGAGTTTCATTTTTGTTTGTAATTAATAATGCTGTTTTGTAAGAAGTTATATTACCTCTGCCTTTATCTCCAGACGATTTTTTTAAAAAAATAATTTTCAAATCAACACTCATTTTACTCCTCGTACTAATTCAGTTTCAAGAAATTTTGAAATTATTCCTTTTGTTTGCAAAAGTTGAGCACGTGGATCTGTTTTATATACAATATCAACTTTAAAAACTTTGCTATATTGTTTTGGAGAGTTTTCAATTTCTCTAACACTCATTATATAATATTACATAGATTGTTTTTTAAGCTCACATTTTATTTTATTTGACCGGCATACATTATAATCTCAATTCCGCGATTTAATATTGCGTTATATTGTGAAATATAAGCTTGCTTATCTATGCAGTTACTAGCTGTAAATAGGACTTCTTTCTTGCAATAATTATTGAATATCTTTATATCACTCTTTCTAATTTTCCATGCTAAGTTTAGCTCATGTGCTTTAGTGATTACTTTCTTAGCTAACCCATCTAAATTTACACGAATAAGCATCTCTCTGTCATGTCTGCTAAAATCAATTGTTGAAATTTGTTCTTTGCAATCTTTCTTAAAATGTATACTTTTCTGATCCATTTATAATATTACATGATATTTCTTTAAGCCTATATTTAAAAATATAATTATGTATTATAGTATAATGAATTGTAAAGTTTGTAGAAAAGTTTTAGATATTATTGATCCTCCTGAAGTATGTTTAGATTGTATCTTTGATGAAAAGAAACACTGCGGTGGAACCAAAAATGAGATATAGGGTCCTATAGAAACCACAAAGCCCGAATGCAATGGCATCGTAGGTCCGCACTGTACTGCAAACAAGGACTTGCTAATACAATGAAAGAGACATAAAACAACAGAAAGGGTGGTGAAGACAGGGTTACCGACTTGGAACGATCAGTAGGCAATAAGGCCTACTGGTTAGCTTGAATCGATTTTATATGCGCACAATCCTTTCTATTATCCTGTCTTCAGCGCCCAAATAGTCAAGACAGTGTAAACAAAACTACATCCCATCAAAAGGAATTCTCTAACATTAAAGTCCACATCCAGAGAAACTAACTAAAGAAACACAAACAAAATAATAAACATCTCCGGATGTATCCAGAATCGTACTGAACAACCATAGTAGTTGCAGCTAAAGAGAAAACCGATCTAGGGTACGACCAGAAAACCCGATGGACGAAAGCTCATGCACCCACCTCCCTTAGTTGGGGTTTCAGTACAATCATAGATTCCCAAGAGGTAGTCCAGTCATCGCACAAGTGAAAAGTGAAGCGTAATGACTGACTGTAGAGGGGTCAAGCTTTTCTACAAGTGTACTTTTCATGCATAAATTGTAATGTCACTTGCGAAGTTAATGATAAAGAACGTATCTGTTTTAACTGTGGGACACATAACGGATATGACCTCATTACAGATTATAATTACAATAGTAAGAAAAATATTTGTCATAGAAAATATCAGTTGGAAAAACATTTGATAAAGTATAATTTATCTCCTGTGGAAAGACAAAGATTGAAAGAGTTGTTTTATAAAATTATAAAGACTTAAGATAGAATATAAGGCCGAAGAAGATCGATTAAATTTGATTACATTTTTTTCAAAAAATATTTATGATATTACAAATAAAAAAAGAAGTAAAACCGATTAAAACAAAAGCTACTAGAGAAAAATACGATAGGATTTGGGAACAGATGGCAAAAGAATTATGATTGCATATCATGTCCATTCAACTTAAACTTCTTTATGTACATTTCCAGAGGTTCTGTAAAGTTATCATTTTTTTGAATCTCTAATATTCTATTAAAGGCAGTTTTGATTACCTCATCATCATTTTCTAGTCCTATAGTTGTTTGAGCATATGAAAGAAGTTGTTTAAAGTGATATATAGGGTCCTATAGAAACCACAGCGTCCGAACGCAATGGCATCGTAGGTCCGCACTGTACTGCAAACAAGGACTTGAAACTACAATGAAAGAGACAAAAAAAAAAGAAAGGGTGTGAAGACAGGGTTACCGACTTGGAACGGTTAGTAGGCAATAAGGCCTACTGGTTAGCTTGAATCGATTTTATATGCGCACAGTAGTTGCAGCTAAAGAGAAAACCAATCTAGGGTACGACCAGAAATCCCGAGGGACGAAAGCTCATGCACCCACCTCCCTTAGGTGGGGTTTCAGTAGGTACAATCATAAAACTTCTATTGAACAAAATTTTCTTCGCTATTCTCGTTTTACTCATTAGGACTGCGATTATTGGGGGAACTGATCCAACAACAGCTATAGAAACAGGAATTGCTGGAACCAATGCCAATGCGGCAGTACAACCAATTATTCCACTTGCAACCTGTAACCCTGTATTAATCCTGCCGCATAATGTATAACTAAATCTGTATGCTACTGCTTGTCAAGCCAAGTAACTAATTAATACTTCCTTGCTTTTTATTTCTTTCATTATAATATTAATAAGATTAATTAAAATATTTAGAAAATAGTTCCCCGGATGATATTTTACCTATTTTTAATAATTCATCAATTATGCTGATACCTTTATTTATTACCTGTGGACTACTATTTCCTGAGTTGATACTTCCACATACTTACTCCAGATCATTAATCAAATCGCCAGGGCTATTGTAATATTCAACGCAACCTCCTAAATAATTCTTAAACTATGAAGAACCTTTATGAATCGGTAAACCAGATAATTCTGTCAGTTTCTAAAAAGCATTTTGAGACAGCTTTGAATACGTTTTGTTATTACTGTAACTCAGTATTCAGATACTCGGAAGATAGTCATTTTTGATGATTATGTTCGCGAGCGTAATCAAAATGATATTATCAATTATTTTATCCAAGATAGACATAAAAACTGTTGCATAATTTATTTGACACAATCCTAATACGATACTCCCAAAGACATCCGATTAAATTGTTCTCATTATATCTTCTTTGCAATTCCGAGTAAAAATGAAATAAACATGCTTTTTAGAGAACAGGACGTAAATAAAGATCAGTATTAAATAAGAAACAGACAAACAGTATGACTTTCTGTATTTGGATCGTCTTAGGAAGTAAGCGAAGCATAACTTCAACGCTAAGTTATAGCAAAGCTATAACAAAGCCTCAGGTGAAATTTAATCTAATCTTATATTATATATAATGGGGCTTTTTAACGATCTTGGCGAGGAAGTGAATACTGGCAGTGTTAATATTACACATTTTGGTATTGTGCTCTCGGAGTATGTAAAACAGAAACATCTGGTTAATTATCTTCACAGGGGTAAAAACCAGTAAAACGTTTAAAAAGTAATCTTAACATGGATAAAAATAGAATTAGCAATGTTGGCAATCCAGCAGATGCAGTTGGTGTAGCAACAAAGTCATATACTTTAAGACGAATAAGAAAGATTATAGGCGATTTTAATATTGATAAAATTCCAGACATGATGAAAAATTTGTCAACAGGTGTTGATGACAAAATAAGTCTGATACAAAAGCAATTACAGACAAACCGTGAGAAAATGGTTAAATTTCAAAACGGTTTAAAAGATGAAATAAAACTTTTGGGTGATGCTTTAAAATAGCTAGAAAAGAAAGAAGATGGATTGGAAGATAGCGAGCTCTATTATAGGTAAGGCGAGCAAATACAAGATGGTGTTGAAAGTATTAATGAGTGAATGAAAGAAATCAATAAACAAATGGTTGATAACAATGAACTTGAAGCTGCTATTGCTGATGATTCAAAGCAAATGAGAACTGCTTTTGCTACTGAAATAACTCAAATTAAAATATTAAATGAACAGATGAACACTAACGTTGGTGATATCAACAAAGAGTTGAACGAAATTAAAAAGAAAATGGTTGACAGCAAGACGCTGGAGGCTGCCTTGAACAAAATGGTTGACAAAAATGAACTCTTAACTGCTATTGCTGGTGTTTCAAGACAAATAATAGCTGTCCTGGATGACGGAAGCAAAGCTTATTACATCCGAAACTAGAAAATTACAAACGAACACTAAAAGAAACATTTGAACTATTTCTCACAGAAAGAAAAACATTAGCTTTCAAACCAATCATACAAAAGGACACCACTCAAGTTTTTAATTTTGAAAAATCAAGTACTAAAATGTTTTATTTAGGTATTTTATTTTATCTATTCATATTATATGGAACAAAAATGTGTATTATCATCAGAAAAAGCTTCAA
The DNA here is from genome assembly GCA_037043455.1 of Cyrtodaria siliqua. NCBI lineage: Eukaryota > Metazoa > Mollusca > Bivalvia > Adapedonta > Hiatellidae > Cyrtodaria > Cyrtodaria siliqua. The sequence goes on along the minus strand of JAWPHD010003269.1, from coordinate 153,032 downwards.
TAATTAATAACTCTAACACACCAAGTAATTTTACAACTGTATTTAACAGACCATTAATATTGGACAAGAACAAACCGTATGGCATTGGACTTGATAATGTTAATGCCATGACTTACTCATGGTATAATAGTGAAGATTTTAATAACAAGTGATAAAGTATCACAATGGAGAAGATTGGAAAAATATGTTCTTTACAAATGGAAATTACAGTTATGCTGATATCGATAATTATATAAAAGAAACATTGACTGTAAACGGTGATTTAGCTGCTGACTCACCTGTTCCTATGATAATTGAATTTGATTTATCAAGTTTCGAATGTTTAGTTACCATTCATAGTAATTTCATACTTGACTTAAGAGAATCAAACTTTCACACCTTAATTGGGTTTGACAAATATGCAGTTATTAGAGAAACTAAATTTGGAATTGTCCAAACATAACAAATTCTATCGATACTTTATATATCCACTGTAATTCTATTGTTGATGGATCTTATGGGGATGTCATTTATGAAATAAGTATAGCTGATCTTACGAGGTCATATCCTTTTAAAGATGAACCGATAAGAGTTGGGTACTGCGAAGTAAACAAAACGATCATTAACAGTATTAATATTTATATAACCGACTTATCTGGTAAAATTATTAATCTCAACGGAGTTCATACGTCATTTCGATTTGTCTTTATTTAATGTAATCTTATGTTTTATCCAACATAAGTTATATATGACACGATTAAAACAAGTTTAGGACACTAGTACTGGAACCTATACTCAAGTTGAAAGATTAACAGGAGCTGGATTATTTGGTGATATATTTTCAAGATATTTAGTGAGTCTGTAAAAACAGCAGGCAAGAAAGCATTAGAAACTGCTGGAAAACAAATTATAGAGAGTGGTTCTACAAAACTTGGAGATGAAGTAGGTAAAATGGCTGCTGATAAATTAGTTTCAGCCATAAAATCTAAACCAAAAGGCGAAATAATTTTAAAAGAACTTGCAAAAACTGCTGCAAAATACGTGGAAGACGTGGGCGATATTAATATTGAAGCAGATACAAATGCAAAAATTAATAGATTACTATCTGGAATGGGAATGGGAAATAAAAATATCAATAAAAGTATTAAACTATTAATTAATTAAGAAATAATCTAACTTATAGTATACATAGATGTTTGGAAGTGATAATTATAATACTAGATATGAACATGTACCTATTCAATTAAATACCCCTATAACAGGACCTAGAGATACTACTAGAAAAATGAAAAGTGGTTATCAATTTACAATAAATGATAGCAGTTCTCACTTTTATTGGTATAACGCATATTTTGAAATGAGTTTTCAATTAAACAAGCTCTTTCTAGGCTATTGTTTTTTTGTATTATATTTACAGGAGCAAATTTGTGTTTTACTTATATTGCCTATTGATGCTGCCTTGTTGGTTAGAGATTAGATCATGGCGGGGATTGCTTTATCTACACTGTCCTGTTTTAATGGGATGACAGCAGGGTAAGTGTGAGGTTTGGGGCACCCTAGAACCGGTTTAAACCCCCAGTGGCCTACTTTGCCACTGACCGTTCCAAGGCGGTAGCCCTATTGTCAACCCTTTTGTGTTTGTGATGTCGTTTGCATTTTTTTATTACTTTTGCCTTTTCGTTTGTCTGTTTGCGTGTTTGTTTTTGTGTTTTGTGGTTGACTGTCGTCCTTGAATGCTGCTTTCCCTGTCCGATATTTTTATCCTTCTTGTTAATGGAGCCGCTTTCGTAGACGGGACAGAATTGCTTTAATTAATGATGCAGCTTCATTAATTGATCAAATGAAAGTAAAGCAAAACGGAAAAATAGTTTACGATGGAAATATTCTTCATAGATTTGTTCACGTTAAAAGTTTGCTTGAAATGTCCTGCGATTATATAAAAACAACCGGAACAAGCGAATACTTTTATTTAGACAATACATCTGCTGCGGAATCTCGAGATGATCAAGCTGGTTGTAATTTAGGATTTACAGCTCGCCATCTTTTAATCATAATTAATAAAACAGTTGGCTCTATAATTCCATTAAATAAATATTAATTTTTCGAAGTTTAAGTTTGTCACCTGCTATCCAGGGTGAAATTATTGATGCCTTTAATAATACTTCTCGGTATCTTGATGACATACTCAATATTGATAATCCGTTCTTTGCTCATATGGTTACTAACATTTATCCACCAGAGCTCACGTTGAATAAAGCCAACAGTTCGGATACTGTAGCAGCATCTCTCGATTTCAAATGATTGTATTCATACTCAAATATATGATAAGAGAGATGATTTCAATTTTAACATCGTTAACTATCCACACCTGGATGGAGATGTACCTCGTGCTACCTCATATGGGGTGTATATCTCCCAGCTCATTCGATTTGCTAGAGCGTGTAATGATGTTATAGACTTCAATGATCGTAATCAAGTTATTACAAGTAAACTTCTTCAGCAGGGTTTTCGTTATCACAAACTACGTAGATCTTTCTCTAAATTCTACCGCCGCAACGAGGGCCTGCTGGAAAAGTACAACACCAACCTTAAAACACTTCTGCGACTAGGCATATCACAACCCTCATTTTATGGAGATGTGGTCTATAAACTTTGAAAGTTAAAGGGGTCTGACGGGTTTCATGACCGCTTTACAAATTTAATCAGGAAGTTCGTCAGAAAAGGATATAACCCCTTGGTTTTACAGCGCACTGCATGTTTAGTGATTGACCCCTCTACAGTCAGTCATTACGCTTCACTTTTCACTTGTGCGATGACTGGACTACCTCTTGGGACTCTTTGATTGTACCTACTGAAACGCCAACTAAGGGAGGTGGGTGCATGAGCTTTCGTCCCTCGGGTTTTCTGGTCGTACCCTAGATTGGTCTTCTCTTTAGCTGCAACTACTATGGTTGTTCAGTACGATTCTGGATACATCCTGAGATGTTTATTATTTTGTATGTATATCTTTAGTTGGTTTCTCTGGATGTGGACTTTATTGTTAGAGATTTCCTTTTGATGGGATTTAGTTTTGTTTACACTGTCTTGTCTATTTGGGCGCTGAAGACAGGATAATAGCGAGGATTGTGCGCATATAAAATCGATTCAAGCTAACCAGTAGGTCTTATTGCCTACTGACCGTTCCAAGTCGGTAACCCTGTCTTCACCACCCTTTTCTGTGGTTTTTTGTCTCTTTCATTGTAGTTTTAAGTCCTTGTTTGCAGTACAGTGCGGACCTACGATGCCACTCCGTTCGGACGCTGTGGTTTCTATAGGACCCTATACATAATTTAGAAACAAACTTGCTTCCTCCTATTCAAATTCAAATTAGCTTGCAACTGACAGATGATAATGTGTTAATATTCAAATCAAATGGTGATGATGGCCGAGTATTTATTAATAAATAGTCTTGTGGATTTCTAAAATGATATTTAATTCTGATGGTTTAAGTTATGTAATGGCAAATCACATGACATCAACAAAATGGACTTACTTCGTGAAATGATACAAGAAAGCGGAAGTTCTGAAGCAACCGAATCTGATTTAGAATAACGGCTGGTGTTAAAAATCCAAAACATGTTTTTGTTTATATGCAACGATCAGACAAGAATTCTTCTCAAACCCAACATCCTCATCTTTTAGATACTTTAAATATTAATGCTAACAATACTAATTGCGATTTACAATCAGCCAGACTGGAAGCTGAAAACGGTGTATATTACCCAGAAACCGAATAAAGTTATGATAATATTATTCGAATATTTACAGATTTTATTAATTATTCTTACAAACAAAATGATAAAAGCACTGGAACTTTACTTAACGTAGGTAATGTTAACACGCTTTTTTGGTATGATACAGTTTCATTTAAAGCTATAAAATCTATAAAACTGATGAAGTCAGCATTGATCTAAAACATCTAATTTGAGATATAAATTAAATACACCGCCTGCAGATGGAACTTATTATAAAGTTTATGCGTTGGTACTTTATGAAGAAGATGTTGTTATTGATACAATCCAAAATTAATTAGTTGTAGTCTAAGCTAAAGCTTATCCTCCAGCCTATCGGCTGTAGTTTAATATAACTTATAATATATATGACTTACCAAAATTATTCAGTAAATTTAACAGAAGGGCAAGCGAGAAGTTTAGCAAAAGCATATGAAAACAAAAGTGAATTAACTCTCAGGATAAAAGATTACCAACTAACTGGGGATTTTCCTTTGCTGCTGACAGTTACTCAGATTAAAATATTATTAAAGCTCAAAACAACGGTCGTGACTGAGACATAAATATATCAAAATCGCAAATGAGGTCTCAGTCTAAAACCGGAGGCTTTTTAGGAGCATTAGCTGGTTTGTTAACTAAAACAGTATTACCAACAGTTGCTAGACTCACTCCAAAAGTATTAGCACCTCTAGCAACAGGAGGAATTAGCGGTTTGGCAAGTACTGGAATTGGCAAACTATTTGGAAATGGGATAGTGACTATCCCTTATAATAAAAAACAAGCATTTCTTGGATCAAATAAATTAACACTTGTACAAAGTATCCCATTCGTAAAAAAAGAGTTTTTCAAATATGAGCCTATTTCTAACATGGTTTAAGCAGTTATGTACACAAAATTTCAGAAGGGAGTTCAGCAAGAACAAATTACCGATAAAAAAATAAACAAGAATGTGGTATTATTAATCTTGACGATTTTACTGGACCTGGTACACACTGACATTGTTACTGTAACGAGTATTATTTTGATCCGTTTGGTCTAAGTCCACCATAAGAAGTTTTAACTTACATACCTAATATAAAATACAACACCATTCAATACCAAGATAAAACAAGTGTATTGTGTGGATATGTCTGTCTATTCTTCATTAAAAAGTTGCAAGAAGGAAATAAGATTCATGGTATTCTTTATAAAATACTAAAACCCTATAAGCCAATAGAAAATGAAAACATTATAAAATCATATTATTTTGCAAAACAGAATTTAGTCTAATCATATTTATATATGAGTAACTGCGTTAAAGGGACATTTTAGCGTAACTTTTAGCTTATAAAACACAGACTAATTATGTTCGCAAACATTACACACCAAACATTATTGAGTATTTACTAATTAAAAGCAAGATTGTTTGATGGAATTCAATCGCGGTACAAAAAAAGAGAAACCGCTTCGGGCGTTTGAACTTGCAGGCCAAACTAAAATTACATTCGCGGTAATAATAGTGAGCGTGAGCGTAAAGTAAGACGACATCGCTCCTGACTGAGCTAACCGGGCTATACATATAACGCAATACATATTATGATGAAAACCTAATGAGTATCAAAAAACGAGAAAAGAATTTGAGATGGACTGACAAGTTAGCAGATGAACTTCATAAGCCTATACGAAGAAAGTTCACTCAACGCCGTGTGATTGTTAATGAAATTGATAAAATATGGTCGGCTGATTTGGTTAATATGCAATCGTTTTCAAAATATAATAAAGGTGTAAAATACCTGCTTACTGATATTGATGTATTTAGTAAATTTGCTTGAGTTGTGCCTGTTTTAAATAAAACTGGTTTAGAAATTACTAAAGCTTTCCAAAAGATTATAAGTACTGGGAGACAGTGTAAATTCCTTTGGGTTGACCAGGGTGTAGAATTTTATAATAAAACATTCAAGCAATTTCTTTATGATAATGATATTAAAATGTACCACACGTTTAATTTCGGAAAAGCTGTAGTAATTGAACGGTTTAACCGAACATTAAAAGAGAGGATGTGGAAATATTTTACAGCAAATAATATAAATACATAGTTAGACGTGCTACAGGCGATGGTTGATAAGTACAATAACACAAAACATCGGAGTATTAAAATGGCACCGGCTGAAGCAAGTAAGGAAACGAATAAGGAGAGGTATATTTCAATTTGTACGGAAAGATGAAAATTAATACAGCTTTGCCAAAGTTCAAAATAGGAGACAAGGTTAAAATCAGTAAATATAAAATAACTTTTGAGAAAGGATATACTCTAAATTGGACGGAAGATATATTTGTTATTGATGAAATTCAAAACGCAAATCCTGTGACGTACAAAATAAAAGACTTAAACAATCAAAAGATTGACTGAAGCTTCTATCAATTGGAAATGATAAAAGCTGACCAAGAAATATTTAGAACTGAAAGGTTATACGACGTTATTATAAAAATAAGCAAGCACTAGTTGAATGGAAAGGTTACATTGATGATTTTAATAGTTGGGTACCGTTTAACGACATTCAAAACATATAAGTGCGTTCAAAGCTTAAACATATAATATATTACTATAGTATTAATGGAACAAAAAGATATAAATTAGATATGCAAAACACTTAATAATTTAAAAGATAAATATAGAAAAAAGTAAATGGAAGGCAAGCAGGGTCAAGTAGAATATGAAGTAGTCCGTGATGATTGTTTGGCCATCAAAGAAAACCAAGTCTTTAAACGAAAAAGATTGCTGGCTGAAATGGATTATTATCAACAAAAGCTGGATAAAAACAGGGAAGAGCTACTTGAACTAAAATATAAGATAGCAATGTAGAAAAGTAAAATATACTATGATAGAGTATGATATGTACAGCGATGATGAAGACTACTTTCCGGTTCCGTCTGACTTTGTTTAATGTTTTACAATAGGAGACGGATTAAAATAATATAGCCTATAGTACCAGCACATATATGTCTGATAAGCTAGATTGATGAGTAGTATAGGGGTGGGTGGGGGTGGGGGGGGGGGGGGGTTGTGGGGGGGGGGGGGGGTTCAGCGTTGATTTCCCTAGCGGATTTACTTAAGCAATTTAAAATGTGTTAACAAGCTTTTAGCAGCAAGCACAACATCGTTATTTATCAGTTTTTGTTAACGATGGTGTGCTTGGGTTGAGAGCCGTGGATAGCGCGTTTTGAATTGTTTGGGTGTTAGGGGCCCACGAGGGGAAAAGTGCTGGACCCCTTCCCCCTTCCTATACTTCTAATTTCCTTCAAAACTGCTTTCATTCCTCGTTTGGTTTCGGAACATGTGTATAAGTAAAAAATCGTGGTTAGAGTCAATTAAGTTAACCTTATTGTACAGTTGTTCGTAGTATGATTTGGTTTCTTCAGTTATATCTTTATGATGTCTAATTTCATTACCGTGTTTTACTAATCTTGTATTAGTTTTTTTCTCAGATCTTTTCCTTTCCAAATTTGAGAAATATTTAGTATTTTTCTCTCTGCCCCTTCGATATAGTGTGCTTTTGCTCTCAAAATTATTCCGTTTGTGTTGTTGTTGTTTTTCAATTATTTCTGCTAGTTTTTCTTTCTTTGCTTTTAGTGTTTCATTTTATTGGTCATTGTCTGGGTCGTTTGCTAATTCATATTCTAATGTATCTATTTCCCTAGAGACTATTTTTCTTCATTTATTTCCCTTTTCTTTTTAGTGGAACAATATTTAATTATTTCATTCCTTATTGCACCCTTAATTAATTCCCATAATGTATTTTGATTTGCGTTCTTATTTATATCTGTTTCCTTTATAGCATTTCGAATATGTATTTGATATTCATCATTTAAAAGTACACTATTATTAAGTTTAAAATACCCGGGTCCATGATCTTGTTTTGTCAAGCTAATGTTAAAATATACAATGGAATGATCAAAACGTAAACCTGCAGATATTTTACATTTTATAACCTTATTTACTACACTATATTTAACAGATAATGTATGGTGCTGAGGTCCAAATGAAAATTTATGGACTTGGCAGTCAGACCTAGAATGTTATATGGATTGAAGCGAAGCTGAGGTCCATATAACGTTCTAGGTCTGACTGCTTTATGGACTTGGCAGTCAGGCCTAGAATGTTATATGGACCGAAGCGAAGCTGAGGTCCATATAACGTTCTAGGTCTGACTGCCCAGTCCATACACTTCACATGGACCGAATCACCTTACATTACTTGTTATATTATACCGAATCTGACCAACAAATTAAATCAATACGTTTTATGATTTATTTTGACGTCGTTTTTTTCACATGTCCGTTAATATAGCTATCGGACCGGGCGCCCGGTCAATATGCAATTTTATGGACCGGATGACGTCACATTAAACAAAGAATGGAATATGCAAATGAGGTGTAATATTCGAGGATATTACAAAGTAGTCAAGTCTGCAAAAAATATTGGAGGTTTATGGTTAGAATGTCATGTAAAATGTTGAGAGTAGTAATTCAATATTCATCATATGTCGTTAATATCATAATTTGCAATTATGGAATTCATATTTTCTCTGGTCTTTTTATTTCCCTCCATTGTGCCATTTTACTTATTCTTTTCAGTGTCATTTACCGTATTAAAAGTATGCCCTATAATAATTGTTTCGTCGTTTTGCTCAGTAATACAATTCCCTATTTTTGTGAAAAAATGTATATCGTGTTTTCGGTCTATACACATTTAGTATCAGTAAAACCTTCTCCTCAATCTTAATTTTTAAGTAATATAATCTACCAGTGATTATCTTGGTGTGTTCCATAATTTTACATTGAACTTTTGAGTTTATAATGATGCACACGCCTTTGCTATTACTACCGTCACCGCTAAAGTAAGCTGTATGCCCCCATTCTTGTTTCCATTTTTCAAAACAATTTGGATCACAATGTAGTTGAATAATTTAGTGTAAACCATTCAAATATTTGTTTTCGCTAATCCTTTAACGTTAAAGGTACATATTTTCAGATTCATTTATATTGTTTAAGTTTATCTGGTCTCCGGAGCATCAGATAAATTACAGCAACATAGAGGTATACTTCAAAAACCACATCCCTAATACAACCTGTCCGCACTGAAGAAAAATGGATACAGACCCAAGGTAAAGAAAAAAGAAGTATAGTTCTGAGAGGATGAATGGTTTGTATTTGACAGATTCTCTTTCAAATATAACCGTGAAACGGTCCGTGGACGGCACCTCGATTTGACTGTAGCAATCTATGAAAAGAGAACACTATGTGAATCACTTATAATAAACACACATTCTATGCATGTCTTATGTGATTGTTGACTTATTTACAAAAGTATATACACCATACCTTTATATACACAGGAAAAATATCTAGGCATGGAATTCATATGTTTTTCATATGTGACATACATGCATTCCACATGTGCATTTCATTTGAAAGCAACACACATGTAAAACATATGAAAATAATTTTTACTTAATAATGTTAAACAGGTTTTTTTTACAATATTCTGCAAACTTTTTTTATAATATATAAATGTATGTATTTAATGCATAATAGTTTCATATGAAATACACATGATGTGTGGCACAGGTGTATTACTTGAACATGAAAAACATATGTGGCACATATGTATCATTAACATATGTGAACCATATGTAAATAAGATGATTTATATGTGAAAGAAGCATGCAAATAGTAGCGTCTCCGTGGCCGAATGGTTAACGACGTTGCATTGTAAACCTTCGCCTCTCACCGCTGCGGGTTCGAATCCCACTGGGAGCTCGACTTGTAAGCGAGAAATTGTCGATTCTTACGGATGAAGGGAGGTGTACAGTACTGGTTCTACTCAGAAAATGTGGGTGGTCTGCCTCCACCACCAAAAAATAGACTGTCATATTAACCTTACATTTGTTGAAAATGACGTAAAACCCCATGCAAAACAAAAACATGCAAATAATAAGAAAGTAACACCTGTCGCACATGTAACAACACTGTTCCTATATGCACCTTCACGCTCGTACACCCGCGCACACGCGCATCCTCACACACCATCCCCACACACACGTATATCTATGGTACACATTTAAGGAACAGCATTATTCTACAATTTTCCTCAGTCGTATAACAATCTATTTTTTTTCTAAATTAACAGTATATTCTGTGGTAGCTTAAATTAAACAGTATATTCTGTAGTAGCTTAAAAAGGGAAATTCAGACCTGGCTTAAGCTGTAGTATGACGTCATTTCCATTATGTGAAATAAATTACTCCAGTTGAGAAAATAAAATCAAGCTGTTTTTTGTTGCAATGCTTATTTTTCATTTGCACTGATTTTCTTAGTTTTAAAAGACATTTTGTCAATATGCCATATATAGTAAAACGGCGTGATGACGTCATCTTTCCAAGATGGCCGCATCTATTTATGTTTATTTGCAAATTTTAAATAGGTCATATCTTTTTTGTTTTTCATGGCATTTTGATAATTCTTTCAGCTTTTTCCAAGTTTTTCAGAGCATTTATAATAGTGCATTAACCCCTTTAAATGATGTAAGGCAAGTTTTTGATAGATTATGGCACGATGGCCTCTTTAGAAAGTGTATACAGTTTGTCTTCAAGCTACATAACCTGTAGTTAAATGGCTTTATTGTATGTAAGCGTGTCTTTAGTTGTAACTTCATGTTTACCAGGTCATGGCGAAATCGGGTATTTAAGCGATCAAAGGACATCATTTACTTTATTGACATCGAGCAGTACACCTCGTATCTGTACACAGGTAGCATAATGAATTACAAGAAAAAAATGTTTGCCTCTTCCGTGACTCGAACACACGACCTTCTCATTTACAGTCCAGCGTGTTTATCACTCAGCTATGGCGACTTCTTGAGAACATAATATATTTAGTAACGTATTTGATGATGTAAAATAACTTATAACATATTTGCACGACCTGCACAATGGTTCAAAACTCGCATAGGCTATACTATTTTTACTGGAAGGAGTGTGTTTTTATGTTACTTTGCCAATCGCAGGTAAAGAAATGAAACAGGTGGACTATAAAAATGCCTTATATACGGGTTTCCAGCCATGTCTCACGAGCTTGAAATTGTTAGTAAACCAAGCATTAAACCGCTTCCATTTGATTTCGGTACACGCCCACTAGCCTTATATAGAGCTGTAGTACCTTTACATTGCTGAAGATAATCATGCGTATGAACACATCCATGACAAAAGTAGACATAAAACATTAACAGGAAATGTAGCATTGAAGGACCACAGTCAACTAAAACCACGCATGGAAACAAACAATTACAAGGATAAATAAAAACAATGTAAATGACATCACAAACATAAAAGGTTTAAAAATAGGTCTACCGCCTTAGAACTGTCAGTGGCCAAATAGGCCGAAGTGTTGTATTGTATACTGTATATCGTATATATTGTATATTGTATATCGATCGATCGGAGTGGTTGTGTTTAAAGCAAGGAGCAAGGCAAGGTGGGAAATTATCTGACTTTATGTACTTATATTTCATGAATGAATTGTTGAATATCCTTTCTGCTAGCTCTAGCGGATATCGGATAGGTGATACAAGTTTCTGTAGTACAACTTTCGCTGAAGACATAGAGGATATGTGTTGGATTGGAGTGAATATCAGATTTATTTTCATCGAGAAGTGAGAAAACTTATATTTTCACTTGTGCTTTAGCACGGGTGGAAATATTTGAGTTTCCTCACATCGAGATAAAAACTAAATCCTATATTCACGACAAAACAACAAATATTCTTTTTATTATATACTAACAACCTTAGAAATTGTCTTAGATCTAATAATTAGAAGATAACAACAATGACGTCAATAACGCCAACAGTTGCGTGACGTCATTGTTTATATTTTCACAGTGAAAATATGTTTTATTTCAATCATAAAATCCACTTTTTCACTGGAAAGTATATAATAAAGTGGTATCACTTTATGAAAAAGTTCTCGAGAATATGTTGACCATTTGTGATAATTATTCGAAGAAGTAGCGATTTAAATACAATGCGCAGTTATCGACAGTACATATGCTGAAATCGCTTGTGGTATATAGGTAGTAAAGAAATAAGTAAAAGTGCTATTATACTTATTCATCTCGGTATAGTTGTTAATAAATATCTTACATGAAGTAAACCTCGAAGAATCGTGTAAGAAAATTCAATATTAAATAGTCACGAAAGTTATGTTCTCTTTATCACATAACTGCAAAAAAGCCTCATACGGACATTTCTTCTTGCAACTACCTATATATAACGTCGTCGTATAATGACTCGTCTGTCTATATGCGAACGGAACTCTTCGCCAATTTCCGTACTCGGGAAATGTGGTCGGATTTGTCTATATGTTGATTCGGCCTTCTCCGTACAAAACCCAATCTCATTAAAATCAAATCCTAATTACGCTGACAACACTGCCTTGGAGGTCACGTTAGATCGACCTTTCATCTAATCAATATTCATGAGAAGATCAACTAAATTCAACCAATAAAATCGCGCGTTTCATATGCACTTTAGATGATGTTCGAGTGAACTGAACAAACGAAAATCCACATAAAACACAGAGATCTATATCCGAAAAAAGATAAAGTCTTCGTGTGTTATTGCTGTGGATTGCATATTTTCAAAAAAATGCACTAAATAGCATGTTTTACATCAATAATACGAAGAAAATCATGGGCGCGGGTCGCGGTCATGTTTTTTGAAAACATTCGGAACAGTAACCGAGATTATTCCGACATAAGGTTTTCAAAGTTGTATGTCTTAGTACGTCTGGTCCGCTTAGCTCTGTTGATAGCAAGTCGACTATTGCGACGTTCTATTATTGTTACCCGCGAGTGTAACTTTAGTGTGGGTTCAACCCTACGAAACGGTACATAATATTTGTATCGCTATTGAATTCCGTCAAACAATCCTGTTTTTTACCCAGTAAATATTCAATAACGGTTAGTGTGTTATGTTTGTCAACGCAATTAGTTTGTGTTTTATAAGCTAAAAGTTACAAACATTGAATCTTTCAATACCGAGCGTAGACAGCTCCACGGCGTTTTACTGAAACGCGACATGCGCAGTGAAGCAGTCTATACCGAGCAATTTTGCAGGCTGAAATCTGATTGGCTAATCGTAAGGTCAATCTGACGTGACCTCCAATGCAGTGTTGTCAGATCTTTAGTAGTGCAGAGTATTGTAGCGTGATAAAGTGAAACTACCTCGTAGATTTCCGTTCCGTAATCCGGTATTTTGAACGGTTACGGAAATCAACGACACAATTACGATGCACACCGAGCTGAACGGAAAAGACCGAACGATAATTCGGCCCTCATTTTCATAGTAATTCACTAGTAGATTATCGAAAATATTGAATGTTGTTATTCCACTCACACACCGAAAGTTATGTGATAAATAATTCCATTGTGATACCCAAGGCTTTATTTTTGGTTGCGAAGTCTAGAACAGCTTGACAAGTTCATTATTATTTTATATGTATTATCGTTAGAGCGAGCTCGTCGTTTTTGTCTTAGCCCATCATGTAGACTCTACTAAACTGTTTTCAGATAAAGATAATGTTGTTTTTTTAAAATGGTCTAGATCAACTCTGCTTGTATCTGTACGTGTAAACTGGTGAAAATAAGACCAATTAATAACAACGAGCGACCGATCGCCATCTTAATCTCGCGTCCATGACTTTAACTTTAAGATTATCCGGAAGTTTTACAAAAGCATCCTTTTTGTAATATAAATTGTAATCTTTACTGCTCATTGCTGTAATTGTACTTTCCAACACAGATGCCAAATTGTAGTAGCTAGCGAAACTGATAACAGTCAGGCAGTTGAGACCATCTGCGCTTTTGTCATTAAGAGCAACCTCCTTCAATATCTTCTCGCAATTGCTCGTGACGCCTCCAGCCTGATACTCATGAGCGATGGAAAATATACCATAAACAGTTTCATCTGAAAACAAATAGATAGATGTTATACCTGTAAATAACGTAAGTACGTAAATAATTAAGTAAGCAAGCATTTTTTTTAAAAAAGGTACTTAAAGGGAATGTAGCGACAAACGAAGATAAACAAAGAAGATATGCTCATTTGAAGTTTCTGTTGGAACGGATATGGAAGCGGCCATTTTGAGAGCTATGACATCACGGTTCTAAATGACCATATATGGAATATTTATAAATATGAAAATTGACTGATTTATAGGGAAAAAATGACAGCAACTGTATGAAAATATGTAATACTTAATGGCAAGAATGATTTATATCACCAGTAATTTTTTTAATTCATTTGCAGTGATTTTCTTCATTTTAAATGATATTTATCAATATTCCATATATGGTAATATGGAGCTATGACGTCAGGGTTCTAAATATGGCGGCTCCCACATTCGTTTTAGAACAACATTTAAATGGTCATATCTTTTTTGTTTATCATCCGATTTTGATCATTCTTTCACCTTTTTCCAAGTTTTTCAGAACTCACAATAATATAGTTTGTTTGGCTGTGTCGCTACATTCCTTTTAAATCAGAAAAATATGATTGCACATTAAACTATTGGGAGCTTATAGGTTATTAAAAATGTTGTTGTTTTTTTACTAGGAATCTTCCCTTTTTTAAAACGTATCCTGCTTTTGAGACAAACTCCGAAGTATTTATAATCATATTTTGTCTCCATCCAATGTATTGCCTTATTCTTGTTATTGGACACAATACTAATTATACTAACTATTATCAAAGACAGATACAAAGGAAAGTGACCTTGAAATTTCTCCTTTCACACTATTTTGACATGCATAAATATTCTCTCTACCGCCTATTTCCACTGTTCTTCTAGTATAACCATTGGAACTACGCCAGACACATTCCAGTATATTTAATGACACCCTAAATCTGGACACAACCCATCCCCGGGTCAACTGAACTTCTCCAAAACAGGAGAATCAGTTTCCCTCGTCCACAAGTCAAATAACTTATCAGAAACTGTCAATGGACATATTTCCAGGGTAGCACCATTGGATTCCGTAGACATTATTCAGCATACTGGTAATACCGTTAGTGCATTACACGTCACTATAGACCAACGAAATCTATCATTGATTTCGCAAACCCATTCCGAGTTGATATCAATTACTAAGAGTTATACAGCCGATTGCCAGGTATTCCAGCACAGAGAGATGTTGCTGATGATCTATTACAACATCCTGTTGAGAAAGACATAAAGTAGTTTGGCAATGACTTGTTAAGTGACACGTCGACCGGATCCCATTCCACAATCCAATCAAGACAGCCAAATGCAAACATTTCATCAACGGAAGTTCCGAAGAAACGTACATAAAAACAAACTGATTTAGATCAAAGCAAAACACTATAATTGGTTCCTTTATTGATCAGGCATAATATCGAGCTTAAGTTGACGCTATCATATCCTCTAGGATCCGTACGATGGTCCCTTGCAGCAGTCGAAGTCAATTCAGTAGCGTAATTGCTCGACTGCTTAGAGGCATCACCTCGGACTCAGCCTTCTGTTCCTGGTACGTTTGACGATTTGGCAAAGCGGGTATTTGACCTACTTCCCAAAGCACATCGACTCGAGTTTGAGACAGACACTTACGTCCCTAGATCTATCAAGTAGTTTGAGAGTCGAAACCAAAGACCATTGTGATTTGAAGAGATTCATGAGTAAACTTGACAATACGACACAATTCATTAATCTCATTTGTGACCAGTGGTAAACAGAAAAATTTGCACCAAAGCTCCGAGGCCGTAAAATCTACTTTGTATGGGAAAAAATGCCACCGGCTTACCATTGCAGTTGACATATTTGTCATCGCTGATGATCAGGAATACCTGTTTTCATTATAGGAGGAAGCAGACATCGGAATAATTTCATCACTGTCAATCCTCGCCAACATTAGAAACAATCGTGGATCAGAAACAATCGCCGTACTGATCCTACTTGTAAAATATGTTTCAGGAAAGCAATCTTATTAAATACTGATAAAGGTGATCCTTTGAGAGCAACAAACACAATTCAGAGAATAAAGCGGCAGACTCGGTTTTACTGAGTCTGTTCATGAGAAGTAATGAAAGAAGCAACACTTCTCACGCCCCCTAGCACCGGCTTAAGCGGTATTCTACTTTAAAGCCACCTTATATGTCATGTTTGGCGTTGGGAGGGGTAACGAGTAAAACAGGGAGATTGTTGAATGTGAAACAAATTGTAGAGGTAAAGGGGTCTGCTATTTGCTCTATACTACCCTCACTACTTTGCCTTACAAGCTGCGATCCAACCAGTGGCTTTATATATATACTCACCGTTCCAAGGCGTACCATGTTCTAGAGTACACCAAACCTCAATCACCCTATTGTCGTGCCAATAAAAACAGTGTAAATAAAGATGTCCACACAAGGTTATATTCTCTAACAAACAAGGCAACATAAATAGGCAATATAAGTAAACATTAGATATAGGGTCCTATAGAAACCACAGCGTCCGAACGCAGTGGCATCGTAGGTCCGCACTGTACTGCAAA
The DNA here is from genome assembly GCA_037043455.1 of Cyrtodaria siliqua. Taxonomy (NCBI): domain Eukaryota; kingdom Metazoa; phylum Mollusca; class Bivalvia; order Adapedonta; family Hiatellidae; genus Cyrtodaria; species Cyrtodaria siliqua. The sequence goes on along the minus strand of JAWPHD010003269.1, from coordinate 136,699 downwards.
CAAGGACTTGATAATACAATGAAAGAGACAAAAAACAACAGAAAGGGTGGTGAAGACAGGGTTACCGACTTGAAACGACTTGGAACGGTCAGTAGGCAATAAGGCCTACTGGTTAGCTTGAATCGATTTTATATGCGCACAATCCTCGCTATTATCCTGTCCAGCGCCCAAATAGACAAGACAGTGTAAACAAAACAACATCCCATCAAAAGGAATTCTCTAACAATAAATTCCACATCCAGAGAAACTAACTAAAGAAACACATACAAAATAATAAACATCTCAGGATGTAAAGCACATAAATGATCATGTATATATAATACAAAAAAAACAAGTTTAGATACCCATAAAGCAAGTGCTCATTGACTTGGCAGAAGCCAGAGCAACAAGAAAACAACCCGTTATGGGTACGACAAGACAAGATTTAAGACAAACATCAAACTTGTGGAACGCTGTGGTCTAGTGGTAGAGCGTTGGACCCATGATCGAAAAGGCGTGGGTTCGATCTCCGCTATTGACAATATGTGTTATGTTCCTTAGCAAGACACTTTAACTGCATTGCTTAATACTGATTCTAGCCAGGAAGACATCGAGAGTGATTATAATAAGTTCAGAGAGCTTTCGTTACAATCGATGTGGAATTAACACGTTTAAACTAAACATCATAAACTACCGTCCTATGAGAATTTAGACAGACGTCATCATAGCATCCACAATCACGAATTCTTATCAAGAACGACTCCTGAATCTTTAATTGACCAACATATATTAATCCCAGAGTTGTCATAAGCTGTAGCACAATTACTCACTCTTTCCAATAAAACGGGACAGTGTAAATAAAGAAATCCCCGACATGATATCCTCTAACAACTTAGACAGCATTAAAATGATATATAAAAAACACAAGTATGCTCATGTATATAAAAAAAAAAGCCTAGAAAGCCACGTACGTGTTTGTGTAGTTCTAAGGATTATAGTTCATCCACCTTTTAACCAATAGGACGTCCTAAATGTATAGGTGCAATAGAGTCTGGACTGTACGAAAGCAACGTACTCAATGACTTGGCAGAAGCCTGAGCAAAAACAGATTAAACCATAAAAGGGAACGTCGACAAGACAACACTGGAGACAAGCATCAACAGTATCGTCCTCTACGTGGCTAGTTGTGATCAAAGCTGGATGTGTCAACACATTTTGTGTTGCTTTCTTACATTAAAGAATCTTCGGATTTTAGATGTTTATTTCCAAATTCTAAGAGAATAATGCCTGTTTTCAAAGGCTATTCACCTTCAAGTTTTAAGAACATACCTAAATAGCTAGTGGTAGAAATGCCCCGTCTCTTTAATCGATTTAAGTTAAAACTATAAATCTACTACTCGTACACATTAAGAGAAGATATCATACTAACGTGTTATTTCATGTGGAGTCTTTTGTTGCAAACACATCAAAAAGAGCCTGAAATCTTCAAAAGTCTTGTTTTTCAGTGTAATAATATTCGAAGATCTTTCTCGGAAATTGGCAGTGAACATTTTCTCAAACACAGGCGACGAATATTGAAGAAAAGATTTGGAGACATACAACTTCATCCCGTCCGTAAATTTGAAAGTAACCTCGTCATCCGCAAATCCAGGATCTAAGAACATGCGTTCACCGTCATTGCTTGTTGAAGATGCCACTTTACCCTTTTCATATTGAACATCTGTGCAAGCCCGCTTAGGTGGGTGTATTGATACCATTATGTATCTGTAAATACATATAGAGACCATTAGCAAGCTGGACGAACAACGGAGATGTGATGGAATAAATTAAAGATAGGCCGGAGGGTACGATAAAGTAATGTCTTGCGTAAGATGGCTTCTGTGAGATAAAACAATGACTAAATAGCATAATACACTAGTACATTTCCTATGCAAATGAACACCGAATCAATGTGTGTGTACTAAACAGATATAGAGCAAATCATTTAAGCCCATTTATTTCCATGGTCTATAATATGATTCGTTCAGACAGAGCTTAACATTTATTATATTTGAAAGGGAGTCAAGTGCTGTAATTTGCAACCGCATAACATTTCTGACGTCATTTAAAGAACAAACGATATCATTATTTCACTTACAAAATGGCGCCGTTTATCATCGTGTAATAGGCAAACGTCGTATGGTTGGTATGTGATACACAGTTAAGTCAATAATTAAAAAAATCAAATACAATCCTCCAAAATAAAAGGACATTCCTTTGTATTCCTAAGCCCAGCTTATACGTTCTATCAAAATGAAAACACAAAGTAATATGCATAGGGTGAAATTGCTAATGCCCAAACACAGTAACGCTAACTAGACATCAAATGTCTATAATATAAAATATATAAAATGTCTATAATATAAAATATATAAAATGTCTATAATATAAATAATAGTCTTTACTTTACGTGCATAGAGATTCCGTGACAAATCTAATATCACAATTTCATGTACTTAACATTTCATATTGTCATTAAGAAATAAAATCTTGTTCCAGATCAATATACCTGGTGGGCGGGACTTGAAGATCATCGAATCAAGGGTCGCAAGCCCGCGGTTTCGATGTGTTTCAAGTCCAAAACACCAGGGCCCTGTTTTATTAAACATCTTACGATAAGTCTCAAATTTTAAAATCTTTCACTTTTTTCACCTAAGCATTCCATGTAGACAAGTATGTGTACATGTTGTGCAGATATATCACATGCATAAGAAAATGAAATAAAATCAAGTTTATTTGAAAAGTGTAATTTATAGTGAAGCATTTAAGAAATTGATTTAAGATCAAAATGGTCGTAAGTTGTTTCATAAAACGGGGCCCAGGTTTTGATCTATCACAATATAAATAAACCCGCTGAAAATATGTTATTTCTTATCTGACATGGATTTTTATGTATTTAATACACACATTTTCGAGAGGCTGAACATAATACAAACAAGTGCTCACAAATTACAGTATATGCCTATCCGAAGATGATATGCAGTTTCATCCTGTTTTTAACAATTTCAACTTGTTTGAGCGTACTAATGGTTTAGACCGTGAGCCAGACAATTTTTTTTCGCTACCATCTTAGGTGGCAAATTCTTACTGGTAGGCCTACCATGTTATGCAGCGCATTGTAGAGAAAGAAAAAATCCATGACAGCAGTGCCAACAGGGTAGCTGTTTCCTGTTATAAGAGTTATCTCCCCCTTTCAAAAATAAATCAGGTTTCTTTAAAAAAATCGTTTTCTCTAAAAACCTTAAGTGCTAGATGTCTAATAATTTGCATTTGGCATAAGCTTATGGTCCGCTAAAAGAAAAAAGAAAACGGTGACCCTGGGATCATATTTGACCCCGCCCTAGGTGCCGCATATTTACATTATATTGGACAATCCTTTAACAACAGACTTTTTCTGGAACTACAAGAGCTAGATGTCTAATATTTTGCATGTAGTATACGCTTATAGTCCTCTACCAAATTTGCTAAAAGGGTGACCGTACATAATACGTATTGAATAACGCATACACCTAAAATGGACTTATAAGAAGCGAACACACTCACATTTCTCTTATCTAGATATTTTGGACTGTTTGTATCTGTTGGGCAATATATATATATATATATATACGAGTATATCAGAAAATTAAAATAATAGGGATGTTGCAATTATTCTGAGGAAGACATGCACTTCCTGTTCGAAGCTTGTATTCATAATATAATAATTAAATCATCGTAGAAAAATTGTGTATTAGTGATTCTTTCAATTTTATACATATAAATATTTACTAATCTTAATGCATAAAATATGCCAATAGTGGGTGGGGTAATTTGACTTCCAATTTTAAGCACAATAGTGATTTTAAGCAGAATACAATGCTGACTAAGCTTATTCATTCTGTATTAAACTAATATGAATTATAAACTTAATTGCATATGTCAAAAGTATATTAACAATTATCAAAAATTATATAAATATATAAAAAAAATAAACATCCAAATGTTGATGCCAGGCTACAATGATACACCTACTGTTGTTCAAATTAATATAGTATAAGCTACCCGTTCCAGACTGCTATCATAGAAAAATGTCATCTACAGACATTGTTCTTTCTAAAAGAATAATGGTAGAATTTTCCACCTGAGTTGGTAGCGATATCGAACATTTTGGGTCCTGGCTCAAGGCCAAGTCAGAGGTATTGATAGGAATTTTAAAACTCGTCAATAACCAATCAGCATTGGGTATGTTAATAAACTATTTAAGATAATTACTGTTTTAGTGTTAAAAAGTCAATAATTATAAAACATATATATAAAACTATATTATATGGCACTTTAATCAGATACAGAACATGTTATAAAATATTGCGGAAAGGTTTATGAGCATTCAGGAATCAATCTGTTTTGGTCGATACACAACTCTTAAGAAGTCCTCCATAAACTACGGTGTACGCATTTCCATGCCTCAACTCTACGCAACTATGACGCACCACACCATACACTACTTGATCGCATATGTGACATGTGCTAGAGAAGAAACTACTGTTCTTGCTTGTGATGATGGATGTCGCCCGTTTGGGATCATCGAGCATAATCATTACGTGGTCACGCCTTAATTCCATTAAGCGATGGGAAAACTTATTGTAGCAGGATTTGTTTAAAAACATTTATATATTACTGACAAAATGTGATAACCTGTTTAAAATTACCTATTAAATGTTTTAATTTCACAATATGCAAACGTTTTAAGCCGATATTTTAGGGGTTTTTTCATACCCCAATCAACTCCGGCTTCGCTTCTTGGAGAAGGAATTGGATGGGTATGGAAGTTAATACTCGGACCACGTAATGGCATTTTGATTTTAAAGTAGAATACCGCTTTTAAAGCCGGTGCTAGTGAGCCTAACAAGTACTGGCTCAATAAAACCGAGTATGCTACTTTTCTCTTTTGTTTATGTTTGTTTCTTCCAAGGAATCCCCTTTTCAGTATTTGTTAAATTACTGTTATATTTGAAAACCAAGGTTAACCTAATACAATTTCGGAAAGTTTTACTAAGTTTATGATAACGGTAGCCCTGATGGAGTAGCTTTTCTACAGTATACACCTCTCTACCACAAAATTGATAAAAGAGAAATTGATTCAACATAGAACTACTTTTCTTGTTCTAGGCTTTCTTTAAAAACGCTCCTATTGATAATAATGATAATAACATATGGACATGCGCTCATGTTTGTAGAGTATTATCTTTCTTATGGATAACATCTTTATAAGTACTAAAACAGTTAACCACCAGGTTGTTAATATTTATATGGGTACTATCTCTGCACCGCTTGTCGCAGATGCGTTTTTGTACTGTTATGAAACAGATTGTTTGTGTTGCGTGGGTGACACATAATACATCTCGGTATCTAGACGACATACTCAAAATTGACAATCCTTTCTTTGTCCATATGATAACTAATACTTATCCACCAGAGCTCATGTTGAAGAAAGAAAGCTGTAGCAGCATTCCTCGTCTTCACCTCTCGATTTCAAATGATTACACTGTCACCCATATACTAAAATCTATGATAAGAGAGATGACTTTAACTTTGACATGGTTAACCACATTTAGATGGGAACGTACCCCGTGGTACATCATATGCGGTTTATATCTCCAAGGCCATTCGTTTCTTTAGAGCGGGTAACGCTGTTAAGGACTTCAGGGATAGCAATCAAGGTATTACAAGTAAACTATACAGATATTTCTATTTACTGTCGTCGCAACGAAAACCATCTGGAGAAATACAAAACTAACCTAAAAACTTTACTTCGACAAAGAATACCATATATATTGCAACGCACTTCAAATTTAGTGTATGATACTTCTACAGACAGTCACTTCTCTTCACGTTTTTCTTGTGCGATAACTGGACAACCTATTGTGCGTCTATAGGACCATTTTTCTCCGTTTCTATTACTTTAGTATTCATAAGTGATTGGTTATACGAGTAAATCTGTATACCAAGCTGCATAGAATATCAATGTTAACTGAACAATTTATAAGTTATCTTTCCAATACTGCTGGGATTATTTCTAAATATATACCCTTAGGGGCTGCGGTGGAATAGTGGATAACATGGCTTTGACTCTGTATCTGGACATCACGGGTTCGAGGCTCACCGGCGCCACCGGGTTTCTTAGGTGTGTCCATAGAGACAATACTCTTTCTTTAGGCTAGTCCTTCGATGCGGACGTTTGCAGAGCTTACCAGTGTGTTAACAAGTAAATAAACTGTATACAACTTTTCGTTTGTTGTGCTCTATGTTTTAAGTAGTAGAAACTGTGTTTAAAAGCAAATTTATGGACACGACATAATGTTATGGACACGACATAATGTTAGTAATGTGAATATAATTTTACAACGCACCCACACAAAAATGGTACAGAGCGTCAAGCCGAATGAACATTTCAGACACACCCTCCATTTAAACAAGATAAGATTGCGCAGAAGGCCTCTATAGCCCAGTGGTAAGATCACTGGGCCCACAAGTGCAATTTCGTGGATTCAAACCCCGCCGGATGCTGGTCTCTCCATGTCATGTTTCATTATTTCATTAGTGATCTTTCATCACCATTGGGCAAAAATTCACCTTCTCGGACATCAATTTTGCTTAAGGAGTAGTTAGTACCTCGCTGCTGCCTAGGGAAGATGTTAGGCCGACGTTCACTGAAAGAAGGAACTCGGTAGACAGATATCCGTTGGTTCTTCGTCTGGCGCATCTGAAGTATGCAGTGACCAGTAGCCTAGTAGTGGCATAGTAGCTTGACTGGAATACCATTTAGTACCATGGGTATGCTGCTTCGCAATAATAGAAATATTAAATGACATATCAGCAATGTCACAGAAACAGTCCACTCTAAAGAAAAAAAAAGATAAAAACAGGCGACCTGCGGGTGAACAGCGAGTGTCGTCATAGAAACAAAAAATACAGCGATGTTTCAACAGAAAGTATGTCAAGACAAATATCCATCCAGTAAGCAGTAGGAACGCCACGGACCTATAAAATATCAGTTCTGTTCGCATTTTAACTCCGCGAACATGGACTATTTCTTTGTATTTTACGGACTATTTTACGAATTTTCAATTAAAACAGACGCCATTTTTTTACACCCGAAATTGGGCGCGCTACCTCGGCGAGCACTACGGGTACCTATGGAGTCTAACAACACGCGTACAGTGTTTCATACCGTAGATTATGTAAAAACTAATACCTTACCGGACGAAATAACGTCCCATTATGTGTCAACACGATGCAGTGTTGGTGACTGACAGGTCACCGTGACATAACTTGACACGTGAAATTGACATGTTGGTCAAATTGGATTTGGGATTACTGTCTGCTGCTAGAGGTCCATGATCAAGGTATTTGTTTTATCATTAAAATGTGTTTATTAATAAACAGTACACACCACTTTGAGATCGTACATATTTAGACATAAGCCAAATATAGCGCCTAAAAAAGTGGCGTATACTGTATAATAGAAAGTTTACATTTTTCGTGTACTCCGATCTGGATGTACTGTAAACTGTAGAACGTTTCGTGGAATAAAACAATTACTAGTAGAAATGCTATCAATGTCCCCCGCACCCCCGCCCACCCAAGTACGGTTGATGTGGGGAGGATGGGGGTGGGTAGATGGAGCTTGAATACCGAAAACAAGGAGGGGCTAAGGAAACTAGAAACCCCCTCCAACCCCACCCCTCAGATTCATGAATGTAAATTGTTAGCGTTGTCTCTTTATCGTTATGTTATCCCCATTTTCTCGCACATTCGTGAATACATACTCGATACAACTACCATCGAAATAATGTAAACAGCCATTGACATGTCAGATTAATATTTATGTACAGTAACATAGATCTACATACACATATGTGTACATATATATCCATGACAGTAAGTAGAGTTTTGAGTTTTCCTTTATAAATATGTTACATTATGTATAACAAAGGATAAACTCTGTCTGTTTGATCATTGACATTGGATTGATGTTGTTTTTCAGAGAGGCCTCAAATGTGAATCGTGCCCTTGAGCAATTCTAAGTGAATTGATACTGACGACTTCAGAATGTCAAGCCGAGTTAAATGCCATTGGATCATTTTGAGGTGGGAGCCCTTTCAAAAAATGTTTACACTTGTGTAGTTCTTTAAATGGAGCTTGTGTTATGCTTGCACGGTGCTGTTCAAAGTTACAGTAAAAAATGTTTTCGGTGATAATGCAGCGTGATTGTCATATGAGCTCGTGTAAACTACATGTACTGGATACATGCGAAAACAAGTTGTGTTAAAGGGACACTAGGCAATATTTTTTTTTTTTTAAACTTCTGGAGTTTCGGTCAATTTTTCTGCATAATTTGCATTAGGGATCATTAATAGTATTTATTAGAATAGTTCAGAACTGTTGATAATAGTGCACCTATAATATAGTTAAGTATTTGATAGAATAACGAAGACAAAATGAAACACTTTTATTTAATTTTTAATGCAAGCAGGTTTAAATTTAAAATGTTACCAGGTTAACAAATGGAGATGCTAATGTTAATGCTTGATAAATACTTCAAGAGTGCCGTGTGTCCCTTTAACATGAACTAATTACAATATTATTATGGTCTATGTGATGGGTCCCCAATTTATTAAAGGGACACAGAGCAAATTTTCAATCTTGTGTCTGTTTTACACATTTTCACATCAGAACAGACCACACATCTACAAAAGTGTCTTCTCAACTGCCCTATTTAATCGTGTTTTATTACTAAAACTAGCGGCATCACCAGGTTTTGAGATAGAAAATAAATACTTGTATATTAATGTTTTCTCCCCATGTAAAATGACCTTACTAAGTCATTAAAGTAAAATATTCTATCAACAAAACGTGTAAAATTTAACAATTTTAGATTTTTGGCAAGAGTTGTATTTTATTCCCCTTCTAGTAAAAATGGCTTATAGAGCATTGCACCATCTGTCAGATTTAACTTTCCTTATAATAGATTCTTGCTGTAGTACTGTTGGGTGAAAAATACATTAAAATTGTTCTGTAATCATGTCCGGTCAATCATATACTCGTATGATACACAATATAATATGTATTGACCCTTTATTTGATGTGCCATTTACTCAGTTTTGGTCAAGGGACGTTTATAGCATATCGGCTTTGACTCCAGTGAACACGGATTCAAGTCTTACTGGCGCTACTGGTTTACTTCGATGTATCCTGCTAGCCCATTGTGTCAAACTGTCCCATTCCCCTTAACATGCCCTAGCTCCCCCTAGCAACACCTGATTCAAATTGAATACTGTACGCGACTTATTTTTACTTTTTATTTTCTTTCAGGCTGCACGTCATGTGGAAGAAGACTCCATGTACACCACTGGCCAGAGTCAATGCTGAAGTTTATGTTCGCTTAATTATTTGCTTAATAAAGTATACATATGAACTAAAATATTGTCTTTATAAATATGTCTTCCACCACAAAGTGGTAGGTGAGACAGATTATATTTGGCTTTTCCGTTCGTCCGTCACAAATCTTGTCTGCGCTATTTGTTGGATTTTTACGAAACTTTGTAAGAAGCATCAGTATGTGCATATCAAATATTGAAGGTCAAGGGCGCCGTGACCCAATAATGATCATGAAAACCCTTGTCTGCACTGTGCACTTCCCCAGAAGCAAATCTCATCAAAATTCATGGTTTGAGTGCATTTGGTGAGAGAATGATGCCTTTTGATATTGATGTCATTAGGTCAAAGATCGTTGTCACCGTAACATGATAATGTAAAATGTTGTAAACTGTAAGTCAAATATCATGAACTTAATGGATGGATTGCTTCTGGCGAGAGGGTGATCCTTTTGATTGTGAGTGGGTCAACGGTCAAGGTCACAGACCGGATAATGTCCGTAATGAAACTCTTTTTTACTTTCTCTAAAGCTAATTTCATAAAACGTCATACTTTGACTGCCTTTGGTGAATAATCCCTGTTTATTTTGAAGTCAGTAGTTGAAAGGTCCGTTACCATGACCGGAAAATGAAAAGTCTTGTCCACACAGTTTTTCCTTTTACCTAAAGCAAATTTCATAAAACTTCATTGGTGGACAGTGGAAAGAGGATGATCCGTTTGATTTTTAGGTCAAAAGTCAAGTTCCTGCTGACATCCATTATCAAACATTTATAAACAAGGATAAGCATATGGTACAACACACATGTTATAATATAACTATATATGCCCTTTAAAGATAACAGACCCGCACTTTTCGGATTCACGCGTACAGTGTTTCACAACACCACAAACCATTGACACAATTTCATGTCCACATATTTATGTTATGCAATCTTCGAGTTTACACAAAATCATGTTTGTTACTGACAGTAGCATGTCTGTTACTCGTCAGTCATTTACTCGAGTCGCCCCCTCAGTTTCAAATGAACAGTTAAAAGAATATACTTCTTTCTGGCTGTTAAACTTATATTAGTTTATCGCTTTTTCTGATTTCGAAAATTAACTCTGCAACGTATCATGATTTCATTTTCCGATATACCGTTGCAACATTGTAAAATAAATTGGGCACTTTGACATTAACCCAAAGCATGTATAGATCAAAAATTTAGTGTAAAATACATAGACACATACATTTTAAATATATGTGTTTACATAACAAAATTATTTCATTGTTTCTGTAGCCGGTGGTCTTTTTAAATGAATATGAATGTTGCCGTCTTGGGTCGGAAGGCCCTGTTACTTAATTAGTACTTGTCTCCGTTTATTGAAATTCAACATATATACAGAGGAGAGATGTATCTATATGATTTTGTTTTTATTCTCGCCTCTAAAATGACGAAATAATTCGATTTAAATAAAAGGCTCATTCTCAGCAATACACAACGTACTGTGTGCGTTGGTGGGGACGCCGACGCGGTAATGGAGGGATACAGTCATACTACCGTAATGTTGCTCTCATAAATACTGTGAACATACTACATCAATAATATAACAACTACTGAACAATGCTGAAATCGATTTATCTTTATAAATGAATTCATAATTCCATAATTTTATTCCGTGCGAACATCGATTTGGAACGTGGAATCGGCGTATTTAAGCGATTACGGTGTACTTCCTTAATTTTCGGGGGTGGGGGGCGGGGGTGAAAGAACTTGCCTCCGTTTTTTTTTATATTTTACATGTCTACAGAGGAAAAATGTATTTACGCGTACATGCTTTTTTCTGTTCTAAAATGATGAAATAAATCGAATTTGATTAAAACTGCGCATTCGCAGCTATATACAACTTAATCAATACGGTATAGAGGGTGGTGGGGATGGCATGAAGGGCGGGGTTGCAGGGATACTACCGTAAGGGTGTCCTTGAAAAAAACTGCGAACATTCTACTCTAATAATTCATTAAATACAGAACAAAGTTGAAATCAATATATCTCTTAAAAAGGATTTCACAATTTCATGGTTTTATATCCCGCGTGTACATTAACTTCGAAAGGCGATTGTTCATATTTTAGCGAACACGGTGTACTTTGTTAATTTTGGGGGAAAAAAAGTACTTTTTTCTGATTGACTTTAAATTTTGGTTTTTAATAGTAGACATGTCAATGAACACTTTCAAGAAAAAAAAATCATTCTCGTTGTTAAAACTTCATTTTTTTGCAATTTTTTCGGATTCAGAAAATTAGCACTGCAATATATATTTTCACCATCCTCATTTTCTTTCCCGACGTACCGTTGCAATTTGGTTTGTTAAAACCTATTCCGAGCACTCCGGCATAAACCAAAAGCATGTATAGATCAGAAATTTAATCTGGAATGCATGGATACACATATTTGAAATATATGTATTGAAATAATGGAATTATTTCATTTTTTGTGTACCCAGTCGCGTCTGTAAATGTATATGCGTTATGCCGTCTTTGAGTCCGTGGGTCATGTTAGTTAATTTTGGGAGAAAAAAAAGTACTTGTCTCCGATTTCATTAAAATTTTGCATATGGACAGAGGAAAGATTTATCTATGCGTACATGCATTTGTTTTTATTCTCGCTTCTAAAATGACGAAATAAATCGATTTTGATTTAAAAGCGCATTGTTGGCAATTTAAACCTTAAAACAACCTAAATTCATCCCTTGGAAAAATACCTTTCACTATTAATGGGAATTCCACGAAGTGTACACCAATTATGTTCGACCAATGTAGTTTGTGAATATTATTACTTTAACAACGATCTGTGATTGTGTTTTGTCATAATCACAGTTTATAGATAAGAGGTGTATAAATCTGACCAGTGAAAATTTTCCCAATAATGTCATTTTGTTATCGATTTTATCACGTGACCTTGTTTGATAAATATTCATACGCCATAGGGCTGGCGTTCCTATTGTAAGAGGAACAACATCAGAGCTGGCGGCAGACGAAGTGAAGAGAAGCGAAATAACGGAACAGAAAAAGGGGTTGAGAAGGTGGGGGAAAAAAGGAATTGAACCTTTACACATAGGGAATTGCAGAGTTTCATCTTCATGCAAATAAATCCATCCCGTTCTATGACGACATGCATAAGTCACATTCACGTCATGTCAGGTTTCTACCACCATTTAGATGTTACCCACAAAACCAAACGGGAACATAGAGTAAGCTCTTAAAAGGCCCAAATAAAATGCTATGGATAAAGTGTTCCTATTGTGTGAATATTTTTAATAATAAGGTAAACAAGTTGTTGAGTCATCCAATGCCATTGGTTTATAATTAGTAACATATAGAAGTTTCTGGATGAGTAAGAATGTTGATTGTCTACATTTAACATCACATGTTTATGATGTCATACATCACATGATTCATTCAAGGGTATTGGAATATTCTAAAGCTTCTATGACCTTCTATGTGGCATCTTATGACTATCAAAGTTATTCAAAAATAACTTGTTTATCTTATTTTATTAGAATATTTTTAATGTACTATGACGTTCTATGACAGAATAAATACAGCCTTTTTGGGTTGTAATTTTTTCAGTATTCAATATTTAGAGCTAGGTATCTGGTTCAGTATTTGGATTAAGAATTTAAATTAGAGTTCAATATAAAGAGAACATATTGGATGTTTTGAATTAAAAATATATTGTGAGAGGATAAAAAGCATTGTGCTCATTTATAATAAAAGTGGCATTGGACTACTGTGAATAAATAAACCAGAAACGACTTGAAAAGTTTGTAAATATTTTCATTGTAGTATTTTAATAAATGTGTTGATTACATTTTCAAAATAGTTGTTGCTGGTTTTGCTTCCTTTCTTGTTACATTCTACCGTAACACTATTATTGTCTCAGGAACAACATGGGCATCAATGTTTAGACGAACGTTCATGCTCATTAAATCAGCAATATATTTAACAAGAGCTGTCGTCGAAATGATAGCATGCTCAACAATACGAAATATCTTTAAAACTGACATTATATGGTAAAGTAGATTTACGATCTATAGGGACATAATTTTGTAAAAATACAAGTAGGTGCAAAAGTCGAACAGGAGCTGTAGCTTTCACAGAACACAGTCAGCCAAAAATACGCATTAAAACATGCAAAAATTATAATGTTAAAGGGACACACGGCAATTTTGATTTCTTAAAAGCTCGTTAGTTTTTAATATAACTTTCACATTTGCAATCATTGATATTCATTATTCACATAGTTCAAAGCAAATTGTTTTTACATTTTACTAACTTTCATAATATTGCATCAATAATATTTTTAAAAAGTTGGCATAATATTGAATAAATTTGAAATCTCATTTTTTTTATTTAATTATATGTAAGTAGTTTCAAAGTCAAAATGAGGCGGATTAATAAATCGAGGTACTAATTTTAATGCGTTACTAAAACTCAGGATTGCCATGTGTCCCTTTAATAAGAAGCAAGGCAAATGACATCACAAACACAAATACGGTTTGAAAACAGGCCTTCGCATTGGAACGTTCAGTGGCAAAAGGCAAGTGCTCATTGACTTGGCAGAAGCCGAAGCAACAAGAGAACTACCCATAAAGAGTACGACAAGACGAGATTTAATACAAACATCAAACGCTATCGTCCTTTGAAGATTTAGGTAAAACTTATCATAGGGTCCACAATCTGTCCTGTCATCGCACAATCAACGAGTAATGCATAGTGGCATAGTGGGATTTTTCCTGAAAAAATATTCTGGCCCTTGAATTGCTGAAAAAAAATATCCTGGCTCTGACTTGAAGGAAAAAAATAAACAGTCCTTCAAATTGTTGAAAACAATAATCCAGCTTTCTATCACATTCTAGGAAAAAATAATCTGGCTGTGAGTCCAATTAGAGGAAAAAAATAATCTGACTCCCTCTTCTGTCTATATGATAAATGTAGATCTACTTCATCAGCCACTGGATTCAACATGGAAATGTCGCTACATACACAACTTCTGCTCAGAAGTTTATCGAAATCTCTAGTTAAAATGAGCTGTAGAAGACAGTGATAGTATTCATGGTTGTAATAAATGTGATGTACATGGATCATGGTAGTAATGCATGTGGTATACATTAGTCATGGCAGTTATAAATGTGATATACACTGGCAATGGTGGTAGTAAATGTGTTGTATAAAGTGTTATAAAGTGATCATGGTAGTAATGTGGTATACATTGATCATGGTAGTAATGAACATGATATTCATATAAGTTCATGGCTAAAATAATGTGGTATACATATGTCATGGTTGTAACAAGGCCATTTTTTTTTTGATAATTCGTTTTACGAACCCTCCTACAACAAAACGAAATTACGTATTTTATTTTTCCATAGGGAATTTGATAGTTTAATTAAAAAAAATCTTCCTCCTACAGCTATTCTCTGTCTTGATGGTTCTTATTATAACACATAATAAAACATAATGGCCTAAATGTAATATACATTGGTCATGGTAGTATGTAAATATTGCAATCCTGTGATGGTGACAGTGAATATTTGTGAACATTCTAAGGCTATTTATTTTAAAAGTTGTGCGAACTGTGTCAGCCATTTTAGTAAATGTTCACTGATTTTCATTTGCGTAGGTATATATACACTGTTCAGCATAGGGCATCCCAAATACATAATTATAGATAGTAATTATACTGGGGTGACATTACAAAAAAAGAAAATCATTCAGTGACTCACTCCAAGCGATAAGAGATATTACACAAATGGGAAAATAACAGTCTACGGATATTTAACATGGGTGTTTATATGGTATCAGTTGTCATGGTAGTAATAAATGTAGTATGCATAGCTCATAGTAGTAATACATGGGGTATTCAGTGGCCATGGTAGTAATGAATGGGGTATTCATATGCCAGTGTTAATAACAATGGTATGGAACATGGTAGTCATTGCCCAGTACAAGACAATCCCCTACACCACCAAACAAAACATTCACTCAATTCATAATTTAGAAGAGCAAAAGGGGGCTCACATAGAAAACAGACAAGCACATGCATAACTAAATATTAACACCAGCACATGAAGTTTTATCCACCAAATATGGAAAGATCCATATTAAACAAGAGCTGTCGAAAGGACAGCATTCTCCTTTATTCAAAGTCAATTTTAAACAAGGCCACGGACACTTCTGTCTCACCAACCATGGTGCCAGTTCATTCACAGGGTCAACTCTTAAGTGTGGAGGTTAATAGGTGGTAGTGACTGATGTGAGGGTGTAGGGGTGCGGTGGCGGGTGGTCAGTAAACATATATACCAAATATCAAATCAATACCTTCAATACCCCAGAAAGAATATGAACTTGAAGAAGGTGAAATATAATACAATATTCATTGGGGAGCCTAAGGTGGAGTGTGTGTGTGTGGGTGGGTGGGGGGGTGAGGGGAGGGGGTTGGGGAGGGCTGGAAGAGAACAGGATGCAGACATGGTAACTGAAGAGAATCCAAAAATAATAGAATAAATATTTGCCTATCTGGGGTGATGGTGGTGGTGGTGTAGGTAGGAGTGGGGAATGTGTCGGTTTATGGGGCTAATGACATTTACAGGCTTGCCATTGTTATTTGATGTATGCAGTGAATTTCATTGAATTATATGAAGCTGCTTAAAAAACTTAGGCTCTAAGTTGAAAAAGAAAATATCATCCGGCTAAAATGAAATAAAATGTTATGAAACGTGTGTGTGTAAGTGATGACACTTGTCAAGCTCCTTTGACAGAGATATATGGCTAGTGGGTATTGACATGAATGGACTTGCCAACAAATAACTCTAAGTCGAAAATAGGCTAAACATTTTCTAAAATACAATACAGAGAATATTTATCCACAAAAAGGGCCATAATTTTGCTAAAATGCAATACAGAGTTATGGAGCATGTGTCTACTAGCATCCATGCTTTACTGAAGTTGTATTAATAATTAACAAAAACCTACTGAAATAAAGGACTTGCCTAAAAACTTTAACCAGAATTTTGAAGTCGAAAAAAGAGCATAACTTTGCTTAAATGCAATACAGAGTTAATATGGAACATGCGTCTACTAGTGCCCTTGAAGTTCCAAGCTTTACTGAAGTTTTGTTGATGTACGACTTTCAGTTGTTAAAATAAATGGACTTCTCAAAATAGAACTTAAACCAGAAATTCAAAGTTATAAAAGGGCCATCCTTTTGCTTAAAAATGCCATACTGAGTTAAGCAACATGTGTCTACCAGTGTCCTTGATGGTACTTATGACATATTTCAAGTTTCACTGACCAGTGGTTGCTGAAATAACAGGACTTGGCCAACAACTGGGGGAAAAAACGTAGACGTTGAGTAGACATACAACAGCTCCAATTATTCTACGAATAGTAAAACTTAAAAAAAAAATATTCTGGCTTTCAAGTTGCCAAAAAAAACACATCTGTCAGTGCGCATGCAAGGCATTTTCATTATCACTGACTCAGGACAGACAAAAAATCCATAAAATATCCTAATTCTTGTTTTAAAATTAGTGCAGTCTCTATTTTGCATTGTGGACGGGTCCGGTTTTCGGCCACGTGAGACACATATTAAGCTCTGATCTGTTCACTGACAATAAAACAATTTCGGGACGGGACGTGACGGGACATACTTCTTGTTAAAAATTAATGGCATGTAAGTAACATTGTGATATTTTGATATGTGATAACGAATAACATGCGTCCAACCATTATATGTTAAATCGGAACAGAACTCATTCGGAACGCGGCGATATGGGACAAAATGATTCCTATAAAGCCTCAACCAAACGTATTTGGTGGGGGTATAGTAACGATCCCGGATGTTATATAACGTTTGATTATATTTTTAAATTAAATATTTACTTAACGTATGTGGCATTGAGGTGTATTATGTGTAATGTGTAACACAATAAAGCACTTACAAAATAAAAAACGTATACTTACTCTGGTACTTATTCCTGTATTATAAAAACAAATTCACCTTAAAAACCAGCGAGAACAGCTGTATGATATAAACAGGGAAGATGTCACCGTGTTTAATCGTACACCGGATATTGGTACCTCTGAATCGGTGAATTTCTCGTGATTTCTCTTACAAATTGCCGCCATATATAAGTAAATTGACAAATTAAAGTTAAATTAAATAAAATTAAAACGTGGTAGATGTGTTATGTGATAAACAGAATCTTACATTCGTATCTGTGTATTATTGACTTTAATAGAAGTGTTTATTCAGATAATTGCACTGCGTCATAAGACAACGATAGTGAAATATATATATGCAACAGTATACCAACAAATATAATTAACAGAAAAGTGTTCATATATGTATAAGGTAACAATTATTACTTTATCAGTTAATGTTGTTATTATTTTGCTTCCACCGCAAAATATGCAGAGAAGGTGACTGAACCATCACGTCGAATCGCTAATATGTTCATGTACATAAACACGTTCGATAAAAAGATAGAATACTCGGCAGAACTGCAATACAACACTATTTGTACACGTGTGTATTGCATTGAAACAATCACACTTTAACGTGCACCCTGGCTCAACTATGTAGGTTAGATTGGTTCACGATATTTCTCATGTCTGATATGCTTTCGTACGTTGGTTCATCCTCATAATTCCATAAAATTAGATATAAAAGTCGAACAGGAAATGTATCATTCAAGGACCACAGTCAAGCAAAAGCATGCTTAGAAACAAACAACAATCACATGCATGTGTTTAAGGACAAAACTGGATCTGTGAATGACATACAATCTATGAATGTCATACAATCCCTGTTGTGGAGTGAGAAGATAACAACAATATTGATTGAATGTACGGGGAGACAGTTTACTTCTCCTTTGGAACAGGGGTTTATTCTTTTCCCGTCCACGTCGCACGCTAATCGGGATCCTTTTCGGCAATATGTTAGATCATCTTATTTAAGGTTTACCACCACCAATTACATTTAAACCTGCGAGGTGTATCGAATGTGTTCCTATAAAAAAAAAAATCCCTCCTGTTTTGATGGAAACAGGCATTATAAGTAGGGGAAAACAGCCCATTTCTATTCGAGCTTGTGGTTTTATGTATAAAAAGCGTATTAATAGGTTTTACTGGATCACTAATGAACATTTTAGAAATTTCGACTATGCGTACACTCTGTGGGCAAATGTCAATGAAGAAAGTTGTACTCTTGACCTGTTTGGTAAAAAAACAAGAACTTTCTAACATGTCTTGTGACCCCACCTTTTCAGTTGATTTTTCATAGATTTTATGAACGTTTTATGTTGGCTCTCCTTTGGAATTGTATTTATTATTGACAAGTGAATGTGTTCCACCTTTGCATCAATTGTTATCACCGATCCTGTCCATACGCAAGGCCTGGTATTACATTGTAATTTTTTTTATCTCGTTCATTTTAACTCTCTTAAATTTCATTTCTTTATGATTGTGGTTCTCAATAAGATGGGTCATCATTTCATCAAAGACAAGTTCAATATTTCAGTAAAAACACTGAAGAAGCATTTAGATCTGAAAGCAATAATAGGTCATCAACGAAACTAGAAAAATATGTCCCAGCCAAAGAAGTTATTGATTCATATGTGGTAGAGGGGTAGTTCTGTGACAAGGTTTTTATGGAAACGTCATGGCGCCATTGAAAGCTACATAGATTGAGGAGGCATGCGTTTTATGATCGATCATGACAACTTTAATAGACCTTTCATCTACTGATCCAAAAAGGTAAATATTAAAAAATAGGGGTCATCATCTCACCGTTGACACCAATGGCGTTTGATTACGATATCATCAATGTATTCAAAGTTATGGAACGGAATCCGAATTGCTTACTGACAGACAGTTAAATGTTCAAGAAATGTTACAGAATTTCGTATTTAGATGTAGAGTTTGTAGTGCACTTATATCGAATCATTACCATACTCAATCAACTATCATGAATAATTCAATATATATGTATTATGGGTTTCAGGACACTTCGTTACCATTCAAATCCTATATATGCAATTTACACAAAAAAATCTATATACAATATACCTGACAAGTTAACATTTAATTTGCTCTTTAAAACAAACCCGTTACAGGGATAACATAATAGAAAACGCGCAGTATGTCATTCTATAATTAAAACATACAAACAGATTATAAGTATGCGTTTGGAATACACATACACTTTAATAACAAAAAAACTACAATATGTTATGGCATTGTATCGACAAATTGTACAGAACATTAAGAAAAAGATAAGTCCTTAAAATCAAGTTTCCAAATGTTACGAAAAAAGCAATACGCCGTACAATTATACAATACGCCGTACAGTTAATTTAGTTTTCACCACAATTCGCCGTAAAAAAACATGTGCAATTGTCCGGACACATGCTAATGTTCCGTGATTTTTGTAGAAAATGATATAATTGAGATATGCTGCTTCGAAAATGGAACTACCACCGTCATGTTTGATTCACTCTGGAAATTAACCAGTGCTGTATGTTCTAGTCACTGGCAGCTTTACAATACTTAAAACATTCTTACTATACCTTTTAAGTTGCAGCAATGGTGTGTATTTATTAAAACATCGATTTTCTGCTGGTCGTTGACGTTTAATTTCATGAAATTGTATATGTTCACCGATTCAGGGATACCAATTTCTGGTGTACGATTTTACACGGTGGATATGATACCGATATGACAATCTCTATTTTTAGATCATTTTCTGAAAATGAAATATACCTATATAACCTATATAACCTGAAAAGGAAGTAATATTTGTTTACAATTCGGTTTTACAAGAAAAGTGTCATGTACAAGATCTGATAAGATCTTAACCCTGACTGAATCAATCAAAGATAAAAGGATCGACATTTAAGTAGTAAAAAATAAAATTGATCAATTCTGTTTAATAGACTTGTATCTGGTAGCGAGAAAGTGAAACTTATTTTCACAGAATATGCTATTTCCATCTAGGATTACAAGAAGCATGAAACACACAGCAAGAATACAACAAGCATAATCTAACCAACGCTATCTATAACTTACCTTAACTTATTTTTGCTTATTTTCACTCGCATGCCTGTGCTAATCCTGTAGCATTGCCGAAAATGCTATAGATAGCGAAACATAACAAACATGCTTGTAATTACATGATATGGTTAGATTATGCTTGTTGTATTCTTGCTGTGTGTTACATGCTTGTTGTAATCCTATATGGAAATAGCTTGCTTGCCTAACTCAACTTATCTATTCTAGTATCCCTGACTGGGTGATATTTCAGTATACCTACGATTCTGTGATGTTCCAATATTCTCGATTCTACGATGTTTCAATATTCTCGATTCTGTGATGTTCCAGTATTCTCGATTCTGTGATATTTCAGTATTCTCGATTTTATGATATTTCGGTATTCTTAATTCTGTGATGGATTCCGTGATATCTCAATATTCTTGATTTGATGAAATCTCAGTATTCCCGATTTGCTGCTATTTCAGTATTCATGATTTGATGATATCTCGATATCACTGATTTGCTGTTATTTCAGTATTCTTTATTTGCTGTCTCAGTATTCTTGATTTGTTGCTATTGCAGTATTCATGATTTGATGATATCTCGATATCTCTGATTTGCTTCTATTTCAATATTCTTGATTTGCTGCTATTTGAGTATTCTAGATTTGATGATATCTCAATATCTCTGATTTGCTGCTATTTCAGTATTCTTGATTTGATACTGTTTCAGTATTCATGATTCTGTGATATCTCAGTATTCTTGATTCGATACTGTTTCAGTATTCATGATTCTGTGATGTCTCAGTATTCTTGATTTGATGCTATTTCAGCATCCCTGATATTTCGATATCTCTGACTTGGTGATATTTCAACATGTAGCTCCACAAACATTACCAGAACCCCATTTTGATATATCTCTACCGAAAAATATGTATAGAGACACATCTGAAGTTCGGCAAGTCCTCTTGCTAGCATGACCTAGGAAAGAACATTACTAGAACTCCGTGTGGTATACCTCTACCGAAATGAAATGTAGAGATGCATCTGAAGTTTACGAGCGCGCCATTTCCCCATTTTCTACCTTTCGGCGAAAACTTTTCAGCGAATACTTTGGGGGTTTTATAGCTCAATGTTTTTTATATTCGTTTTTCTAAATTATTTTCATTTTTCTAATTTCATTTTTTTAAATTTAAAATCCTATTTTCATTTTTCTAATTTCCCTTTTGCAAATAGGATTTTGTAACTTCACTTTTGTAACTAGGATTTTATATATTGAGATTATCTGTATTGATTCACAAAAACTTTGTCCAACCAATCGAATATTTCATGTTTATCTTTTTCGGCTATGGATCCAAGTTTTTTTAACTGTATAAATATGTCTGGCATTTCATACAGATCTTCCTTTTTCTGCACACCATGTTTTGCTTTTGTCCAAAGATCCGCGAATCTATTTCGTAATTCATCCTCAATATCTTCTGTACTATCGTCGATGTCATTTTGATCTGTACTATCATCTGACATTCCTTGTATATCGTCGATGTCGTTTTGGTCTTCATCTTGGTCTTTCTTGGTTTTCAATATGTCATCTAATCCGTGTAATTGTTTTTGTAATTCTTTGACATTTCTCCCCCATCTCATCCCTGCTGCTGTTTTTGCTCTCAGTGTCCTACCTTCTGGAAAAAGAACTTTTTTCTTTCTTTGGGCTATTAGGATTTTCCATTTGTCTTGCAATTCTTTGATATCTTTCCCCCATCTTTTTCCTGCTGCTATGCTTGCTCGTATTTTTCTCATTTCACTCATATATAACATAGTCAGGTTATTCTTAGTACTTGTAGTATGTTTGTTGTAATGTCAGATGAAAATAGCTTGTCTAACTTACTTGCCTCCTGCTTACCGTTACTCGTTCAATATTGCAAAATGTAGAAATACTCCTGCCAGAAGACCTGGTGTTGATTTCGGCGTTGTTTTCCCGAGCGGGTTTACCCAGGCAATTCAAAATATGTGAACGGCTTCAAACGGCAAGGACACCATCGTTATTTAAAACTATCGGTTTTTGTTAACGATGATGTGCTTGGGTTGAGAGCCGTGGCTAGCACATTTTGAATTGCTTCGGTGTTGGCGACCCGCGAGAGGAAAACTGCGCTTGTACGCTCACTCTCTATACTACTGATGTCATAGTTTCTTGTATTCCTACTAATGCTTATTTGTGTTTTTGTGTTCCTACTAATGCTTATTTGTGTTCTTGTGTTCCTACTAATGCTTATTTGTGTTCTTGCTACTAATGCTTATTTGTGTTCTTGTTTTCTACTAATGCTTATTTGTGTTCTTGTGTTCCTACGAATGCTTATTTTTGTTCTTGTATTCCTACTAATGCTTATGTGTGTTGTTGTGTTCCTACTAATGCGTATTTGTGTTATTGTGTTCCTACTAATGCTTATTTGTGTTCCTACGAATGCTTTGTTGTGTTATTGTGTTCCTACTAATGCTTATTTTTGTTCTTGTGTTCCTACTAATGCTTATTTGTGTTCTTGTGTTCCTACTAATGCTTATTTGTGTTCTTGTGTTCCTACTAATGCTTCTACTAATGCTTATTCGTGTTATTGTGTTCCTACTAATGCTTATTTGTGTTCTTGTGTTTCTACTAATGCTTATTTGTGTTCTTGTGTTCCTACTAATGCTTATTTGTGTTCTTGTGTTCCTACTAATGCTTATTTGTGTTCTTGTGTTCCTACTAATGCTTATTTGTGTTCTTGTGTTCCTACTAATGCTTATTTGTGTTCTTGTGTTCCTACTAATGCTTCTACTAATGCTTATTCGTGTTATTGTGTTCCTACTATGCTTATTTGTGTTCTTGTGTTTCTACTACTGCCTATTTATGTTCTTGTATTCCTACTAAGACTTATTTGTGTTCTTGTGTTCCTACTAATGCGTATTTGTGTTCTTTTTTCTTTTTTTTCTTTTTTTTATATTTTTTATTGAATATATATGTATGTATAACATCAACAAACATACAATATAAGAAATGTGTCTTCACATGTTATCTTATTTCGTGTTATTATTTTAAGCCACATAATATAAACAAAACTATATAACAACCATTCATTTAGATGGTATTCATTCATTCATTCATGCATGAAAGCATGCATGCATTCGTGCATTCATGCATTACTATATTTGCCAGAGTCAATGAACAGTTTAATGAATATGTAATTATAACATGACACTATTATCACACGTGATTAGTAACTAAATCATCCTTCTTTCGGTGTCTTGTGTGTATTAAGCACACTAAAACACCTCGTATATATATATATATCTGTGATACACATAATATTATATAATTGTATCAAATTGTTCATGAATTCATATATTTTTAACATCATTGTAAACATAACCTTCTTTTATGCTATTTAACCGCCACATAAATGAATTTGAAAAAGCATATATACCTATGAATAATTGTATTATATGTACTACCGTCAGGAAGCCCATATATGTTGCCACATGTCATCTGTGTGAGAGAAGAGCATGCTATGAGAGGCTAATAAATGCCTGATACAGTTATCGTTGGCTTGTGCCTTAATCATCTTTCTTGTCGAAACGAAATACAAAAAGGACAATGGCATGCTAAACAATTTGTTTTTTGGGTTTTTTTTACAGTGATATAATACACTGTAATGCACTAATATTTTCTTTCCACATTCTTTGTCCTTTAATTTGATCTTTTAGTATGCTAATAATACGGAAGTATAAGCCGTTAATAGAAGGGTTAATTTCATCATATTTATAGCTGTTTCTGAAACTCTATCCAGGTGTTCAGGTGATGTAAGGATGTAGTTTATTCAGATAATTCCAATAGGTCATTAGACCCATGTGGATACAACAAATACATATAAACTTGACGGCTATGGCGAAATATATGTATATATAGAAAATTATAATGTATATGCGCCGATTAAAAATATAGGTTTAAATAAGAGTTCTTAAAATACCCAGTTACCCAAGCCTTACCAAAAACATCAATGTTCGGACCTATCCATACTACCTTACAAGTTGAAGGATTTCAAATGTTTCATAATGACTCAGCTACTGGTATATATATATGTTAATAATAATAATATTGCATCTAAAGGTGATAGAAAGGGATACGATTGAGTCACTATGGATTAAAATTAAACTTGAAGAAAAAATGACAATCTACTACCAGGCTGTATATCTAGGAGTCCCAATTCTGCATTCGAAAACTATTTTGATCTTGGGAATTTATTAGAAGCATGTGCTTTGGGTTGTTCCCACCTCTGTATTTTAGGTGATTTTAATTTCAAGGAAATAGACCGGATAAACCAGGACACAAATGTTAATGAAAAATACCCAGCAAGTATTTTCCTTGAAATGGTTAGAGATAACATTTTAACTCAACGTGCAGTACAACTTACAGGATATAGGGAAAGCAATATACCCTCCGTCTTGGATCTCGTCTTCACAAACGAAGAAAACATGGTTGATACAAATAATTACATCCCCGGCCTCTGGAAATACAGATATTTTACCGCTGCTATTCTAGCAGGATTGAAAGTAAACAAACAAACAAACAAACAAAAATTCTACAGGCAACTATATTCAACTGAGTGAAAGCTGTGCATCTATTTAGTGGGAGGCAATACTAGAAGAACAAGAACTGTGTCCATGGGACACGGATGCCCCCCTCTCTGCAAACCATCTACCTAAATGTGACCTTGACATTGAGGCACTGACATGATTCTTGTACACGACACATCTTCTCATTGTGATGCACATTTGGGTGAAGTTTGACGCAATTTCCTTCTGTAGTTTTGGACTAATGGCTGACACAAAAAAATGACCTTTGACCTCCGACTGTGACCTTGACCTTTGAGACACAGACATGATTCTTGCGCTCGACACATATTCTCAATGTGATGAACAGTTGTGTGAAGTTTGACTCAACTCTCTTCGGTAGTTTCCATCTAATGGCTTAGATATGAATTTGTTTACGATTATTTACCTTCGACCTCTAACTGTGACCTTGACATTTGAGGCACTGACATGATTCTTGCACGCGACACACCTTTTTATTGTGATGAACATTTATGTGAAGTTTGACGCAACTCCCTTCAGCAGTTTCCAAGTAATGACTGAGACAAGAATTTGTTCACGATTTTATTTATCTTTGACCTCCAATTGTGACCTTGACATTTGAGACACGGACATGATTTTTGCGCGCGACACACGTTCTCAATGTGATGATCATTTGTATAAAGTTTGACGCAACTCCCTTCAGTGGTTTCCAAGTAATTGCTGAGACACGAATTATTTTACGATTTGTTTACATTTGACCTCCAACTGTGATCTTGAACTTTAAGGCACTGACATGATTCTTGCACGCGACACACTTTCTCATTGTGATGAAAATTGGTTGGAAGTTTGACGCAACTCCCTTCAGTAGATTCCGAAATTCCTTTCAGTAGTTGCCGAGGTATTGCCGAGACACGATTTCGGGCGGACGGGCGCTCGGACAGACGCTCGGACAGTGCGATTACTATATGCTTCCCTATGGAAGGGTGCATAAAAACAAGAAATGAAGCCTAGGATTCCCTTGCCGATAAAGTCAATAGCATTATAGACAAACATATACCAATGTGCACAGGAGTTCCAAGGCTTAATAATAATCTCCCATACATAGACAGAAACACAAAAATTGCGGTACGTGAAAAAACTATAGAAAAAAATATCTCCAATGGCTAAGAAACAAAGCAACCTATGCAATTAAAATAGCAAAATACAACAATGACCTAGCAACAAAAATATAACAGTGATAGTAAGTTATGTTGGAAATATGTTAGGTCAATATCAACGTGTGATAATAGTGTCATGTTATAATTATATATTCATTATTTATGCACCCACCCACCCATAGGGAAGCATATAGTAATCGCACTGTCCGAGCGTCCGTCCGAGCGCCCGTCCGTCCGAAATCGTGTCGCGGCAATACCTCGGAAACTACTGAAAGGAATTTCGTCAAACTTTACACAAATGTTCATCACAACGAAAAGATGTGTCGCGCGCAAGAATCATGACTGTGTCTCAAAAGTCAAGGTCACATTTGAAGGTCAAAAGTAAAAAAAACGTGGAAAAAATCATGTCTCCGCCATTACTTGGAATCTACCGAAGGGAGTTGCGTCAAACTTCCAACCAATGTTCATCACAATGAGAAAGTGTGTCGCGTGCAAGAATCATGTCAGTGCATCAAAGTTCAAGATCACAGTTGGAGGTCAAAGGTAAACAAATCGTAAAATAATACGTGTCTCAGCAATTACTTGGAAACTACTGAAGGGAGTTGCGTCAAACTTTATACAAATGTTCATCACATTGAGAACGTGTGTCGCGCGCAAAAATAATGTCTGTGTCTCAAATGTCAAGGTCACAATTGGAGGTCAAAGATAAAAAAATCGTGAACAAATTCTTGTCTCAGTCATTACTTGGAAACTGCTGAAGGGAGTTGCGTCAAACTTCACATAAATGTTCATCACAATGAAAAGGTGTGTCGCGTGCAAGAATCATGTCAGTGCCTCAAAGGTCAAGGTCACAGTTAGAGGTCGAAGGTAAATAATCGTAAACAAATTCATATCTCAGCCATTACATGGAAACTACTGAAGAGAGTTGCGTTAAACTTCACACAACTGTTTATCACATTGCGAATGTGTGTCAGGCGGAGGTCAAAGGTCATTTTTTTGTGTCAGCCATTAGTCCAAAACTACAGAAGGAAATTGCGTCAAACTTCACCCAAATGTGCATCACAATGAGAAGATGTGTCGTGTCCAAGAATCATGTCAGTGCCTCAATGTCAAGGTCACATTTAGGTAGATGGTTTGCAGAGGGGGGCATCCGTGTCCCATGGACATATTTCTTGTTATTCTAGTATTGCCTCCCACTTAATAGATGCACAGCTTTCACTCAGTTGAATATAGTTGCCTGTAGAATTTTTGTTTGTTTGTTTGCTTTCAATCCTGCTAGATTAGCAGCGATAAAATATCTGTATTTCCAGAGGCCGGGGATGTAATTATTTGTATCAACCATGTTTTCTTCGTTTGTGAAGACGAGATCCAAGAAGGAGGGTATATTGCTTTCCCTATATCCTGTAAGTTGTACAGCATGTTTAGTTAAAATGTTATCTCTAACCATTTCAAGGAAAATACTTGCTGGGTGTTTTTCATTAACACTTGTGTCCTGGTTTATCCGGTCTATTTCCTTGAAATTAAAATCACCTAAAATACAGAGGTGGGAACAACCCAATGCTCATGCTTCTAATAAATTCCCAAGATCAAAATAGTTTCGAATGCAGAATTGGGACTCCTAGATATACAGTCTGGTAGTAGATTGTCATTTTTTCTTCAAGTTTAATTTTAATCCATAGTGACTCAGTCGTATCCCTTTCTATCACCTTTAGATGCAATATTATTATTATTAACATATATATATACCAGTAGCTGAGTCATTATGAAACATTTGAAATCCTTCAACTTGTAAGGTAGTATGGATAGGTCCGAACATTGATGTTTTTGGTAAGGCTTGGGTAACTGGGTATTTTAAGAACCCTTATTTAAACCTATATTTTTAATCGGCGCATATACATTATAATTTTCTATATATACATATATAAACGGGTTTGTAGTAAAATTTTGCAGTTATTCTATATGTCAATGCTACTATCTGTTAAATACATACTTAAGATCAAAGAATGGTAAACATCTGAATTAGCGAAGTGAAGCTTTAAATATATGCTACAATTCATACAACCTCATATCAGACAGGAAATGAACCGATTGATATTGTTGCTATGCATAATAATGCCATCAAAACACATATTAACCTCAAACGATTAAGCATTAGCAGGAACACAAGAGCATAAATAAGCATTAGTAGGAACACAAGAACACAAATAAGCATTAGTAGGAACACAATAACACAAATAAGCATAATTATTGTATACTTTCATATTGTCCCGTTTAGTTTGCATTGAGCTAAGCGTGCAATATTCTATGATATTGCACGCATTGATATTGCACGGGAACTTTTGCTCGTGCTTGCTAAGAGCCGCGAAATAGAAATAAGGAACTACTTTCAAATAAAAATAACGGAATCCTTCCTATAGTGTCAACAAAAAAATACGAGTTTTTTTTCAACCTTTTATGGCAAAAATTGATAAAATAATTCAAATGGTCACTCATCCACTGTTTTTAACGTTATCGAATGGTAAACAAACTTCAGAAAATCGCTTGATGTTTTTAATGACGTCATCCGACGTCGACGTCGTTTTCGCGCAAAATAATCATCCACACAAAAGGAAACTGAATGGCAAGATAGGAATTCCATCAAAAGCTATAAAAATAACACAAATACAATGAAAAGTAATAGTCATACAATTAACATTGATCAAAAACAATATGAAAGTATACAATAAAAAGGTTATTGAATTTGTATGGCTAAATATTACTTGGAACTCGTTATTTTGGCGCAGGACGACTCGCAAGCTCGTCGTCCTTTGCCAAAACAACTCGTTCCAAGAAATATTTAGCCATCAAATGCAATAACCTGTAGGAATACAAGAACACAAATGAGCATTAGTAGGAACACAAGAACACAAATAAGCATTAGTATGAACACAAGAACACAAATAAGCATTAGTAGAACACAAGAGCATAAACAAGCATTAGTAGGAATACAAGAGCATAAATAAGCATTAGTAGGAACACAAGAACACAAATAAGCATTAGTAGGAACACAAGAACACAAATAAGCATTAGTAGGAATACAAGAACACAAATAAGCATAAGTAGGAACACAAGAACACAAATAAGCATTACTAGGAATACAAGAACACAAATAAGCATTAGTAGGAACACAAGAACACAAATAAGCATTAGTAGGAATACAAGAACACAAATAAGCATTAGTAGGAACACAAGAACACAAATAAGCATTAGTAGGAATACAAGAACACAAATTAGCATAAGTAGGAACATAAATAAGCATTAGTAGGAACACAATAACACAAATAAGCATTAGGTGGAACACAATAACACAAATAAGCATTAGTAGGAATACAAGAAACTGTGACATCAGTAGTATAGAGAGTGAGCGTACCAGCGCAGTTTGCCTCTCGCGGGTCGCCAACACCGAAGCAATTCAAAATGTGCTAGCCACGGCTCTCAACCCAAGCACATCATCGTTAACAAAACCCGATAGTTTTAAATAACGATGGTGTCCTTGCCGTTTGAAGCCGTTCACATATTTTGAATTGCCTGGGTAAACCCGCTCGGGAAAACAACGCCGAAATCAACACCAGGTCTTCTAGCCGGAGTATTTCTACATTTTGCAATATTGAACGAGTAACGGTAAGCAGGAGGCAAGTAAGTTAGACAAGCTATTTTCATCTGACATTATAACAAATATACTACAAGTACTAAGAATAACCTGACTATGTTATATATGAGTGAAATGAGAAAAATACGAGCAAGCATAGCAGCAGGAAAAAGATGGGGGAAAGACATCAAAGAATTGCAAGACAATGCAAAATCCTAGTAGCCCAAAGAAAGAAAAAAGTTCTTTTTCCAGAAGGTAGGACACTGAGAGCAAAAACAGCAGCAGGGATGAGATGGGGAAGAAATGTCAAAGAATTACACAAACAATAACACGGATTAGACGACATATTGAAAACCAAGAAAGACCAAGATGAAGACCAAAACGACATCGACGATATACAAGGAATGTCAGATGATAGTACAGATTAAAATGACACCGACGATAGTACAGAAGATATTGAGGACGAATTACGAAATAGATTCGAGGATCTTTGGACAAAAGCAAAACATGGTATGCAGAAAAAGGAAGATCTGTATGAAATGCCAGACATATCTATACAGTTAAATAAAACTTGGATCCATAGCCGAAAAAGATAAACATGAAATATTCGATTGGTTGGACAAAGTTTTTGTGAATTAATCAGATAATCTCAATATATAAAATCCTAGTTACAAAAGTGAAGTTACAAAATCCTATTTGCAAAAAGGAAATTTGAAAAATGAAAATAGGATTTTGAATTTAAAAAAATGAAATTAGAAAAATGAAAATAATTTAGAAAAACGAATATAAAAAACATTGAGCTATAAAAAAACCAAAGTATTCGCTGAAAAGTTTTCGCCGAAAGGTAGAAAATGGGAAAATGGGAAAATGGCGCGCTCGTAAACTTCAGATGCATCTCTACATTTCATTTCGGTAGAGGTATACCACACGGGGTTCTAGTAATGTTCTTTCCCAGGACATGCTAGCAAGTGGACTTGCCAAACTTCATATGTGTCTCTACATATTTTTCGGTAGAGATATATATCAAAATGGGGTTCTGATAATGTTTGTGGAGCTACATGTTGAAATATCACCCAGTCAGAGATATCGAAATATCAAGGATGCTGAAATAGCATCAAATCAAGAATACTGAACAAATCTGAGAGGGGCCGTCCCAAGTAATATTATGATGAAGTTTCATCAAAATCCTTCAAGCGGTTTCAGAGGAGATGTCGATTTTATAAAATTGCTAACCTTTGGCCAGTAGAGCTAATAAAGTAGGGGGAAAAGTCAAAATTTAGATAAATTATTTTGATTGAACGTGTCGCGCGCAAAATCCAGGTCCGTGGCTCCAAGAGGTCAAAGTCAAAAAGAAGTGCTTTTGTGTCCGGTTAATAACTCTGACATTCATGGACAGATTTTCAAATAACTTGGCACAAATGCTCACCACAACAAGAAGATATGCAAAATCCAGCTCCGTGGCTTGAAGGTCAAGATCACACTAAGAGTACCAAACCTCGTCAAAAATCTTCTTTTTTTCCAATTCTAAGGGCCTTTGCCCTCATCACAGACATCACAGACTTTTGTTTTGATGATTTTCATTTCATGGTTGTACCCCACATTAAAGAAGTGGGGACTTTTGGAAGCGGGATATATATGGAAATCACCTCATACTTCTGTATATATATATCCATCCTATATCTGTGCGCAGCTCCTTCTAGGCTTTTCAGTTTGTTTTAAATGCATCAGCTTTTATTGTTGCCTGTATTTTAAACGGACACATGGTAATCTTGAAACTTGTATCAAGCATTAAAATTAGCACCTTGATTTATTAATCCAGTATCATTTTGACTTTAAACATGCCTGCATATAATTAAATAAGCGTTGGAGTTCACTTTTTTCATTGTTCTACCAAATGTGAAAATATGTTTTTGGTGCAATGTAATCAACACTTAGTAATGTGTAACAACAATTTTCTAATAATGAATATTAAATATTGCAAATATGCAAGTTATGTAGAAAACTAACGGGATTCGGCATGTTTGAAACAAATCGAGATTGCCATGTCTCCCTTTTAATGCATCGGCTGTTATTATAGCCCTTCTTAGTGTTTTAAATCGGCTCTAGATATAACCCAGATTTCATGATTTGGATGTACACTTGTTGGGAAAAGTAAATAATCATCCACAGCTGAAAGAACAAACAAGAACCAGCTACAGTATTCTTTACTATCTTCTTGGATGATGATGTGTAGGGTTAAGAATGATAAAAAATGCAGAAAATTAACCCCGTAACGTATAGGATCTTTCTAACAACAGCTATTGATACATTCAGTTCCATTTCCCTCTCCTACCACACAAAATCTAGTTTAAATTTAGTCGCCATGTTATAAATATATATAATTCAATACTGGTAAAGGAACCAGTTTCTTGTTAAATTATCAGTAGTTTGTTATTTTTTTCTCCAAATAGTGCTTATGGTTGCCACTTGAAAACTGGTGGTCCTTCTGACATTGGTCCTTTTTGTGTCATCTGCATAGTATGGCAGAACACACTTAGGCATTACTTTGTCCATTGTCTGTCCCGTCGTTCGTCCACCGTCCACCACCTTTAACCTCCAACCTAACCTAACCTTGGCCATAACTTGAAAAGTATTTGACCTATGTTCATGAAACTTCGCACACATCTTCATCTTAACCGAAGGAATGTTGTTACACATGTCCAATAACTGACTAATTTTGGCAGAGTTATGCCCTTTGACCTGCAACTTAACCAAGCTCATAACTGTATTTAAGTATTTGACTTATGACACATATATTCAACTTACCACACAGAATATTGTTACCCATGACAAATAACTATTGACTTCCATTTCAGGGGAGTTATGCCCCTTTTCATAAAACTTTAACCTTCAACTTAACCAAGCTTATAACTTGAAAAGTATTTGACCCATGTTCTTGAAACTTAAAAGTATTTGAAACTTAACACATAATCTTCATCTTTAACTCGAGGAATGTCGTAAAACATGTCCAATAACTCTGACTTCCATTTTGGCCGAGTTATGCCCCTTTTCGTAAAACTTTAACCTGCAACATAACCTAGCTCATAACTTGACAAAATATTGACCTATGGTCATGAAACATTATAGTTCTTCCTTACCAATTTTCCAATGCGAATTTAGGTCTCTTTTCATAAACTTCAACACTTAAAAAAGTGTCTTCAAACTTTTAATATAGTTACTTGCTGAAATAAGTAACGGCAGGCAACACAAGTGTTCCGTGGAACACCCTTATAGTTTTAAACATAAGAAATATATAGCTGAGCCTCTCTGGTAATTGGTGGACATCGCCATATGGAGCTCTTTCCATTATTTTTACAGCCAGTAGCAAAATGAGCTTTTGTGATTATCGTAAAACTTTTAGCTCGATTTTTAGAAAAAATGTCGAGCTGTTCTACTTACCCCGGCGTCTGCGTCTATGTCGGCATTGCCAAACTTTTTTCAGTAAGCTATCATTTGGGTTTTGGGACAGTGGGATTCAGTCCCATATACTTTTCACTGATAAGACATCTATCATGCTTATCAACCACTACTTCTTTCTTCCACTTCTACTTTTTCTTTAATTATTTTTTTCTATATTCTTATTATCTTAACATCTTCTACTACATATCATGTTGAAGTTAATCCATTTTATTGATACGTGTTAATAGCAATTGTCATTCATTATATTTGTTAAAACTACATTGTAGGGAAGGGCCGTAACTAATGTGGGTAGCACTTGTGGCCCGACCCGATTGCATTGTACTTGTACATATATGGCAATAAAATATGTTTAAATCACTACTTCTGAGACTTGTTAAATGCAAAACCAAGTGTCAGATCATTGTCAGTTGGAATAGTAGGCTGGGTCATTTAATTGTCATTCAACATCGGAGATATATGTCTCGATCCATAACCATCACAGAGGAAGCTTTCTCTGCAGTTTTTATCATTATATCTTTAAGACTTGTATTTTGTTCTAGACATATTGTTGTGCTGGGTTATTTTAGGTTGGAAACGACGAATTGAGAATCTGTGTTTGAACTACCAAGAGAGATATATTGAGCAGTATAGATCGGTGTGATATATTTATCTGCAGATAAATGACAAATCCTATTACATTTGCTCTACACTTAACCCTAACACTTAAATCTAAAAAAAAAATCGGTTTTAGATTTGTTTGTTTGAGAAAGCAAAATGAATGTTTTAGCTCTACAAACGTGCCATCAACGACTTCATTTTGTGACATCCTGTTGTATTGTTCTAGAACTAAAGCTTAACAGTCGCATACAAATGGAATACAAACAAATATGCATTAGGTTGTTCCGTTTACGTGTTCTTTTTATTGGAATTTCATATTTTTATTGTTGCATATCTTTTATGTTGTGCAAATACCGTAATTTACCATGTATAGTACACAGTTTTTAGCTCTGGTGTGAGCTAAATACTGCGTACTATACATTATGCCGTGGTGCGGTGTGCGTGGTCCGCCTGTAAAATTTTTTGCGACGACTACTCCTCTGAAACTACTGGATGGATTTGTATGAAACTTTACAGGAATGTTAACCATATGTCTAGTTGATCCTAGCAAAATCTCACGTTGGTGTGAAATCCAAGATGGACCGCCAAAGCTAAAAATAGATTTTTAAAAAACAAGTTTGTAGCGACTACTTCTTGAAAACTGTAAGTGATATTGATATGGGACGTTTTCTAAAATGATCAGCATGACATGATGTTGGTCCTTGTCGAAAATCATTTTGATTCCACATTAAACATGGCTACCAGCGGCCATCTTTGTTTACATAGAGTTATAAAGTAACAGAACTATTACTACTGACTGCACTATGTCAGAAGGACGTCTGTTGTTATACATGTTCACTTTAATCATATAAAGTCTACCAACAAGCAGTACACATACATGCATGAAAAAGTTGACGACATAAGCCGAGTATTGATCAATGCTAATATTTATCAAGAGGTAGCAATTAGTGTAAGTTCCATGTAAACTATTCACATATATTTGAGTTCTAATTATATAGTGTTAGCCATGTCCCTTTGTCCGTCAGCCGCAAAAAGTTTGTATGTCTACCTTCTCCCACAGTTTTCCACCGATTGTTTCGAAACTTTACAGGATGCTGCTTACATATCGTGTCAAAATATGCATATCGATATGGTGTCAAAATCGACCTTGTATACTTTACAGGATGGTTACCTATTATGTGAAGATGTGCATGTTGATTCGTCTTTAAAATCGACAATGTATTACTGCAGTTACAGACCTTTTTTCCCCGTCAAATATTACGTTTTTCGCTGATTGTTTCCAATATGAATATCCGTGTCCCATGGATTATCAGTCAATCTGTCGATATAATTTTGCACAGCAAACACTCACACACAATGATGAAAAATATTCTTAAGTTTTTTATAAATATTGACTTCGGCCTACTGACAGAAAAGGCACTTATTTATTTATTTACAATATAAAAAGCATGCTGTGGGAGCTTAACGATTAGTGGGATAAATACAGCAATGGCATATATCATTCAAAAATCTCTGTTTTTATAAGAAATTCATATTTAAAATATTTCATCATTTCAACTAAGTATTTTTAGCTTTGAATTTTAAAATAAAAAGGTAAATAAATCGTATCGTCTCATTTCACTGTTGAATTGGTATTGATTGATCATCTGCATTGACAGAGCAATTTAGAAAATGGCAAACTTAAAGGGACATTGTCCGTAACTTTTAGCTTATCCTTTATTTGTTGTTATTGTATATATGCTTAACTTGTAAATACAATGAATAAAATATGTTTAAACTAACTTTTAGCTTATAAAACACACACTAATTATGTTCGCAAACATTACACACCACACATTATTGAATATTTACTAATTAAAGCAGGATTGTTTGACGGAATTCAATCGCGGTACAAAAAAAAGAGTAACCATTTCGGGCGTTTGAAATCGCAGCCCAAACTAAAATTACATTCGCGGTAATAATAGTGAGCGTGAGCGTAAAGTGGTCGACATACCTCCCAACTGAGCTAACCATATTACGCACTACATACTATGATGAAAACCTAATGCGCTAATGGAAGTCACGTGATCGCAGAAAAGGTAAATATGGTGGGTCCCACTTTATTTACAAATAATAATTTAAGCTTTTTTTTTCAAACTCACGAATGTATTACTACATACTTCTTAGTGTCTATGCTCATGTTTTCATGCATACATTTCACTGAATAAAAGTCAGACAGTTATTTGGTTATGCTCAATATCAGCTTACTTACGGACAGTGTCCCTTTAAAGAGTATTTTTAGGACAGTGTTAAAAGAACAGAACGAAGCATGCAATTTTATTGGAAAATATTTTTGTAGTTAACGCATCAAACAATTACATGGTGTCAGCCTTTAACGGATGGATATTAATGTATTACATGGTGTCAGCCTTTAACGGATTGATATTAATGTATGACGACACCGTGTCAGCCTTTAACGGATGGATATTAATGTATGACGACGTTTATCTTTTAAATTTGTACCTGGGAATTAATTTTTTTGTCGAGTGACTTTAGTGAGTAGTTAAAGTCAACTTTATTGAATATTTTGGAGACCATTATAAGCCTAATATATTTGAATAAAAAACAATGGCGAACCTTCAAATAGTGATGCGGATAATGGCAATGTGCTGCATATTATCAAGTGTCTCGGTAGTTAACATGCAAACGTTTTCTGAGATGCAGAGACTGCATGCCCACATCGAGGAACGTATGCACAAGAACATTAGACCATTGCTAAATCAATCGGAAACTATGTATGTTGATTTAGATATAATTCTAGTGTCGATTGGCGGTCTTGATGCAAAGTCGCAGACATTTAGTTCAATGCTTGGATTGGGATTATCATGGGAATACGAAACATTAAGCTGGAATATTTCGTCCTTTGGGGGCATAACATATCTCATTTTATCACCACATGAGGTATGGTTACCAGATGTTAGTCTTCGAAACAGCGTCAATAGTATTTGGGAACTAGAGCGAAGTGATTCTATGAAAATCACGCTTTTGTCAAATGGAATGGCGCAGTGGCATACTGGTGGTAACTTTGATACAAGCTGTCACGTGGATATTAGTCAGTACCCCTTTGATACACAAGTTTGTACAATACAAATTGGGAAGCGGTTCAGCTTTGATAATGTTCAGATGATCAGACCTAAATCGACCACAGTAAGCCAGTTAGTATACGAAGACAACGATGAATGGGAATTAGTGGACACTGAAATAAGAATTGTTTATATTGTTGACGGATATTCTAAGATAGAAGCTGTATTTACAGTAAAAAGACGTTCGCGATATTACATATTAAATATGATAATACCAGTTTTGATGATATCATTTATGAATGTCCTAAGCTTCAAGGTGCCAGCAGAAAGTGGAGAGCGAATGAGCTTCTGTGTTTCGCTTTTTCTAACATTTGTCTTGCTACTTAACACAATTAGCGATTCCATGCCTAGTAATTCACAAACTGTTTCATATCTTCAGCTGTACGTCAATATACAGTTCTCACTTGGAATGATTATAACAACAATATCCATATTAATTGTGAACGTATCTCATGCCAGACACAATCAGGATCAGACTATTCCTATAGTACGCTTCTATAATGCTTTATGTTGTTTTTCAAGAAAACAAAATGTCATAAAATCATCATGTCCAGCCGAAGAACTTTTAGGCAGAAGTGAAACTACAGCTATAAACGCTACTGTAGATGAAACAACTGCAACAGTAGACGGAACAAATGCCACAGTGAACCGCGTTTCTTGTACCGATGTGTTAATCGCAGTCAGGTTTTTGGATAATTTTCTATTTTGTTTTTTCATGTGTTTGCTTGTCTTGACAACATTCTTACTTGGTTGGTTGTGTACAAGGTAGAAATGAAGCAAACTTGGAATTGACTGTAACTTTGTAACTCAACCGGGGTTATAATAACAATTCAATATTTATGGTGGTGTATTTATACTGTAACCATATTTTCTTTCCCTCTACAATGTTCAATATCCGAAGTGTAACATAAATGTGTTAATCAAAATGTGTATTTACAAAGATAATCATTGATCAATCAATTGTTAATGATTGCTTATTTTTTCCCTTTTTTTTTATTGATATTAGTAATGCTGAAATCTAAGTGTTGCGCAGATTGGTATGGAACTGCAACACTTGCAGTCATCTAAACAAGTATTAAACAAAATAAATGAACAGTAAAAAACATCTAAAAGTAAAAGAAATATTTTTTGTCCGATTCAAATGGACAGTTCCATAGCGTATCCCTCGGGCGTATTTTTCAAAAGCAAACTCAACTTGCTAAACTGTGTGTTAATATCTGAATGACTGATCACATAGTTGCATGGCAAAGCAACACCACCTCCTTCTTCATTTGGGGCTGGCCTTGGGGGAAAACTTGGTACTGGTTGCCCTGTTACTTCAGCAGCTATGCTTCCTCCTTCGTTCATTATTGCACAGAAGAAGCTTGATAATATCTTTGGCACATGACATATTGGGAGGCCTGCGACATCTTCTAATTTCAGGTGACGCTTTTCGTCCGTAAAGTTATTATGAACTGTTTTCGGAAATGTTTCCAAGGGTGGCAACTGTCACAGGATGACCTTAGTGGTTGGGCTAACTCAGGAAAGAATCAATGACGGTGAATGCATTTACATAAGTTTAATGCAACTTTTAAAATATGTTTAATATATATACAATTATCTAAAAAAAACAAGCGAATACACAAATGAACTATGAAAAGAATGTTCTCCTGAACGTTTAAGACGTTCTTAGTATTGTTATAAATACTGAAAGTCTAAGACACTAAAGTGTTGTTAAATCTATAACAATGTTGATCTAGCGCGATAACTGTGATGCGCGAGAGCTCATGAAGATGATGATGCGCGAATTCAATGGATGATTGTCATCAAATGCCTTCTGTAAGGGTTGATGACGCGATGCAATGATAGTTAATCTCCACTGAGATTGTGAATGATATTCCTCCAGTGAGGACTGGTAACGGGCCCACCTTGTGTCCCGGGGGTTGTCGTTAGTAAAACCTGGCTGCGCAGGTACGGGGACCGTCTCCACCGCTTGTAACGTTATTCGTGGAAGCTTAGCTCCACTCCTGGATATCCAAACCTAGATGGCTTACTCCAACCCTGGATGGCTTATATCCTGGATGGCTTATTTCCATCCCTGGATGGCTTATATCCTGGATGGCTTATTTCCAACCCTGGATGGCTTATTTCCAACCCTGGATGGCTTATATCCTGGATGGCTTAGGCTGTAATTATACATACGTTTTAGATGTCGGTTGACAAACATAACAATCTTGCATAATTACCATTACCCAAACAAATCATTATTCAATCAATATATGTAAGCTGTACTAATGATGAGTAGCAATGTATACATAATATACAACGCCATGTATACGCTATGTACGTCGCTGTTAATCAATGCCCCTAATACATGTAATATAAACATGATCAAATTACTCATATATTACACTCACTGAGTTATGCATGCACGCATTTATTCTTGTCACTCATCTCATTGTTAACTA
This sequence comes from Cyrtodaria siliqua, assembly GCA_037043455.1. Classification (NCBI taxonomy): domain Eukaryota; kingdom Metazoa; phylum Mollusca; class Bivalvia; order Adapedonta; family Hiatellidae; genus Cyrtodaria; species Cyrtodaria siliqua. Next base: position 97,181 of record JAWPHD010003269.1, on the reverse strand, counting down.
ATGTTAACAATCGTGTATTACAATCACCGAGTTATACGCCAACGTTAACTAATGCACCTATTATCCACTGTTATCAAATTAATATTGTTTTACAATTAATGATCAATTACAATAATTACATCTAATAAAGTAACTTCAAAATCATATGCTAGTCTAAAGTTATGTTTGAGAAACATCAATGCTAACCGGATGTCGTAACCGCCAAACAAGATGGCGCCACCCACTGAATACAAATGTACGATAAAAGTTTAATAAAATTACTAACCACATGTTGCCTATGAAATTTGCCGTCCAATCTCTGTTCCAACAAAGTACTATCGATGATCCCGGCGAGAGCTAGAAGACAATGGGTTTTATAGCAAACATTACGCCCAAATCATTATTTCCCCCGTTCAGTCCGTGACAAACGTGGCTAAATCTACAGTATTGAATCTACACGAGAGGCCCCTTATACAATTTTGCCGTTTAAGGAAAATATACCTATACGTTTACATGCATTAGCACAAAACTAAACTTATGACACGGCCTCTCTGGTGGCCACTTAAAATGTGCACGCTTTTACGTGTTACATGAATAGATCATGAATATTGTGAAATTGTTTCAACTCGAACAATAGATTTTGGGTGTAACCGATAACTTACAAGAGCTATATACGACCAGTACGCTCTACCCATGACATTTTGTGACAACATCTCCCCACTTAAAGAAAGTGCTACACTTTTAAAATTCAACAAAATGATAATTAATATTTACACGTTAAGAAACTATTAATTCTTCTGAGCAAACGAGCGACAAAACGTACAAGCTGATCGCTCAATCGCTTGAGTATGTTAACTATTACCACTGCAGTTATAACCTAACTATAATATGTAATTACAATTTCAACACTATTCTACAATTGTACACTACCCTGTCGTAACATATACTACTATTGTACAATACACTGCAATACACTATTGTATTAAACCGGTCATTATGTGCGGCGACTTAAATAGTCTGCCCCAATATTGTCCTTTCCTCGGATCGCTTTAATTTTCATCCGGTAAGGCTGCAGAGTCAGTGCCCACCTCATTAACCTACTGTTAGCTACCTTTGCTTTATTCATATAAGCTAACGGTTGGTGGTCAGTCTCCAAGACAAATTCCTTACCAAAAACATATCGGTGGAATTTACTGACACCCCACACTACTGCAAGACACTCCCTTTCGATAACAGAGTAGTTACATTCCCGGGGTAATAGTTTCCGACTTGCTTAAGCCACGGGGAGACTACACCCATCTTGCTCTTGCAGTAGGACTGCACCCACCCCGATATCGGAGGCATCCGTTCTGAGGATAAACTCCTGGTCAAGTTCAGGTAATTTTAGTATTGGGGTTTTGACCAGACTCCCCTTTAAAGAGACAAAAGCTCGCTCCTGGCTTTCCCCCCAAGTTATCCTATTAGGTTGACCTTTCTTTGTCAAGTCTGACAAAGGTGCAGCTATAGCCGAAAAGTTTGGAATAAACTTCCTGTAAAAAGCCGCCAACCCTAAAAATGACCTAACTTGTTTCTTTGTCTCGGGTCTTGGTGCTTCCTGAATTGCCTTAACCTTGTCGGGGATGGGTTTCAATTTCTAGTCCCTCCCGACAACATGACCCAGACACTCTATATCTGCGTAACCCATGTGACACTTGCTAGGTTTTGCAGTCAGTTTAAACCGGCGTAGCCGTTCCAACAGATTACGTAGAGCCTTAATATGGTCTTCAAATGTTGTTGTAAACACCAGGATGTCATCTACAAAACTGTCTGTGTTGGACAAATCCTTCAGGACTTTCCTCATTAACCTACAGAATGTTGCTGGGGCGTTTACGAGACCAAAGGGCATGACCTTGATCTTAAAAAGTCCTTGCGAAGTTTCGAAGGAGGTCATCTCTTTAGCTCGGTCTGAAAGTGGGACTTGCCAATAACCTTTACTGAGGTCTAACTTGGAGAAATACGAATATCCCGCAAGTTTAGAGAATACCTCCTCAATATTAGGCATTGGCTCTGCATCAAAGATGGTACGTTTATTGAGCTGCCTAAAATCGATGCAGAATCGAATTGACCCATCTTTCTTCTTAATAAGTACGACTGGGGATGAAAATGGGGCGTTTGAAGGTTCGATGACACCCAATTTCAACATGTCTTTCACCTCCTCATCAACAATTGATCGGGAGTGAAATGGAATGGGATACCCCTTAATTCTAATTGGTTCCCCTGATGTGAGTACAATATCATGTTGCACTCCATCTGTCTGCCCCGGGTTTTCGGACAAGACATCACTGAACTCCGAGAGTAAACTACCCATCTCTCGTTGCTGCTCTACACTAAGCATGCCCGATATGTCTACATCGGCTGCTCTCTCCCTACCTACACTAGTGGGAAAATACATGGGACTAGTGTCCTCACTACTGTCTTCCTCAATATCCTCAATGACTGCAACATTAACTACGGTTAACACCCCTTGTTGCCCATTATCGGTTCTACTGATATACTCTTTCAGCATATTCGCATGAAAGGTCTTTAACTTTCCGTTTATCTCGATACGGTAATCCATAGTGTTCACTATCCCTCTAACGTAAAACGGACCTTTCCATTGTAATAACAACTTGTTATTGTCGGTCGGGAGTAACAGTAACACCTGGTCATCTATCTTAAACTTCCTAGCTCTAGCTTTCTGGTCATAGTACCGTTTATACTTGGTACTTGCCTTAACTAACTGACTTTGAGCTATCTTACAAGTCTCCTCTAGTTTCTCCTTCAGATCTAAAACATACTGATATGTAGTCTTAACCTCATCACTATCTACTTCACCTGCCCACATCTCTCTAAGAATCCTCATGGGACCTCTAACTGACCTACCGTACAATAACTCAAACGGAGAAAATCCTAAACTCTCTTGTGGAACCTCTCTAAATGCAAACAATAAAGCATTGAGATATTTGTCCCAATCTTTGGGTCTCTCGGTACACATACGCCGCAACATTTGCTTTAACGTCCCGTTAAATCGTTCGACTAACCCGTTACACATAGGGTGATATGGTGTTGTCATGATTTGACGCAAAGACAATAACCTGCTAACTTCAGCCATAAGTTCTGACGTAAACTGTGACCCACAATCAGTCAGCATTTCCTCTGGTACACCTAGCCTACTGAACATATCAACTAATGCCTCAGCTACTCTCTCAGTTTCAATTGAGGGCAATGCTACTGCCTCCGGATACCTAGTTGCATAGTCTACCATGGTTAAAATGTACCTATTTTTCCTATCCGACACTGGAAAAATTGGTCCAACTATGTCTACGGCTACCCGCTTAAATGCTGTATCTATCAGTGGCATCTGACCTAAATGTACTTTGGTCACTCGACCTTTTGGAACTGTCCTTTGGCATACATCGCAGGACCTACAATACCTAGTTACATCTCCACTAACGCCTGGCCAATAAAATTCTGCCAATACTCTATCTGACGTTTTCTTTACGCCTAAAGGACCTCCCATAATCGACTCATGAGCTACCTTAAGCACTTTCGTTCTATACTGGGTAGGAACCACTAATTGGTGAAACTGTCTACTACCACTATCTTCAAATTCTCTGTACAATAACCTATTCTTATGTACAAACTTACAACTACCGGACCCTTTACACTTCTTCACTACACCATCCTTGGCCTTCACCTTACAAGGACCTAATGACTCGTCTTGAGTTTGTGCTTCTATAAACTCCGCTTTAGATATGTCACCTACGGCTGCAGGAACCTTTAATTTTCTATAAGCCTGAGCTTGCTTCTGAACCTGCGCTCTAGTCTCTACGGCATTACTTATGCTACTTCTAAAATCGGACATTACCGGAAGTACTGAACCTTCTATGTTCCCCATCGTTAAATCATACATCGGGTCGTCCATACATAGTGCCTCTGTAGTCCCTTTAAAGAAAGGTGTATCTACATCTATTCTCGCTATTGGCACGTGCTCTACCGACTTATTTAACAACATACACGGTGACTGTTTACCTACCAACTGGTCATCCGTAACTAAACTACGCCTAACTACCACACCTGTACAACCTGTATCCCTCATTACAATTACGTCCGTGCCATTCACTCTACCATCTGCCGTTGGAAGATTTGCATACGGAAAGAGACATGTCCCGATCTTCGCCATTACACCATCCGCTTTAACACAACAGCTACTACTCTCGGTTTTAATAACCGGACTATTACTACCTCTGCCTCTACCTCTACCTCGGTTTTGACCACCTCTACCTCTACCGAAATTCCATGGGTTGTTAAAACCTTGGTTCTGATTCCCTACATTGTTGTCCACTCTACTATTGTCACTAAAGTTGTCTACGACAGCGGACACTTTCACCGCTTTCCTACACTCATGTGAAGCATGATTCCCATTACAGTGACGACAACGAATAAAAGGTCTACCTATGTTACCACTATTGCTACCTCCTCTAGAACCCATCGAACTACCTCCACCTCTATAGTTTCCACTCTGGCCTTTCTGTTTATGATCGTCCCCTTGCCTATCTCTAAAAGTTCTGTCTTTCGACACTACATTATGAGCTCCACCTCTAGCCTCGGCAAACTGATCTGCTTGAGTTGCCATTTTATTTACACTAGTTAGTTTTCTTTCTTTAAGAAATAAGAACAGATCTCTACTACAAACATTGAATAGCTGGTCCCGCAACAAGAAATCTATGAGGCCCTGATAAGTCTGCGCTACCTTCCCTAACTCTAACCACCTATCTAAGTAATTTCTAGACCTACTAATAAACTGAATAAATGACTCGCCTTTCTCAGGCAGACAAGCTCTAAACCGCTTTCTAAAACCTTCTTCAGTTAATTCAAATCTCTTTAAAAGAGCATCCTTTAACTTGTCATAGTCAAGAGCATCTACACTAGGTAATCTAGAAAATACATCTAAGGCCTTGCCTCTCAATAACGCACTTAAATGAACTGCCCACTTATCTTTGGTCCATTCCTGTAACTCAGCATAACGCTCGAACCGTAACAAGTAACTGTCCATGTTATCTTTGTCAGCATCAAAGTATGGTAACTTCGAACCTTTTAACTTCCCAGAATAACTATCTTTCCCTACAGTTCCACTGTCCTTACTATGTGTCTTAGCTGCTTCCAACTCTAAAGCTAACTTATGCTCAAACTCTTTTTGCTCCCTTTCCATTATCATCTTAGCCTTAGCTAGTCTACCATCTGTTTCGAACCTCTCATGTTCTAACTCTTGCTTCTCCCTTACTATTCTACTTTCTAATTCTAACTTCTCTTTAGCTAACCTATCTTCTAATTCTAACTTCTCTGTGGCTAGTCTACTTTCTTCATCTCGCTTCTCTTTAGCTAGTCTACTTTCTTCATCTCGCTTCTCTTTAGCTAACCTACTTTCGAATTCTAGCTTCTCTTTAGCTATTCTACTTTCTACTTCTAACTTATCTTTAACTAGTCTACTTTCTTCATCTCTTTCCTGCTTTGCTAATTCTCTTTCCTTAAGTCTAAATTCCCTTTCCCTAGCCTGTTCGTCTTTAACAAAGGTTCTAAGCTCCTCTCCAGCATACCCTAACTCCTTACCCATTTCCGTAAGATCCTTTATGGACGTCATGTCTATGGACATTGTGGACTACTAACTACAATAATTACAATACACACGTCACTAATAATTCTACTCACCTAACTACTAATGGTAAGTCACTGTGTCCTCAGTAAATACCTGGGCATCATCATAGGACAAGTTACATACACATTTGTACTAGCGCTAACTACTAACGGTTATGTATAGATAGTATCTAGCTTCCACAAAACATATACACTACATAAAATATCTATATTTGATATTGGACATAAACCTTAAACAATCATCGAAATGTGTATAACATGTACATGTATATTTACTTCTCCCCTTCTCCCATTAATATAAGTATACTCGAGTGTCACAACATGAGTAGAACGTCTTGTTCGCCAACCTAATTGGATACTATGTGTATATCAAGGGAGGTAAAACAACACCCAAATTATTGAGCAAAAGTGCCTCAGACCCACTCGTGTAGACCACTGCGACCTCGCGCCAAGGAAAGAACGGACAAAACAACAGTTTGGACTCACCCTACCCTTGTCGTGTCTTGACTTGTCTTCCAAGCTGTGGCCGTGATCGTCGACAGTCGCCTTGATGGATCAGAGGGTGGTACACAATTCTAAAATAATAAGTAGAGATTTAGTATATCATAATAAAGATCACTTATTGATTCTTTCCCTCCGTAGTCGCCCAAAATCCCACTTCTGACACCAGTTGTCACAGGATGACCTTAGTGGTTGGGCTAACTCAGGAAATAATCAATGACGGTGAATGCATTTACATAAGTTTAATGCAACTTTTAAAATATGTTTAATATATATACAATTATCTAAAAAAACAAGCGAATACACAAATGAACTATGAAAAGAATGTTCTCCTGAACGTTTAAGACGTTCTTAGTATTGTTATAAATACTGAAAGTCTAAGACACTAAAGTGTTGTTAAATCTATAACAATGTTGATCTAGCGCGATAACTGTGATGCGCGAGAGCTCATGAAGATGATGATGCGCGAATTCAATGGATGATTGTCATCAAATGCCTTCTGTAAGGGTTGATGACGCGATGCAATGATAGTTAATCTCCACTGAGATTGTGAATGATATTCCTCCAGTGAGGACTGGTAACGGGCCCACCTTGTGTCCCGGGGGTTGTCGTTAGTAAAACCTGGCTGCGCAGGTACGGGGACCGTCTCCACCGCTTGTAACGTTATTCGTGGAAGCTTAGCTCCACTCCTGGATATCCAAACCTAGATGGCTTACTCCAATCCTGGATGGCTTATATCCTGGATGGCTTATTTCCATCCCTGGATGGCTTATATCCTGGATGGCTTATTTCCAACCCTGGATGGCTTATTTCCAACCCTGGATGGCTTATATCCTGGATGGCTTAGGCTGTAATTATACATACGTTTTAGATGTCGGTTGACAAACATAACAATCTTGCATAATTACCATTACCCAAACAAATCATTATTCAATCAATATATGTAAGCTGTACTAATGATGAGTAGCAATGTATACATATTATACAACGCCATGTATACGCTATGTACGTCGCTGTTAATCAATGCCCCTAATACATGTAATATAAACATGATCAAATTACTCATATATTACACTCACTGAGTTATGCATGCACGCATTTATTCTTGTCACTCATCTCATTGTTAACTAATGTTAACAATCGTGTATTACAATCACCGAGTTATACGCCAACGTTAACTAATGCACCTATTATCCACTGTTATCAAATTAATATTGTTTTACAATTAATGATCAATTACAATAATTACATCTAATAAAGTAACTTCAAAATCATATGCTAGTCTAAAGTTATGTTTGAGAAACATCAATGCTAACCGGATGTCGTAACCGCCAAACAAGATGGCGCCGCCACTGAATACAAATGTACGATAAAAGTTTAATAAAATTACTAACCACATGTTGCCTATGAAATTTGCCGTCCAATCTCTGTTCCAACAAAGTACTATCGATGATCCCGGCGAGAGCTAGAAGACAATGGGTTTTATAGCAAACATTACGCCCAAATCATTATTTCCCCCGTTCAGTCCGTGACAAACGTGGCTAAATCTACAGTATTGAATCTACACGAGAGGCCCCTTATACAATTTTGCCGTTTAAGGAAAATATACCTATACGTTTACATGCATTAGCACAAAACTAAACTTATGACACGGCCTCTGTGGTGGCCACTTAAAATGTGCACGCTTTTACGTGTTACATGAATAGATCATGAATATTGTGAAATTGTTTCAACTCGAACAATAGATTTTGGGTGTAACCGATAACTTACAAGAGCTATATACGACCAGTACGCTCTACCCATGACATTTTGTGACAGCAACCATACTAAGCATGCAGATGAATCCTTTGTATTGGTGTTCTCTCTATCTACAATTAACTGTGTAGGTGAGGTTGCATACAACGACTTAATCTTGTACACATGATATCCTTTAATGACTGAGTTCTTCAATGTCATGTTAGTAATGTTTGAGTCACTAGTTGTACTGTTTGAGGTAGACTCACAAGCTGTACCCGATGTGGTTGGGGTTTCAATTTCTGACTGAAAAATAAAATTACACATTTTAAATTTGTGTCTTTCATTCATTATTCATTTAAAGTTTCCTATTACAGAATCAATGTAAAGGTTTTAAATCATTATATACTATCCTGGACAACTAGCATACCTACAGAACTGCATTTCAACTAGAAATTAATTGATTACTGTAAGTTATGATTTTAATAACAATTATATTGTGATACTAATGCAATATTGCTAAAATAAATATTCATAAGCATTGACTTAATACACAAACATAGCATCATAATCAAACCTACAGAAATGTTTATCTGGCAGGCAATCAGGACAGAAGATTGGCTCATGCTCTTCAACTGGGTATGACAAACATTCAACATGCATCCACCCATCACACTTGTCACACTGAACCCATATTGTTATATTAGATATTGTTTCTTCAAATACTTCCAGTGCTCCTTTTGCTTTGTTTAGTTCTGCTGATTCTTCTATTGAAGCCTGTTCATCAATATCTTGATCATCTACAGGCTCTGTGCTGGAAAAAGTCAGTGCGGGTTTCAGTGTGTCACTGGTGATAACTGAGCTATATACTGGATAAATGCCAGATGATTTGAATGCATCGATTACTGTCAAAGGCTTGTAGAATTGAAGATGGGCCTCTAAGTTTCTGCGCAAATATCTCCTTTCCGATGCTTTTTCCTGGATTTTCAAGAGTGCAGTTCCTGGTTACCATTTTCCATCTTGACGGTATAATTTAATGCCCTTGGCTATGGCTTTCATGAATACAGAGTGATCTACATGGCTGCTCACACTGTCCATTAATAACACCACTGTACGATCAGTTCCTGCAAATTTATCAAAGTGGTCAATGAATTTTGAGAATGTTTCTGCATCCATCCAACCTTCCCACAAAAAAGCAATGTCAGTTCCCTCTAGTGACCCATTTAATGGGTTATATCCTCTTGGCTTAGGTTCTGGGTAAACGAAAAATGGTGGCATCATTTGACCCGATGCACTACATGGCAGTCAAACGCTGTTTCAAACTGGTTATTTGCGGCACCGCTAGGTCTGTTTTAGCAGGTCCAATTACTTGTGCTTTATTGCTCCCCATGTTAAACCTGGTTTCATCGGCATTCCATATTCTAACCTATGTCAATTAAATTCTTGCTTAATACAAAGTCTCTAAAGTTACTATACAATGCAAACGATTTTTCCTTCGTTACTTTTGACCGTTACAACTCCAATGGTGTCTCGGTCCGTGTGCTTATGATGTGTGCATTTCTTCGCATGAATGCGTAATACCAAGTCTTGCTCGGTCTTCTATCTTTCACAAAGTCAAGAAATTCGACCATACGAAGGCCCATTCCCCTATGTGCCATCTCACTTAACCAACTTGCCATTTTCTCCTCTTTTCGTGACAAGGATATCCGTCATTTTACCGGGGCTAGATATTTCCATCTCACCCTTGGGTCGAGATTCATGCGCGCCAACATCCGGTATGCAGAAAAACATGCAAAACGTTAGTAACTGGTTGCGTCAACGCGCAACATGTCTCTGATATGCAAGAAAAAGAATCTATCATGGGTATTCGGTTCAGATAGGGAATTCCAACCCTCGGTATAACCGTTGTAATCGGAACCTCGGCAGAGCATCGGTTCCGATAAAAACACTTATACCTCGTGTTGGAATTCCCTATCTTCACCGGATACCCATGAAATATTCTTATATTTCTCATTTAAATAAATCGATACTTTTTAAATAAATGCTCTCGATTTAAAGTATATCCTTACGATTTAGATTATATACTCACGATTTAACTAAATGATTTTGATAATTGTTTGTGAATTCTAAATAAACGGACCTTTGTTTTACTAAATGTGCAACAATTTAATTAAATTCACTATGTATATTTAAATAAATCGACAATTTAAATAAACTGACACTATTTAAATAAATCCTCTCAAAATTAAAATCTGTCATTTCTGCATTACTCTCATTTTCATGGAGATGCGAGCGCTGTCATTTTGCATTACTCCCATTTTCATGGAGATGTCGAGCACTGTCATTTCTGCATTACTCCAATTTTCATGGAGATATCGAGTACTGTTGAGCGTTGTCATTTCTGCAGTACTCACATTTTCATGGAGATGTCGACCGCTGTCATTTTTGCATTACTCTCATTTTTATGGAGATGTCGAGCGCTGTCATTTCTGCATTACTCTCATTTTCATGAAGATGTCGGGCACTGTAATTTCTGCATTACTCCAATTTTCATTGAGATATCGGCGCTGTCACTTCTGCATTACTCTCATTTTCATGGAGATGTCGAGCACTGTTGAGTACTGTCATTACTCTAATTTTCATGGAGATGTCGAGTGCAGTCGTTTCTGCATTACTCCCATTTTTATGAAGATGTCGAACGCTGTCATTTTTGCATTACTTCCATTTTCATGGAGATGTCGAGCACTGTCATTTCTGCATTACTCCAATTTTATGAAGACGTCGAATGCTGTCATTTTTGCACTACTCCCATTTTCATGGAGATGTCGAGTGCTTTCATTTCTGCATTACTTTAATTTTCATGGAGATGTCGAGCACTGTCATTTCTGCATTACTCCCATTTTCATGGAGATGTCGAGTGCAGTCATTTCTGCATTACTTCCATTTTTTATGAAGATGTCGAACGCTGTCATTTTTGCATTACTCTCATTTTCATGGAGATGTCGAGCGTTGTCATTTCTGCATTGCTCTCATTTTTATGGAGATGTTGAGCACTGTCATTTCTGCATTACTTTCATTTTCATGGAGATGTTGTGTGCTGTCATTTCTGCATTACTCCCATTTTCATGGACATGTCACTAACTGTAGCAGTTCAATAGGCACCAATGGTGCCTGGAGGTGCCTGGATATCTTAGAATCAGCACCAGGCCCTAGACAAACCAACAAACGTATATATATATACACATCTACCTATTGAGGTCATACTGATCATATTATTTTGCACTTGGGATACAATTTTAATTTTTCTGGTTTTAAATGTTGGAGTTACATGTATAGTGGTGTTTGGTATTTAAACATGTTCTTGCAATGAACACAATTGTATAAATGTTTAAAAATAAGGTTCCACGAAACAAATTACACTTGGCTAAATTACTTGTTCAAGTGGTACGTCCTTTGACATAAAATACAAATTTCACTTTAAATAGTAGACGCGAATCCCACACTTTACTCGATTCGCCGAGTTTGCCGCGCGGATCTACGCGAAGTCAGTGTTTGGACTCGCCGAATCCTCGCGGCGAAAGTATGCCAATGTCGTAGAATCCAATTAACCATGAGTACACACCTGTGATGATTTTTTATTGGGAATAAAAAGAAATCTGAATTTTCTGACAACTTTTCAACTTGTCCGACAGCACGCTCGAAAAAAACAATCAATCGCCAGACAAACAATGCGACGCCGAGTGAATCTTTTCTGTGCAAAGTTGACACGACTGATAAATACAACGAATAAATTTCTAAACAAATACGTATTTCAAACTTGTAATGCCTTTAATCACAAGTTTTGTTCGTTTCTGTTGTCCAAAAGTCACAGTCTTCAACCGACATAAATACCCATAATCCTTGGCAATGTATGTACCTTTTAACAAGGCGGCACTAACAACGTGTTTATGACTCGGAATTCTTTAAAAAAAATCTGCATGACTAAAGAACACATCAATGTATTAATAATAAACAGCAGAATAGTATACATTTGTTACAAATAACGATTATTTAAAAATATAATTATAATTTCCAGTATAATAATTGTTCAGTCGCCGCGAAGCCGGTAATAGGAACCACCATGTAATTGTCGTGACCCAGTATACATAATCCGGGCATTCGAATTTTCCCGCATCCGCTTTTCCAAAACAAAAGTAAAATTGTCTTTTGCTTTGATTTTTTCTAAAGTTATTGAACTGTTTTTAATTATACGGGTTCATACAATTTAATTCAAGAGACCTTAGCAGGTAAAGGATTAAAAGCTTTGAATATATTAATTGCACATGTAAAAAAATAAAATTTTAAACCAAAAAAGTTTTGCCAATTATTTTATGCGTTCGTTGGTTCTATATTAAGCTATGGAGCAGAAATTTGGGGTTTTACAAAGTCAAAGGAGATCGAAAGAATACATTTGAAATGTTGTAAATACCTGTTAAGGGTTAAAACGTCTACTAGTAATTCCGGTATTTATGGAGAACTAGGTAGATACCCATTGTATATGTTAAGGTATGTAAAAATAATAAAGTATTGGAGTAAGGTGGTCGATTCACAAAACATTTTAATATCAACTTTTTATAAAGATGCTGTGAGAGATTGTGAAAGAGGAATGAAGAATTGGGCCAGCAATGTTAAAACCATTATAACTGACTGTGGCTATAATTATGTTTGGAATGACCCAACTTGCATTGATATGAAATCTTTTCATTTGTTGATTAAACAAAATTTAATAGATTGTTTTGTTCAAAAATGGAACACTGATGTTGAAAATAATCGAGTTTTATGTTTGTATAGACATTTTAAAACCTCATTCTCATATGAAGTGTATTTAGATATATTGCCGTTGAAATTAAGAACTGCCATGTCGAGGATAAGATTATCCTCCCACAGACTTAGAATTGAAACTGGCAGATATTCATAAAATAGAACTGATAGAAATCAGAGATATTGTACATTGTGTAATAGTACAGACTTAGAAGATGAATATCATTTTATTTTAATTTGTCCTTTGTACGAACAATTACGTAAACTATATGTTAAACAATATTATTACAGACATCTAAGTGTTTTTAAATTTATTCAGCTGATGCAATCTTCAAGCCAGCAAGAGCTTTTTAGATTATCTAGGTTTGTAAGAGAAGCATTTATTATTCGCAATACTGCAATGTATAATGAGTAAAAAATGTATGTTCATCCTCATTGGACATGACATGTAAACTATTAAAACTTAAAAGTTTACATGAAACTATGTAATAGGAATAGTTAAATCATTATAATAGGGTAAATACGTGATCCAGAGTGAATGTGTGAGACATTTCGGGCGTCAGAGTGAATGGGTGAGTTGTATGAGTGTTTAGTATGTATGATTGTGTGTTTGTACTTTTTCATTGTTTAATGTAAAAATTGCATTGACCTGTCACATATTAACAAATGTAATATGTATTTATATGACGAGAAACATTAGTTTAAGTCATAAATAAAGAATATGTTCTGTTCTGTTCTGTTCAATAAGTATGCATTAAAATGACTGCAATTAGAAAAAGTTGCAGCTTTTACCTGTGCAGTTTCGACTCGGTGAACTCCGAGTTTGTCTACGCGAAGTATCGTGGCGTTCTTCCGTGGCGTAAGCACGCCGAGCAGCTTTTCCCACTCCGAGTAGTTTTATCATCTAAACTCTGCGTAATTACGCGATTTGTAAATTCCTCACTCGGCGTGAAAGAGTAAAGTGTGGGGTTCGCGTGAGCTGTACTGTAAGTAACTGGAAATAATAAAATTCTGTATAAAGTCTAAGTTTTGTGATGCTGTTTTGGCTAACAGAGTCTTCAGATACAGCAGTTCAGAATGGAAAAGTTGGTCGTGATGTTCTGTGAATAAAGAAACGGAAAATCTGAATTTAAAAGATTGTGGTGATGTTACGGCGTGCAATAAAATAAAAATCGGATTGGTAAAATGTGTCGCAATGTTGTGGCGAACAAAAAACATGCAAGTACGTTTGTGGTGATGTTATGGTGTGCGTTGCAAATAAATAAATGTTTCTGGCGAATGTATAGCTTTTTAGCGAGTTTGCGGCAAATTCGACAAAAGTTACCATAATGTTTGCGGCAACATCACCGCTAGTGGCGAACATTGGCGAACAATTAAGAATTGTTATGGTGAACAAAATTGTTCGCTGCAAGCTTGCAGCAAACCTCATTTGGTAAGGACAGTGCTTATGGATCAGGCAATATTTATCTGGGCATTGGGAAAATGGCATGGGACAGGTACATTTATTTGCTCGACAAACCATGGGACGATACCTTTTTTTTCGTTTGCTTGCCATGGGACGTACTTTTTTTTTGTTTATAACATTTTTATTTGCACCGGTCCCAACCCCCCGATAAATATTGCCTGGTCCCTAACAAACCCATTAGCGAGTGAGTGAGAGAGTCCGTAGTAGGCTGTGAGCTAGTATGAGAAACCCTCCCCCAACCCACCCCCAGGGGGAATTTTGTAAGGTATGATTTTCTGAAAGAACATACAGTAAGTTTCAAAATGAGACATGTGTGCCATCTGAGCTTTGGGGCTTTAGTGAGTTTTGGGGGAAAACGTTGCGTTTTTAGACGAAAATCGCCGAAATCTGGAATTATCTTAAATTAGACAACGAATGGAATATATAAGAACCAGTTTGAATTGATGGAATCTTTCTCGGAACGCATCTCTACGTGTCCCACCATATAATTTATGGATCCGATACAAAAATATTGAGATTTTGGGTAAAAATGTCAAAAAAATGAATAAAATCACTGATTTCTGTAATACATTGAGGGTATTTAACTGAAAAATAGAAATATATCTAATACAATAGAAAAAAGAAATATTGTTACCTTTTTTTGGCAGGGTAAGGTCCAGTGATTAAACAGAAGAAAATTGCAAACCGCATAAATCTTTGAAAATGTCTTAATTTTGAGGCGAAAAATGTGTATTTATTTCAAAAATCGCCGGAATCTGGAATTCTTTTTTAAAATTAGTTTGAACAAAACCTTATCAAATTGAAGCAATAGAATGTTGCACAGCATACATATTCAAGTTTTTCCTGGCATTATATATAACATATGTGCTCAAATATTGGCATTTTATGGCAGAATGTTGGAAAAAATGACAAAAATCACTGATTTCTGTAATCCATTGGGGGTATTGGGTTAAAATATAGAAAATATTTAATACAATTGAATAAGGACATATTGTCATATTTTTTGGATAGACAAAGGTCCAATAATTAAGTAGAAAAAAGTCCCGAACTGTATGATGCTTGAAAATGCCTTAATTTTTAGGCGAAAACTGTGTATTTTTGTCAAAATTCGACGGAATCTGGAATTATTTTTGAAAATAGTTTTAACATAAACTTATCAAATTGAAGTAATATAATGTTGCACAGCATACATATTCAACTGTTTCCTTGCATCATATATAACATATCTGCTGAAATATGTTGGAAAAAGGACTAAAATCACTTATTTCTGCATTCCATTGGGGGTATTGGGTTAAAATCTAGAAAAATATATAATACCAAATAGACTGTAAGCTAGTAGGAGAAACCCTCACCCCAGGGGGAATTTTGTACACCCTATTTTTCTGAAAGCCCATTATGTGTAAAGCATTCTGGAACATGTACGTGTACCAACTGGCGACTTGGACTTTACCACGTTACCGGCATTTCGAACAGGGTACACAGAGCTAGATACAGTATACGTTATAAATAGAGAAATAGCGTTGAGCGACCCTCTGCGTACGGCCACTGGGCCGACCCACAGATTTTGCGACACGACGGTACCGGTGGCCAGCTGTCGGTAAAGGTCCCCAGTACATATGGCACTTTGTCGGTAGTCCATATTAGGGGAAAGGCTACCCGAGTTCGAGTCTCCAACATGGAACATAGAGCTATATACAGTTATATAGAAGGATATAGCGTTGAACGACCTTCGGCCGACGGCCGCTGGGCCGACTTACAGACTGGGTGACACAACGGGACTAGTGGGCAGCCGTCGGCAAAGGTCCCGACAACGCGTGGCATTCAACTACCCGAGTTCGGGTCTCCAACCTCGTAACTCACCTAGAGCTTTATACAGTATAGTTATATATGTATAGAGGGAAAAAGCGCTGAGCGACCTTCGGCCGATGGCCGCTGGACCGATCCACATATTTTGTGACACATCGGGACCGTTCGCCAGCCGTCGGCAAAGGTGCCCGCTATGCACGGTACTCGGTCCCTAGGCCTTATCAGGGTAAGGGCTACCCGAGTTTGAGTCTCGAACATGGCATATAGAACTATATATAGTTATATAGAGGGAACTAGCCTTGAACGACATTCGGCCGATAGCCGCTCAGCCGATAGCCGCTCGGCCGACACACATATTTTGTGACATAACGGGACCGGTGGTCAGCCGTCGGCAATGGTCCTCGCTACGCGTGGCACTCGGTACCTAGGTCGTATCAGGGGAAAGGCTGTCTGAGTTTGTGTCTCGAACATGCTACCTAGAGCTATATAGTAAATAGCTTTGAGCGACCTGCAGCCGACGGCCGCTGGGCCAACCCACAGGTTTTGTGACACAACGGGAAGGTGGTCAGCCGTCGGCAACGGTCCTCGCTACGCGTGGCAGCACTCAGTCCCTACGTCGTATCAGGGGAAAGGCTTCCTGAGTTCGGGTCTCGAACATGGTACCTAGAGCTGTATACTGTATAGTTATATATAGAGAAATAGCATTGAGCGACCCACAGCCGACGGCCGCTGGGCCGACCAACAGGTTGTGTGACTCAACGGAACGGTGGCCAGCCTCGGCAAAGATCCCCGCTACGCGTGGCACTCGGTCACTAGACCGTATCGGAGGGGGAGGGGGTGGGGACGGGGGGATGGGGGCTACCTGAGTTCGGGCCTCGAACATGGCACCTAGAGCTATATACAGAATAGTTATAGAGAAATAGCTGCTGGGCCGACCTACAGATCTTGTGACACAACGGGACCATCTTGGACGCCATGTTTGATTTTTTTTTTTATTGTGTTACAAATAAATTCCAGCTAGTATACATATGCATATTATTCACAGTCTAATTAATATTTTGATATATAGAAACCCTTACTTACAGACGAACACCAGTTTTTACAGCCACCAATATGGGTTTTTTTTTTTTTGGTGATGAATGTGGTGTAACGTAAATTACAGAATAGTTTCATTTTAAAGGGACATTGTCCGTAACTTTTAGCTTATAAAACACACACTAATTATGTTCGCAAACATTACACACCACACATTATTGAATATTTACTAATTAAAGCAGGATTGTTTTTTTTTGACGGAATTCAATCGCGGTACAAAAAAAAGAGAAACCATTTCGGGCGTTTGAAATCGCAGCCCAAACTAAAATTCCATTCGCGGTAATAATAGTGAGCGTGAGCGTAAAGTGGTCGACATACCTCCCATCTCAGCTAACCGGGCTATACATATTACGCACTACATACTATGATGAAAACCTAATGCGCTAATGGAAGTCACGTGATCGCAGAAAAGGTAAATATGGTGGGTCCCACTTTATTTACAAATAATAATTTAAGCTTTTTTTTTTCAAACTCACGAATGTATTACTACAGACTTCTTAGTGTCTATGCTCATGTTTTCATGTATACATTTCATTGAATAAAAGTCAGACAGTTATTTGGTTATGCTCAATATCTGCTTACTTACGGACAGTGTCGCTTTAAGTTTGAAGCACTTCTCAACTTATATTAATAAAAGTACATGTATTATGTTTTTTACATGGTTTTGATTTAATTTATATTCAACGTTTTCAATGTACATTGAAATTTTAATTGTAATGTAAGGTAACATAGTTTACATGCACGTTACTCACTAAAGCCCAACGCTCAGAATTGATGGCACATCTGTCTCATTTTGAAACTTTTTGTATATTCTTTCAGAAAATCATACCCTACAAAATCCCCCATGCGGGAGTGGGGTCTACAGCCAGCTCAAGAACTAGTACATGATGTGTTGTATTTGTTCGGGAGGTTCTATCATGTCATTTTTTAACAAATTCCCTTAAGGTATCAGCTAGAGCAGGTTTGTTTGCTTATAAAAGCAAATAAAATGTCAGCGTGCCATGCACTCCTTGGAAACATATGATGGGTCAATGGCAATATCACCAGGTGAGAGTAGGAATGTTCCATGGAAGAAAGACGGTTTTATGGTATATTATTGCACATTGGACTGCAGAAATGTTGTAAAAACATTTTCCGTTCTTTCTATGCACTTTTAATTTTTTTCAAATGCCTCAATGTATTACATAAATCAGCGATTTTAGTCATTTTTTCAACATTTTGCCCTAAAATATAAATACTTGAGCATATATGTTATATCTGATACAATAAATGACTTGTATATGTATAGTGTGCAACATTTTATTGCTTCAATTTGATAAGTTTATGTTCAAAGTATTTTCAAAAGATAATTCCAGATTCCGTTGATTTTTGACGGAAATGCACATTTTTCGCCTGAAAATTAAGGCAATATTTTAAGCATCATATGGTTCAGGACTTTTTTCTACTTAATTATTGGACCTTTGTCTATCCAAAATGTTACAATATGTCTTTATTCTATTGTTTTAATTATTTTTTCTAAATTTTAACCCAATACCCCAATGGATTACAGAAATCAGTGATTTTTGTCAATTTTTTTCCAATTTTTTTCCCTAAAATGCCTATATTTGAGCACATATGTTATATATATGATGCATGGAAAAACTTGAATATGTATGCTGTGCAACATTCTATTGCTTCAATTTGATAAGTTTATGTTCAAACTAATAATTCCAGATTCCGGCGATTTTTGACAAAAATACACATTTGTCGCCCCAAAATTAAGGCATTTCCAAACATCACTGGACCTTACCCTGCTCAAAAAGGTTACAATATTTCTTTTTTCTATTAGATATATTTCTAATTTTTTACCCATAATCTCAATATTTAAGTATCGGATTCATAAATTATTTGGTGGGACGCGTTCCGAGAAAGATTCCATCAATTCAAATTGGTTCTAATATCTTCCATTCTTTTTCTAAAAAATAATTCAAGATTTCGGCGATTTTCGTCTAAAAACGCAACGTTTTCCCCCAAAACTCACTAAAGACCCAACGCTCAGATGGCACACATGTCTCATATTGAAGCTTAATGTATGTTCTTTCAGAAAATCATACCCTACAAAATTCCCCCTGTGGGGAGCGGAGTCTACAGCCAGCTCAAGAACTATAGTGTCAAACGCCTGGAAATTTTCAAACATAACCCCAATATGTAACCCCAATCTACAAATGGGGGGTGGGGGTGGGGGTGGCGGGGCATGGATGGGGGTGGGGTTGGAGTCCTGTGATTTTTCCTGAAAAAATATTCTGGCCCTTAAATTGTTGAAAAAAAAATCCTGGCTCTGACTTAAGGGAAAAAAATAAACAGGCCCTCAAATTGTTGGAAAAACATAATCCAGCCTTCTCTCACATTCTTGGAAAAGGATAATCTGGCTGTGGGTCCAATTAGAGGGATAAGATAATCTGGCTAGCTATTCAGTCTATGATAAATGTAGATCTACTATCCATCAGCCACTGGATTCAACATGGAAATGTTTAACTACAATCTGGCTACATCCACAACTTCTGCTCAGAAGTTTATCGAAATCTCCAGTTGAAATGAGTTTAGAAGGCATTGATAGTATTCATGTACATAGATCATGGTAGTAATAAATGTGGTATAATTAGTCATGGTAGTTATATATTTGATAAATGTGGTATACACTGGCAATGGTGGTAGTAAATGTGTTGTATAAAGAGTTATAAAATGGTCATGGTAGTAATTTGGTGTACACTGGGATGATAATTAAAGCCCTGGTGTACAGTACATTGGTCATGGTCGTAATGAATGTGATATTCATAATAAAGTCATGGTTATAATCAATGTGGTATACATAAGTCATGGTTGTAATAAGGCCATTATTTTTGATAATTACTTTTACGAACCCTCCTATGATAAAACAAAATTAGGTATTTTATTTTTCCATAGGTAATTTCATAGGTTATTGTTATTTTTTCCTCCTCCCAGATTTTAATAGAACTTCCTTTCAAATAAATAATTAAACTATGCTTTACCAAATGTTTATGTTTATTTTTTTCCCTTCCTCCTACAATAATTCTCTGTCTTGATGGTTCACAAAACAAATAATAGAAGATAATGGCCTAAATGTGATATACATTGGTCAGTGTAGTATGTAAATGTTGCAATCCTTTGAGGGTGACAGTGAAATTTTCAGCCTTACATATGTTGAAAATGACGTAAAACACCGTACAAACAAAATCAACCTTCTAGGGCTATTTATTTTATTATACTAAAAAACATGTTTGAAAAAGATATTTGATTGTGCTATTCCTTTGAAATAAAACATGAGAAAACATTGTTACTTCTCTCTGTTCAAATCCATTATTCTCAGCACCTAGAAAATAAATTTCTTTGTGTTCTTTCGGAATCTTCAACCGTGATTTCATGAGTAAACTTTTCAAATCATCTTCAGAAAGTTGTGCAAACTGTGTCCGCCATTTTAGTAAATGTTAACTGATTTTCATATGCGCATGTATACAAACACTGTTCAGCATAGGACATTCCAATACATATAAACTTGCTTCGACTTCACAATCGTAAGACAGAACAAATTATACTGAGGTGACATTATAAAAAAGACTACCATTCAGTGACTCCAGCGATATGAGATATTACAAAGATGGGAAAATAACAGTCTATGGAAACTGCGTGTTTTGAAATGAGGTATATTAATAATAAATATAGTATCAGTGGTCATGGTAGTAATAAATATAGTATGCATAGCTCATGGTAGTAATACATGGGGTATTCCATGGTCATGGTAATAATGAATGGGGTATTCAGTGGTCATGGTAGTAAAACATGGGGTAAAGAGTAGCCATGATAGTTATACGAGGGTCATTCAATAAGTTCTGTCACTAACGCGTTTTAACAATTATGTGCTCGTTGTGAGTGTTGATGTTTGGTATCAAATGAAAGAGAGTTTCAATACCATGCCATTGATGGTAAAATACATGCTGTATCTTTTGTGTGACGAAAGTTATGAAACATTTAATACACATCACTTATACATACTGAGGCATTTTTGTCCTGAGTTTTTTTCAGGTATGTTAACTGTTACTTTTTTAAATGCCTGTTTCTCTTTAAGTACTTGTCGAAGACCTTTGAAATTTCTTATATATTACCAGTTATATCTGTGCATTACAAGATTCAGAATTTAAGCATGGTAGATGAAAAGGCATTGTCTTAGAAATTAACATTTTAAGCTAACATGTAAAATTAATTTAATGATAAATGGACATTAAATGGAAGGGCAGTCTTCTGAAATAGCGTTTTTGAATGATCAATATTTTCACTAAACATTGTGCAAAATTATACAATAATGTGTTGAGTATGAAATTTAAACACTGAAGGACTAGGATTTGTAAAAAAAATATGAAAACATATTAATACTATGAGAATAATTACGATATTTAAAAGATATTATAACATTTCCGTAAACAAAATGAAGGAAATCAGTGTTATTTCCGCTCAAATTAAGGGATATGCATTCACTCATATCTGGTTTACAGCAAGATTTTTCCGAATTCTCGACAATCATTTTCATGGATTATAGGCGAATAACAACATATGGCGTACAAGAAAATTTAAAAGCATAGAATTATTCAAATAATTTTTACAACGTTTTGTAAAAGGACATTTTCAGAGATGCCAGTATCCAAAAGGTGTGGTAGGGGGAGGTAATTCAGGGGTATAAATAACCGGAATAATCATTTTTGTTGTGAAATTTAAGAGAGCGAACCCAGTAGTTCTATAAATACACTACTTTATCTCAGTGTAATATCCAGTTCAAAGGATATATGCCTAGTGACAGAACTTTTTGAAGCAACCTCGTACACGTGACCTACTTTGAACATGTTAGTAATCAATGTGGCCATGGTAGTATTACAATACAAGGGTCCAGATACTTGTGCGATGGACTTTGTGAATATCATCAACAAGTAAGTGGACTTAAGAAGCAGCTTCAGTGACATGCAATGCCAGGTTACAGACAAAGCTATGCGATATATGCCAGTGTTAATACAAATGGTATGGAACATGGTAGCCATTGCCCAGTATAAGACAATCCCCTACACCACCAAACAAAACCTCCAATCAATACCTAATCCAGAAGAGCAAAAAGGGGCTCACATAGAAAGCAGACAAGGCCAAGCATATAACCACAGCACATGGAGTTCCATCCACCAAATATGGAAAGATCCATATTAAACAAAAGGACAGCATGCTTCACTATTCAGAGTCAATTTTAAACAATGAATGAATGAACGAATGAATGAATGAATGAATTGTGTTTTACGACATGTCGACACATAAATAGTTCATATTTTGCGCAAAAAAACGACGAAAGATGAAAAAGTTAAGTAGTAATTAAAAATTAATGTAAATATATCAAGAAAAAACTATTAAAAAATAAGGAATGATATGGTAGTAATATAAACTATATATGTAAATCAACAAATGCCCGTTAACGGGTATATAAACAAGTAAATATATATAAGAACACATTATAATGATTTATATAGCCTTATATAGCCTGATTTCTTTCAGGAAATCTGAAACAAGACTAAAATCTATAGTATCAAATAACTCTTTCATAGTATTAACATTGTAGTACCTTTGACGCATAGGATCAAAGTCTACACATTCCAACAAGATGTGTTTGACCGTTAACGGTGCAAAGCAGGGTATACATTCTGGTAATAGCTGAGCTTGTAATAAATATGAATGCGTATAACGTGTATGCCCTGTCCTGCGCCGGGCTATGACAACTTCTTCTCGACGAATGGGTCTACTAGAATGAATGAATGAATGTTGTTTTACGGCACGTCGACACATAAATAGGTCATATTGTGCGCAAAAATTGATGAAAAATGAGGTATAATTTAAAAATAAGTGTAAATATATAAAGATATAAACTATTAAAAAGATAAGGCATAATAAGGTGTAATATAAACTATGTAATGTAAATCAACAAATGCCCGTCAACGGACATATAAACAAGTAAATATATATATAAGAACACATTATAATGATTTATATAGTCTGATCTCTTTTAGGAAATCTAAAACAAGACTAAAATCTACAGTATCAAATAACTCTTTCATAGTATTAACATTGTAGCACCTTTGACGCATAGGATCAAAGTCTACACATTCCAATAAGATGTGTTTGACCGTTAACGGTGCAAAGCAGGGTATACATTCTGGTAATTGCTCACCTTGTAATAAATATGAATGAGTATAACGTGTATGCCCTATCCTGCACCGGGCTAGAATAACTTCCTCTCGACGAACGGGTCTACTAGAAGAACGCCATTCTCCGAGTTACGGTTTAATTGACTAATTTAACTGACAAATCCCAAGCGGCTTGCCAAGAGTTACGAATAAATGTGTTAATATAACTTTTTAAAATCAGTATAAGGTAATTTAGCATTAGATGTATGTAAACCTAATGCTTCTTTAGCAGGGCCACTGAACTTCTGTCTCACCAACCATGGTGCCAGTTCATTCACAATGTCAAGTCTTAACTGTGAAGGTGAGGTTGTGATGAGGTGAGGGTGTAGGGGGTGCGGGGAGGGGGTAGTCAGTAAACATATATACCAAATATCAAAGCAAGACCTTCAATACCCCAGACAGAATATGAACGTGAAGAGGATGTACAGGGGAAGTGAAGCGTTATTGAATAGGGAAAAAACATAAATAATAGAATATTTTCATTGGAGAAATCTAAGGTGGAGAGAGAGTGTGTGAGTGTGTGTGTGTGTGTGTGTGTGTGTGTGTGTGTGAGTGGGCGGGGGCGGAGGGTGAGTGGGGGTGGGGGGGGGGGGGGGGGGGGTGAGAGAGAACAGGGTAGAGATATGGTAACTGAAAAGAGAAACCAAAAAGAATAGAACAAATATGTGTCTATTTATCTGGGGTGATGGTGGTGGTGGTGTAGATTTGGGAAAGGTGTGGGGTTTATGGGACTAATGAAATTTACAGGCTTGCCATTGTTATTGGATGTATGCAGTGAGTTTCATTGAAATATATGAACCTGCTTAAAAAACTTTAACCTGAAACTTTAGTTGAAAACAAATTATCATCTGGCTAAAATGAAATACAAAGTTATGAAACATGTGTCTGTAAGTGTCCTTGATGACTCTGATGACACTTGTCAAGCTGGACTTGCCAACAACTAAAATAAAAGAAATGCTAAATCGTACACCTTTTCTAAAAAACAATACACAAAATATTTATCCAGAAAAAGGGCATTCATTTTACAAAAATACAATACAGAGTTATGAAAAAGTATTAATAATTAACAATCATCTATTGAAATACAAGGACTTGCCTAAAAACTTTAACCAGAATTTTGAAGTCGAAAAAGGGACATAACTTTGCTTCAATGCAATACAGAGTTATGGAACATGTGTTTACTAGTGCCCTTGATATTCCAAGCTTTATTGTCCGAAGTTGTGTTGATGTACACATTTCAATTGTTAAAATACATGGACTTGTCAAAAAAGAACTTTAACCAGAAGTAAGAAAAGGGCCACGCTTTTGCAGAAATGCAATACAGCGTTATGGAACGTGTGTCTACCAGTGTCCTTGATGGTACTGATGGCATATTTCAAGTTTTACTGACCAGTGGTTGCAAAAATAATTGAACTTGGCAAACATGTCAACTGAAAACCAATGTCGACGCAGACGTTGAGTAGCTCTAAAAAATCTCTTCTTATTCTACAAATAGTAAAACTTAAAAAAATAAATTCTGGCTTTTAAATTGACGGGAAAAAAAACTGGCCAGTGCACAAGGCGAAATAAAAATCCCGGCTTTGAAGAAATGAAAAAAAATATTCCGACTGAAAGGAAAAGGCATAGCGGGGAAAGTTTTGGGCTGTATAAATTACTTTTTAACCCTTAAACCGCTAACCACGACTATAATAACCATTGCGTCCATTGTAAACCCAGATCAGCCTGAGTAACTCGCATGCTGATCAGGGTTTACAATGTCCGCTGCTGATCAGGCATTTTCCCCCACAACACCACTTTGTCAAATAAATGGAATGGTCTTAATTCAATTAAGAAAGAACAGTCCATTATATATATATGTGTGTGTGTAGCGGGTTTTGGGTTAAAAGATAAGGTTAATGAGGTGGTTGTTAACGGAACCCACTCAACAACAGAAAACGTAGTACGTGGTATTCCACAAGGGATCGTTTTGGGTCCACTTTTATTTCTGGTCTTTTGTAATGACCTCCCTGGGCTAGCTGAAACAGTATGAATACGACACAAAAACATATGCAATAATAAATTCACAAGAAGAAGTAGAAAAACTACAACGCACCACAGACTTTTGCGACTGGTCTAAAACTTGGGACCTTGAATTCGATTCAAATAAATGTAAAAGTATGCACATAGGGAAACCAGGAATCACTGACGACTACTTCCTGAAAAACAAAGAAAATGGGAGATATTTGATAAGCAACGTTTCTGATGAGAGGGATCTGACTGAATGTGATAGTTGATAGCAATCTCATTTGAACTCACATGTGACTTCAAAAAATGCTTTAATTAACAGAAATCTCGGAGAATCTTTACATATCTGGACAAAAATATGTTTTGATCCTCTTTAAAGCATTGGTAAGACACCACTTAGAATATGATAGTACCGTTTGGTCCCCATATCTTAAAAATGCCATAGTAAAGTCTTCAGTCCAAAACTGTCTTCCCCTATATGCGTATACATTAACTAGAGGACACAATCTAAAACTCTTTAAAAAGCGCGCAAAAAACGAACATAGGAAGAATTCCTTTAGTATCAGGGTAGTAGAGGATTGGAACTCTCTACCAGATACAGTTGTTCAAGTGCCTTTAAAACCGGACTCAACAAACATTGGCAAAACAATCCAATAAACTTCGATTAGTTGTTATTCGAGTCCGAGCTTGACAAGAGAAGGCACATTAGAAACCTATAGGCTTGCCTTCGGCCTCAGACCAGTAGGTATAAAGAAACACAAGCTTGATTTTGATTATAGAAATACAACTAACAGAAGAAGCAGAAGTTATTCTAAAAAGTAGCTATTATAAACTATCCACTACCCTCTACTGGGTCTTTGCATTACATAATTATACAAGGCATATTTGTTTTTGTGTTTCCTTACATTAGGAATAAAAAGGTATTCTGAAACAAGTTATAGATAAACTATTATATGAGAAAAGTTAGTGAAATTGTAAAACAACTGATAATTAAGTTTAATGTGAGTGAGAATGCAAACCCAGTAGAGGATGTATACACAGGTGGCTGTATCGGTGTTGGGAACTAAAAAATAAAAAAATAAAAAATAAAATAATATAAAAAAAATATATATATAAAAAAAATCGTGTTATTTGCTGAAAACAAACATATTTTAAGGTTTGAAGCTCTCTCTTGTCAACATTTGATACCTAACTGTTTTCATCAATTATTTCACCGGCCAAATTCCGAGTCTATAACTACGATACTCTGTGACATTTTTTTCAGGAAAACTTAAAATATGTTTGTTTTCAACAAATAACACGAAAAAATAAAACCAAATATATATATTTTTTAACAAATTTTTAGTTCCCAACACCGATACAGCCACCTGTGGATTTATACAGCCTTAATTACTACAGCTTTCATAAACACTTCCTAAAATAGAAACTAACACAATATATGTATACACGTGTATATGTGTTATAACAAGCCTAATTTATTACTGAGCTTGTCATTTAAACAGCTAAATGTCTTGGTGTAACAATCATGAATAAATGTGGCAGTAGTGTTAACTATCTTCACATCTTCTCTCAGTTACCAAGCTAGAGCTATGCCGGCGGGGACATATGGTACCGCCACGGAAGTCTGATTTGTTTAGTACTCGAATGGTGAAAAGCGATGGGGGAACACTTTCTTCTTTATTTCCTTGTATTATGTATTATACCCCGCTCCCCCACCCAAACCGTATTTATCCTTGAATGTATTATAAAATTGTTAAACTCTCTTTATGGTCCGTGTATTATGCCTTATTTATTTCTTTACTTTACTTTTAAGTCTATATATCTATCATCTCTTTTATTTCATCTTCTTAGCATTACTAGCGAGGTCATTTCCGTTGAGTTATGGTAAAATATGACCGTTCAACGTACACATGTAGATAGATGTAGAAACGGTTTAACATCCATTTGGTTCATAGCTAAATAAACACAAGATAACCAACTTGTTTTACTTTGAATATGTAAATTACAACTTTCTTTCAATGCTGCAGGTGTATTAGTGAAGAAGAACTGGCGCCTGAAAGCCTTTGAAATTATTCAACAGATTGACATTATATGTCTAAATATAATGGGTAACGACCAGTATCGCCTAGTACAAGATCATTAGTTGCATTTTTAATAACACAAAGAATAAATTTCAGAGCTTTCACATGCAACTTATCACACAACTTTATTTGAATGAATAGTTTTTATGATTAATAATCTTTGAGTTAACATTAATAGATCTCCATATTTCACATGAGTATTTTAGATATAAATAAAAAAAAAAAATTAGCAGAGCGAGGTTTCGATCCTCGGACCTCTGGGTTATGGGCCCAGCACGCTTCCACTGCGCCACTCTGCTATCTGTCAAAGGGTTCTCAAATAATATATTTAGCTATAGCCCATTGCAACATTCGTTCTTCGACTTTTCGTACCCTTGATTATTTTAATAAATGTATTATTGCTTTATAATCAAATTACTGATGAATTAAATTTACATATCATTTAATACTTTGTACATCTTTGATTTGACATATAGTGTTGAACGCCTTTCCTCTATCTGTATTTTTGTATTACGTTTAAAATAAATAAATTAATACAAAGTTACGAAGTTCTGAATAAACTGAGGACGGATCACGAACTCTTCTCTCTAGAGTTAGAAAAGTGTTTGTAGAATGACAAAAAAAATAATTTTGTCGTGAGAATATTATTTAATTGATTTCACCACCTGATTCCACCGATGATTCTTTAAGGAAACTCACGAGATTGAACCTTTCGATCTAGAAAAATAACAACAGACTTACAGAGTAAGTGTGTTTAAAGATAATAATAGATCTTCTCTCAGCCCCAGGCACAGGAATGTCAGGATTGGCAGGAACTCAGAAAGAACCTCAGACTAATATTGGCTCAGTTGTGGACACAGAGGCGCGTAGATTAAGAAATTGATATAAAATATCCGCCCAACAAGAAAACACACAAAAACAGTTAAGTATCCCAATCTTGAGGTAGTTTGCGTAGTTTTCCGAGACTATGAAACGCAATGATAGACGATCAGCCGGTGTTTGCAGTCAAAGGGATGGTTAGCTATTTGAAGAGCTAAGAACTTACATCCCTAGCCTCCTTGTGAATGAAAAGAACCTGGTAGGCGAGACAACCTAGGTGGTTACACCTCTTCCCCTACCAATCTAACCCTCCTTGTGAATGAACAAGAACCCGGTAGTAGTCGACACATCCTCTTCCCTCTACCACCCCAACCATCCTTTTGAATGAACAAAAACCTGGTAGGCGAGACAGCGTAGGTGGTTACACCTCTACCCAGGGCTACCACCCTAACCCATGAACAAAAACCTGGTAGGCGAGACATCGTAGGTGGTTACACCTCTACCCAGGGCTAACACCCTAACCCTCCTTGTGAATGAACAAGAATCCATAGGTGAATAGGTCTGTGCCTACTCAACAGGTTTGATTCCCACTTGGAGCTCCACTTGTAAGTGAGAAAGTGAAGATTCTTATGGATGGCAGGAGGTATACAGTTTTGGTTCTACCCAAGAATAACTAGGTGGTCTGCCTCCACCACAAATATCAACCATCGTACAGTCTTAAATGTGATGGAAAATGGCGTTAAATCCCAAACACTTAAGAGGTCAAAGGTCACTTTGGGGGCATTTGTCACTGTGACATTTCTTGTTAAATTTATTTTTTTTACATATTTCTGTGTAGTTTTGGTCAATTCTTACACATATAGCTATGTTGCACCAAAAGAGTTTCGGGAGCATATAGTAATCGCACCGTCTGTCCACAGTTCGTTTCCGGACTGTACCTTCAAAACCCCTGCATGGATTTTTTAATTAACTTGGCACAAGTGATCACCATAAGAAGACGATAGGTCACACTTGCAGTTCATAGGTCAAAAACAGGTACACAATTTCATGTCCAGACCGTCAGGGCTCAATCTAGGCAAGGAATTTAGGGAGAAGTGATTTTAGGGAGAAGTGGAGAGAATTTAGGGAGACTTCACGCGACGTGTATACCTAGACAACGGTTGAATATCATCACCATGTATATCGCAGTGCAGTGAATACAGTGTAATGCACACTAATTCTTTTTACTCTATAATATGAGCTTGAAATATTGATGCAAATTTCTATGATAATGGATTTATTACTATACTGTACCTTTTAAAAAAAAAATAATAATTTTCGGCGACTTGAACTTCGCTTTGATGTGCTGCCAAGGCGAAGTCAAGAGATCGCGGGCGCGTTCTTCGCCCGAATCGCCCTGTAGATTGAGCCCTGGACCATAATGTCACAACCCATGCAGGGATTATTAGCTCTACTGATCAGAGATCAGCAGAGCTTATGCCGTGGTGCGTCGTCCGTCTGTCCGTAAACTTTTTTTTGTAGCGACTTCTCCTCTGAAACTACTGAATGGATTTTCATGAAACTTTACAGAAATGTTGCCCATGAAGTCTAGTTGATCCTAGCAAAAATTCATGTTGATGTGAAATCCAAGATGGCCGCCAGATCTAAAAATAGGTTTTTAAAAAACAAGTTTGTAGCGACTTCGTCATGAAAACTATAAGTGATATTGATATGGGACTTTTTCTAAAATGATCAGCATGACATGATGTTGGTCCTTGTCGAAAATCGTTTTGATTCGACTTTAAACATGGCTGCCAGCAGCCATCTTTGTTTACATAGAGTTATATAGTAAAAACTTGTAGCGACTAATCCTTTGAAACTACTTGGCAGATTTTCATGAAACTTTACAGGAATGTTGCTCTTAATGTTTAATTGATCCTAGCAAAATTCAAGATGGCCGCCACAGCTAAAATTAGATTTTTTAAAAAAGAAGTTTGTAGCGACTACGTCTTGAAAACTATAAGTGATATGATATGCGACTTTTTGTAAAATGATCAGCATGACATGATGGTTATCAGAGTCAAACATTATTTTGATTCGACGTTAAACATGGCTGCCAGAGGCCATCTTTGTTTACATACAGTTATATAGTAAAAACTTGTAGCGACTACTCCTTTGAAACTACTTGACAGATTTTCATGAAACTTTACAGGAATATTGCTCTTAATGTCTAATTGATCCTAGCAAAATTTCAGATCGGCCAGAAATTCAAGATGGCCGCCACAGCTAAAAATAGATTTTTAAAAAAGAAGTTTGTAGCGACTACGTCTTGAAAACTATAAGTGATATTGATATGGGACTTTTTGTAAAATGATCAGCATGACATGATGTTGGTCCTTGTCAAAAATTGTTTTGATTCGACGTTAAACATGGCTGCCAGTGGCCATCTTTGTTTACATAGAGTTATATGATGAACACTTGTAGCGACTACTCCTCTGAAACTACTTGACGGATTTTCATGAAACTTCAAAGGAATGTTGCTCTTGATGTCTTATTGATCCTAGCAAAATTTCAGGTCGCCCGGAAATTCAAGATGGCTGCCATGGCTAAAAATAGATTTTCAAAATACAAGTTTGTAGCGACTACTACTTGAAAACTATAAGTGATATTGATATTGGACTTTTTGTAAAATGATCAGCATGACATGATGTTGGTCCTTGTCAAAAATTGTTTTGATTCAACGTTAAACATGGCTGCCAGCAGCCATCTTTGTCTACATAGAGTTATATAGTAAAAACTTGTAGCGACTAATCCTTTGAAACTACTTGGCAGATTTTCATGAAACTTTACAGGAATGTTGCACTTAATGTTTAATTGATCCTAGCAAAATTCAAGATGGCCGCCACAGCTAAAATTAGATTTTTTAAAAAAGAAGTTTGTAGCGACTACGTCTTGAAAACTATAAGTGATATTGATATGGGACTTTTTGTAAAATGATCAGCATGACATGATGGTTATCAGAGTCAAACATTATTTTGATTCGACGTTAAACATGGCTGTCAGCGGCCATCTTTGTTTACATAGAGTTATATAATGAAAACTTGTAGCGACTATTCCTGTGAAACTACTTGACGGATTAAAAAATACACTTTAGAGTGTGGGGGGGAGGGGGCAGGGGGTCAACATAGCTATATGTGTAAGAATTGACCAAAACAAAAATAAAATAAAATATTCCAGGGGGGTGGGGGGGGGAGGGAAGGGGGAAACATAGCTATGTGTAAGAAGTGACTAAAACAACAACGGGTGTGGGGTTGGGGTGGGGAGGAGGGAGCCCATGAAACAATATGGGTGAAGTATGAGTAAGATGTATAATGATATAAGAAATCCCAAACCAAAATTACAGATATATACATGCTTCCATGCAAACTTAGATCTGCCTTTATTGCACATTTTTAGGCCATCACCATGGGTTCCATGGGAGCCCAGCACAAAATTACTTAAGCAACCAATTCCCAAATTTAGTTCAGCTAGGACAAGAAATGTAAGATATACATGTATATCTATATCATGAGAGCCCATGGGTTACAGAAACCAAAATCGCTGATGCAACCCTTAAGATAATGCTACACGCAAAGTTTGATGTGGAATGGGACACATTTTATCAGAATTTGGGTTCCATGGGAGCCCATGGGTTACAGAAACCAAAATTACTTATGCAGCCCTTAAGATAATGCTATAAAAAAGTCCATGACCAAATTTGGTTTTGCTAGGATAAGAAGTGTAAGAGATATAGACTTGTAAACACAGCTTACACGCAAATCTTGATGTGGGACGCCGACGCCCAAGTTTCTATACCTGCCCCGCCCACCAACCCCACCCCCAGATTGTTTCAGCCTTGTTTTCTGATGGTAAATACTGGCTAAATAATTTATTATTTATTCTTCTCTGAAATATCAAATAGTCGAGCTGCGCTGTTCTCGGACAGCTCTTGTTGCATATATAGTTGCCTTTATAGTTATATATAGCATATATAGTTGTATTATAGCATGTATTATAAGTTAGTCCGACGCGTGTTATAGCATATAGTCAATCTGACATGAGTTTTTGCATGAAGTCCATCTGACTTGCCTTATTGCGTATACTGGTAAAGAAGCAATAGACGTTTCGAAACAATAGTCGTCATTTTCTTAAACTTTTATTTTTGATGGGATTCTCACAGTATTTTTTATCTGAATTCCACTAGCACATAATCTGAATACAAAAACAAGAAAAACTGTGTCAAAAAAGTAAATATTTATCATGAAATTCACCCAAGACTCACATGAGCGCTAAATTTGTAAACATGCGTGCATGTGCATACCAGTGGGCTTGGTTATTAAAATAATTTGGAGGAACTAGATGAGGTTTTTACACTCAACTTTTATAAACAGCAAACAAAAAGCACTTTCTAATGAACATAAATCTAGTATCAAAGTCAGACAACACTTACATTGAATTAAATATTAACTATAACATTGTTACTTCCCTTTGAAAAAGTCGGAATGGTGTATATCCAGAAATTCCAGATGTTTAAAGAGGCACTACCTATATCTACGCGATTTTTAATGTAAAATATTAAATACTCAATATTACTGCATTTATATGTATACAAAGCTATTTTATGAGTATTCTAAGAAGAAACATGGTTCGTATTCCAGTTTTGTAAATTATTAATTATGATCAAAACAATATCTTGAATAAAATGCTGCCCATCCATTTATTCCTGCCGGAGAACTACGAGTTTTTACGATTTTCCTGGACATGCGATTACAAACTATTCGGCGCAGTTCCGATAGCAAACGAATCGATCGGAACTTTTCGCTAATCCGACGAGGTAGTTCCGATTGTAAACGAATAAGATCGGAAAATCTCCGCAATCGGCTTGTCTAAAACAATTACGAATACAATTTCAAAAATCCGATCTTTTCAATCCTGGTTTTCCCCAGCAAAATGCATATTACATTGGGTGAAATTATTGCCATTTACCTTTTTCATAGTCCTCTTTATATTTAAGTAAAGTTTATATCAATTGGTGGACAAAAAGATATAGGTAGAGCCTCTTTAAATTAGT
Source organism: Cyrtodaria siliqua (assembly GCA_037043455.1). NCBI lineage: Eukaryota > Metazoa > Mollusca > Bivalvia > Adapedonta > Hiatellidae > Cyrtodaria > Cyrtodaria siliqua. Next base: position 63,866 of record JAWPHD010003269.1, on the reverse strand, counting down.
TCTCCAGGCAGTAAATTTAACAAATATGTATGTTAGTCATTAATCTTTAGTAAATTTATAGGTAAGTAAAATATAACTAGTATTGTACAACACATCAATGGACAAGTTTTCCTAATGATGTTGTCCCCGTGTGGTTGCGGGGGTAGAATACAACCACTGTAAATCCCGCTAGAGGCAGATGGGTAGGACCCCCACTTCATGTTCATTTTGTCATTTTTTTATCATGCTCATTTAAGGTCTTCTTCATGACACCGCATATGCAAATGTGAAAAAGTGGCTCCATTTACAATAGAATTTGCAGCAACTCTGCAGTTCTGCATGTTAGAAGGTTCTAGGCCATATATTCTCCATATTTTATCTAGATGTAAATGGAGGATGAGCCTGGCATGTTCATCCCTGTTCAGCGCCATATAATCTTTCTTGTGTTGGTGCGCCGTAAAACCCCAATTCAAAGACAAATGATGTGGCGTATTGCTTCTGTGTCGACTTCGCAACATTAAAAATAACCCTTTTGGTACCAGCTGGCTGAAGTTGTTGTGACACGGATATTTTGTTTACAATTGGGACATGCAAGACAATTATTAAAAAATTGTTTTATTGAGCTAAGAAAAATGTTCTTCATGATGACTATTGCTTTTTTGCTGGTAGTTGATCTGATGTGCATTATTGCATATAGTTAATCTGATATGTGTTATTGCATATAATCAGTCTGATATCAGGGCTCTTGCACTTGCACACTCGCAAAATGCAAGTTGATTTGAGAAAATGCAAGTCAACAGTTTCAGCGCTTGAAAAAACTGCGGATGCATATTTTCTCTACAAAGCTTTTAATGTGGTGAATTCACACGCTTTGTTATTGTAATTATACAACAAAGAAATTAATTATTTTCCAGTGCAAGGTGTAGTTTCAAGGAAGGATTTATGATACAAAAATCTCTTCAATTGTTTCATTATTTCGGACCACAGAAATGACTTTGACTCAAGGAGGAAAAAAATGCTAATAAGAATGCATTTTTGTGAGTTGGAAAAAAAAGCAAGTAGATAAAACACTCAAATTATACCCCTGGACATAGGTTATTGCATGAAGTCAATCTGACGTTATACCCCTGGACATAGGTTATTGCATGAAGTCAATCTCACGTTATACCCCTGGACATAGGTTATTGCATGAAGTCAATCTCACGTTATACCCCTGGACATAGGTTATTGCATGAAGTCAATCTGACATTATACCCCTGGACATAGGTTATTGCATGAAGTCAATCTGACATTATACCCCTGGACATAGGTTATTGCATGAAGTCAATCTGACGTTCGTTTTTGCGTAAACTGGTCCAGAACTTCTGGGCTGTGAGTCCATATGATGTTGCATGTAGTCAGTCTGACATGCATTATTGCAAATAGACAATCTGACATGTGTTATTGCATACAGTCAGTCTGACATGCATTATTGCATAAAAGTCAATCAGACGTGTTATTGCGTATAGTCAGTCTGATATGCATTATTGCAAATAGACAATCTGACATGTGTTATTGCATACAGTCAGTCTGACATGCATTATTGCATAATAGTCAATCAGTCGTGTTATTGCATATAGTCAGTCTGACATGCATTATTGCAAATAGACAATCTGACATGTGTTATTGCATATAGTCAGTCTGACATGCATTATTGCATAATAGTCAATCAGACGTGTTATTGCATATAGTCAGTCTGACATGTATTATTGCAAATAGACAATCTGACATGTATTATTGCATATAGTCAATGTGACATGCTTTATTGCATAATTATTATAGTCAGTCTGATATGCGTTACTGCACATATACAGTCTGACATGCTTTATTGCATTTAGTCAATTGGACATGTGTTATTGCATATATTCAATGTGACATGCTTTATTGCATATAGTCAATCTGACATGCTTTATTGCATATAGTCAATATGAAAAGCATAGTCAATCGGATGTATGTTTACATATTAGTCAATCTGATGTGTGTTATTGAGTGTATAGTCAATCTGATGTGTGTTATTGCATATTAGTCAGTTTGACATGCATTATTGCATATAGTCAGTCTGACATGATTGTGTTATTGCAAATAGACAATCTGACATGTGTTATTGTATATAGTGAATCTGACATGCTTTATTGCATATTGTCAGTCTGACGTGCATTGTTGCATACAGTTTATCTGATGTGGGTTATTGCATATAGTCAATCTGACATACATTATCGCATATTGTCAGTCTGACGTGCATTGTTGCATACAGTCTATCTGATGTAGGTTATTGTATATAGTCAATCTGACGTGCGTTATTGCATATAGTCACAGGGTTCAATCTAGGCCTGGATTTTAGGGAGAAGTCACTTCTCCCTCCAAAGAAAATAGAGAGAAGTGACCAAAAAATAGGGAGAAGTGAGGGAGACACGATCTTTTAAATTAAGCGTGCAATCGGTTATTGTTATTTATTAACTGATATACATGTATACACCCTATTGGTTATAACCTTTTGATTATTTAAGAGCATGCTAGCTGTTTCAAATTAAATGTGTTTATTAATTTTATTAACACTCACAGGCACTCTTTACTGATATATACTGTAACTATAGAAGAAAGGATTGAGAGAAGAATTAATATAAATATATTGTGGTATCTTTATTTATTCATCTTTCTATCAATTTGTATGGAGTTCTATGTAAATATGCTTCTCAAACTTCTTCCTAAAAGGCTCACGTCCTGGCTTATTCCTCATTAAGACCTATAAGACCAATTTATGTGTTTTGTCTCCCAATTTGTATTAGCTAAAAACAATATTTATTAAAAAAAAAAGTTTTTCCTCCATCCGAACTTGTGTACCTATCCGAACTACTATGACCCCGCACTTTTCCGGAAGTAAAAAAAAGTTGCCGAAAATTCAGTAGAAATGTCATCTATTATTAACTCTTTTTCATGCATTAATTTGTTTGGAATGCCAAAAGGTCCGTTTTATCAAACAATTAAGAAAACACAACTCTAATCATTATTCGGTGGTATCATTTAATCGTCTCATGTAAATTAACTTCAAACTGTTGTTTCGATCACTTTTTCAACACACACTTGTCTAACTGTAACGGAACCTACGATTGGTCAATTGTTCAGCTATACCCAATCTCATTGGATAAGGCGTGTGTATTCCCTGTAGAGTCTAATATGTAAACAAAAAATGGCGAGGTGCGAAAATTGCCTCGGGGGATATCATAGTTGTAGGAAAGTAAGCTCCCCGCGGCGTTTCTGCTGTGATCGAACAAAGCAATTAGCATAATCACTTCCCAGAGATGTCTACGCCTGTCCTGAGACATAAACAACAGGTCAGTTAAAGGACTGGTTACACTTCGCTTGAGGGTGGGAAAAAAGCGATGTGGTCAATCTGAAGGCGACTTTAACTTCGCCGTCGGCTAAAAAAAAGCGAAGTCACGGAGAAAAAAGCGACAAAGTCGCTCGTGTCGCCCTCCAGAATGAACACTGTAGTCAATCTGACATACATTATTGCATATTGTCAGTCTGACGTGCATTCCCAGGCGAAATGAACGGTATAAAACCATGAACTACCATTCATGGTCAGTAGACCATGGTAGACCATGTTTTGGTAAATGGCACTTGATGGTCAATTGCTTATGGTCTCTGACCATGGTAGTTCATGGTCTCTGACCATGGTCACCATGGTAGTTCATGGTCTCTGACCATGGTCTACCATGGTCAGAGACCATGAACATGGTACATGGTAGTTCATGGTCTCTGACCATGGTCTACCATGGTAAACCATGAACTACCATGGTAGCTAACCCAAGGAATATATGTATATATGAAACGTTGTGTCGTCGTGGCGGCCATTTTGATTATTTGATAACTAAAAACACAAAGTTGATAGAGCCCAACCCAAGGAACATGTACATGTATATGATATTTCACTATAATGGAATAAGTGGTTTTGGATGAGATTGGAATTTCCTTAAATTTAACCTTAGAGTTTGTAGTACCCCATTTCAGAGTTTCTAAGAAAAAATGGTGGGGTAATAATCACAGAATTATTTTGACATTTTTTTGCATTATTTTGATATTTTGTACATTCCCATATATGTAAACTACAAGAAAATATATATTTACCACTTATAAAATGGTCAAACCAAAGTTTGAATGTCTTTTGTTGATGGTACAGCTGAAATTCATCTCCTAAATTTAACCTTGCATTTTGAATTCACAAGAATTCTCAAAAGGATATGCGTCTGAATGTGCATGAGAAATACAATTTTATGAGATATACATTAAATCTTGACCATTGCCTCCATGGTCGACCATGGTCTACCATCATCTTCAAATCTGGCGGCCATTTTGATTATTTCACGACAACGAAAAACACAAATTTGATAGAGCTCAACCCTTGCAATGAACATGTATATGATATTTCACTAGAATGGAATAAGTGGTTTTGGATGAGATGTTGTTTGAAATTTCCTTAAATTTAACCTAGTTTTCAGAGTTTCTTTCTAAGAAAAGTGGGTGGGGTAATAAAAATCACAAAATTATTTTGACATTTTTTTACATTATATTGATATTTTGTTCATTCCCATATACATAAACTACAAGAAAACATATATTTACCACTAATAAAATGGTCAAACCAAAGTTTGAATGTCTTTTGTTGATGGTACAGCTGAAATTCATCTCCTAAATGAAGAATTCTCAAAAGGATATGCGTTTGAATGTGCATAAGAACTACAATTTTATGAGATATACATTAAATTTTTACCATGGGCACCATCATCTTCAAATCTTGACCATGCTCTACCATGGTCAACCATCCTCTTCGTATTTCACCATGTTCGACCATGGTCTCTAACCATGGTATTTGATGGTATTTGATGGTCGATCATGATAGTTCATGGTCGGCAATCAAAAACCGTGGTGACCATGGTAGACCATGGTCTTCATTTCGCCTGGGTTGTTGCATACAGTTTATCTGATGTGGGTTATTGCATATAGTCAATCTGACATACATTATTGCATATTGTCAGTCTGACGTGCATTGTTGCATATAGTCAATCTGACGTGCATTTTTGTATATAGTCAATCTGACGTGCGTTATTGCATATAGTCAATCTGACATACATTATTGCATATTGTCAGTCTGACGTGCATTGTTGCATATAGTCAATCTGACGTGCATTATTGCATATAGTCAATCTGACGTGCGTTATTGCATATAGTCAATCTGACATACATTATTGCATATGGTCAGTCTGACGTGCATTGTTGCATATAGTCAATCTGATGTGCGTTATTGCATATAGTCAATCTGACGTGCTTTATTGCATATAGTCAATCTGACATGTGTTATTGCAAATAGACAATCTGACATGCGTTACTGTATATAGTCATTCTGACATGCTTTATTGCATAATTATTATAGTCATTCTGATATGCGTTATTGCACATATACAGTCTGACTTGCATTATTGCATATACTCAATTGGACATGTGTTATTGCATATTATTATAGTCAGTCTCACGTGCGTTAGTGCATATAGACAATCTGACATGCGTTATTGCATATAGTCAATCTGACGTGCATTATTGCATATAGTCAACCTGAGGTGCTTTATTGCATATAGTCAATCTGACATGCATTATTGGACATAGTCAATCCGACATGCATTATTACATATATCGTATAATCTCTAATGACCGCCCCAGGGGGCGTAACATAATTTAACTTTTAAATCCGACATTATTTAATGATTTTCTTTACCAAGAAAACCGAAGTCAGCATGTCAATCAATCAATTAATGCATCAAATTTTAAGTTTTTTAGTGATTTCGTGTGTTCCATTGTGAATGAAACAGATTAATTTGCATCTTTTGGTAAGTTTAAAAAAAAAAATGGTTGAGGGAGTGGGTGGTGGCATTTATTAGTTGAGGGGCGTTTATTAGCTATTATACGGTAGTCAATCTGACATGCATTATTGCATAATTTTATAGTCAGTCTAGCAGGCTTTATTGCATATAGTCAATCTGACGTGCGTTATTGCACATAGTCAATCAGATGTGGTATTGCATATAGTCAATCTGACATACATTATTGCATATAGTCAATCTGACGTGCGTTATTGCGTATTAGTCAATCTGACATACGTTATTGCATATAGTCAGTCTGACGCGTGTTATTGCATATTAGTCAATCTGATGTGTGTTATTGCATATTAGTCAATCTGTGTGTTATTGCATATTAGTCAATATGACATGCGTTATTGCATATAAGTCAATCTGACGTGTGTTATTGCATATTAGTCAATCTGACGTGTGTTATTGCATATATAGTCAACCTGACAGGTGTTATTGCATATACATGTATAGTCAATCTGACGTGTGTAATTGCATATATAGTCAATCTGACGTGTGTTATTGCATATTATAGTCAATCTGACGTGCATTATTGCATATTAGTCTATCTGACGTGCATTAATTGAACATAGTCAATCTGACATTGCGTTTATAATTGTTTATAGTTGATCCAAACTGCGTTAATGCGTAGAGCCAATCTGACATGCCTTATTACATATTGTCAATCTGTTATGAAATAATGCATATTGGCCCTCTTACATGCATTATTGCATATAGTCAGTCTTACATGCATTATTGCATATAGTCAGTCTTACATGCATTATTGCATATAGTCAGGCCACCACATAAACAAACTGCCAATCCTTGTCAATTATTGCCATCCTAAAAAGATAATGTTTGCTCTTCCGTGACCCAGGAAGTTAGCAGGTAGCTGTAGACTATATAAACACTATGAAATTAAAAAAAAACTATTATAAACATGCAAAAGACACAGCAATTATTTATATAAAATTGCTTTACGGGTATGTAATTTTGAATAGGACCCCTAAACTGAATGTAAATAATTTTTCTACAATAGGATAAGTGATCTGTGAATTCTTGAGGTTGAACTCAGGTCACAATGAGTGACTTCACTTTGTACTAGTTATTTTTTTTATTTCAGCTGTTGACATTATAGGAAACTGTGGTGAAGCGTTACAAATAAACCTACCTATAGTATCTTTTTATAGTAATGAATATATGTGGGGATTTTTCATCTATCCTTCACAGCTAAAATGAACTTATTTAGTCATAATTATGCATTTTGAAATTATTGTGTCCGTGATGATGGTTCCGTCCAACTGAACAAGGGATTGTTAATGTTTAATTTGAAAATTACTTACATTCTTATTACAATATCTAATTCTTAATCTATTGTTCAGTTGGTAAAAGTGTATACCATGATGATATATATTGGGCAATCCTTAAACAGTTGTTGGTTTGCTGTGCACCACTATCACAGGACTCCGTAAAAAGAAAAGAAGAAGGAAAAAGGTCCTACCTACCTACCCACTTTTTGGGTCGGAGGACAGCAAACCAACCATTTTTAGCTCAACTATTCGAAGAATAAGAGAGCTTATGTCCTTGCCCTGGCGTCGGCTGTGTTGTTTTAGTAAATTCTTACACATATAGCTATGTTGCGCCCTAGAGACAGCTCTTGTTTAAGGATGGCCTTTCTGTCTAGTAAGTCTATTGAATGAGATATAAATTTCAGATATAGTTGTCCTTATAAATGTTGTTTGTACTAAAATAGTAGTTTCTTGATATCTGCTGAGGGTAGATTAACAGCATTTTTTTAAAGTCTTTATATATTCTGATGGAATAAGCCCCATCAAAGAGATAATAGTTAATCAAAATGTTACCCATTCCTTAAGTTGCAGAATGTCCATCCTAGGAAATGGCTGTGGTAAAATAAAGTAAAGGCTGTTTTAAGAAATTTCCATAATTAAAATAGTTGTCTAATGTCTCATCAACAACTTGTTTAGGTTATATATCAAGAGTTTTAAGAACTTGATGCAATCTTACATGTTGTTGATGAATAATTTGTGAATTTAGTTCATGAAAAACAATTCACTAATTTAACCTATTTAACAGTTCAAGAACAATTCACATATTTATAAATAACCACTTGATCTTACTTGGTGAAATGTTGCATATGAAACTGAAATCAAATAATATCTGCAGTGCTGAAAACCATTTTTTATCAACAAAAAAAACAAAAACAAGGTCAAATCTGCAAAAACACATGACAATAGGGGTTTGATTTTAAAATACTGTTTCTACTGAATACATTTAGAAATTTCCTCTTTCAAATACAACTATTATACATGGCGTAACCATTCAAGTTTTGCGTTTAGGTCATTTTTTCACAAACTGTATACACAAGACCTTTCAAACTTTGCTTAGGCCAAATAAAATTATACCTGTGTTTACTGTAACATTGCTGAAAAAAATTGGTAGGCATTTTTTTTTTATTTATTTATTTATTTTTTTTTTTTTTTTGGCGAAGTTACATTTAAGGTGGCGATGAGCTTTGATGAATGGGAAAATGTGGTATTTTAAAAACTACAATAGATAACAACATGAAATTGTGTATGTTTTATTGTTTCCCAAAAGGCCTGGTAACAACTGGCTCTTTTCCCAAACACTTGCAATTATTACAAGGGGGTAAAACAGTTTTAAATGTTTTCCGCAAGTCCGAAAGAGGGTCAGCTCCAACAGCAATGAGTACATGAGTCGGCTGGGATCGGTCCAGCTCCATACAGTGTGATCTCCAATTATGAGTGACTTGACTTCCATGCTCTTCCTGAATACTGGTATATGACCGTCGGGAAGATGGGGGACCAACAGGTGTAGTCAAATTCTGCGGTTGACATACATGTAACCAAGAGCAGTTCTTGCCTCCCAGACAGCTGAAAAAATATTCAAAATGATAATGTCAAATTATGTTAATTGACCATTTGAATAGTTTTGTAAAAGTGTTGACTTACATGTATATTACTTCTCTAACATCAGAAAGTAATAAATATTTATAAATTTCTCATGTTAGTTATTATGAGCCTATATTGAGGTTGAGTTCAGAAAATTATTATGGAACGGCATACTTCTTCAAGAAGTTATAATACAGTAGTAGTCGATGCCAATGCTTAGTGTTGAGAAGCAAGTAAACATATGCTCATTAATATTACTGTTTAAGAAACAAACTTACGACAGGTGGCCTGGAACTCTGGGCATTTACCGACCTGTTTGTGGTACTTGTCAAACAATTCAACAATCAATTCTTTATGGAGAGTGCACGCCATAACATTAGCGCTTCCATGTGCTGACATTTTTGAAACTGTACAGCCAAAACAGCACTGGGAGACGCCATTTTGACTGTTTTATACCAGTCCTGTGCACAGTATACCGTGAAATTCACACGCTTTCAAAACCGCACCGCGAAATTGAAAATTGCACCGTGATCTCATGAACATTACTATTTTTTCAGGCCAAAAATAAAATTATGTTTGTTTCCCCTTCCCGACCGACCCACCGAAATTGCCGCGACCTGATTTTTTTTTTTTTTTTTTTTTTTTTTGTCTTAAATGTGTCTTATAGGTAGCATGTATTCCAGTTTTGATCTAAAATAAAAGAAATGAAATAAAAAAAATATTTTACCTACCTACCTACCCAACCCTTTTTGCATGGGTCGGGAAGGGGAAACAAACATAATTTTATTTTTGGCCTCAACTTTTTTTTTTTTTTTTTTAATCTTTTTTTTTTTTTTTTAAATTTTTTCAACTTTTTTTTTTTTTCAATAAAATAAAAACGAGTCGGGGGTGTTTTCAGAGGGTCGGTCGGGTTACAGTAAACTCAGGTATAATTTTATTTGGCCTTATAGTTGTATCTTGGGTGGTACATCGTGAGTAAGCAAATGTGGAAGTGACCCTTGACCCTCCAAGCAAAGAGCAGATAACTGAATAATCCTGCGTTGAGATCAATTTCGCGCAAACTATATGCACTACACCTTTCAGACTTTGTTTATAGTTGTATCTAGGGTGGTACATCGCAATCTGACAAAGCAGATGTGGATGTGGCCTTGACTCTCCAAGAAAAGGGCAGATAACTTTATAATTTTTTCCTTTAACTTTGGCGTTTAGGTCACTTTTTATTCACAAACTGTATGCACTAAGACCTTTCAAATTTTGCTAATAGTTGTATCTTATATGGTACATTGCAACGTGACAAAGCAAATGTGGATGTGACCTTAACCCTCCGAGCAATGGGCAGATAACTTAATAATTTTTTGCCTTTAACATTTGCGTTTATGTCACTTTCTCCCAAACTTTATGCATTAGACCTTTCAAACTTTCATAACGTGTCAAAAAGCAAATGTGGATGTGAGCTTCACCATCCAAGAAAAGGGCAGATAACTTTAATTGTTACATTTACATCACTTTCTCATGAACTATAATTATGCATTAGATGTTTTAAACCTAATTTATAGCTAAATCTTTGGAAGACAAATTATTCTATTTTGACATACATGTAGTTGTGCCTTGGGTAGTGCATCTTTTTGGATGCATGGATTTCATCTTTGACCTTGACCTACTTTTTGGAGCTGATGATTTTTAGCTCTACTGATCAGAGATCAGCAGAGCTTATGCCGTGGTGCGGCGTCCGTCGTCCGTCCGTCCGTCTGTCTGTCCGTCTGTCCGTCTGTCCGTTAACTTTTATTTGTAGCGACTACTCCTCTGAAACAACTGGATGGATATTCATAAAACTTTACAGAAATGTTGCCCATGAAGTCTAGTTGATCCTAGCAAAAATTCATGTTGATGTGAAATCCAAGATGGCCGCCAAAGCTAAAAATAGATTTTTTAAATTCAAGTTTGTAGCGACTACTTCTTGGAAACTATAAGTGATATTGATATGGGACTTTTTCTAAAATGATCAGCATGACATGATGTTGATCCTTGTCGAAAATCGTTTTGATTTGACGTTAAACATGGCTGCCAGCGGCCATCTTTGTTTACATAGAGTTATATAATGAAAACTTGTAGCGACTACTCCTCTGAAACTACTTGACGGATTTTCATGAAACTTCACAGGAATGTTGCTCTTGATGTCTAAATGATCCTAGCAAAATTTCAGGTCGGCCGGAAATTCAAGATGGCCGCCACGGCTAAAAATAAATTTTCAAAATACAAGTTTGTAGCGACTACTTCTTGAAAACTATAAGTGATATTGATATGGGACTTTTTCTAAAATGATCAGCATGACATGATGTTGGTCCTTATCAAAAATCGTTTGATTCGACGTTAAACGTGGCTGCCTACGGCCATCTTTGTTTACATAGAGTTATATAGTAAAAACTTGTAGCGACTACTCCTCTGAAACTACTTGACGGATTGTCATGAAACTTTACAGGAATGTTGCTCTTGATGTCTAATTGATCCTAGAAAAATTTCAGGTCGGCCGGAAATTCAAGATGGCCGTCACAGCTAAAAATAGATTTTTAAAAAATAAGTTTGTAGCGACTACTTCTTGAAAACTATAAGTGATATTGATATGGGACTTTTTCTAAAATGATCAGCATGACATGATGTAGATCCTTGTGGAAAATTATTTTGATTCGACGTTAAACATGGCTGCCAGTGGCCATCTTTGTTTACATAGAGTTATATAGTAAAAACTTGTAGCGACTACTCCTCTGAAACTACTTGACGGATTGTCATGAAACTTTACAGGAACGTTGCTCTTGATGTCTAATTGATCCTAGAAAAATTTCAGGTCGGCCGGAAATTCAAGATGGCCGTCACAGCTAAAAATAGATTTTTAAAAAATAAGTTTGTAGCGACTACTTCTTGAAAACTATAAGTGATATTGATATGGGACTTTTTCTAAAATGATCAGCATGACATGATGTAGATCCTTGTGGAAAATTATTTTGATTCGACGTTAAACATGGCTGCCAGTGGCCATCTTTGTTTACATAGAGTTATATAGTAAAAACTTGTAGCGACTACTCCTCTGAAACTACTTGGCGGATTGTCATGAAACCTCACAGGAATGGTGCTCTTGATGTCTAATTGATTCTAGAAAAATTTCAGGTCGGCCGGAAATTCAAGATGGCCGTCACAGCTAAAAATAGATTTGTAAAAAATAAGTTTGTAGAGACTACTTCTTGAAAACTATAAGTGATATTGATATGGGACTTTTTCTAAAATGATCAGCATGACATGATGTAGATCCTTGTGGAAAATTATTTTGATTCGACGTTAAACATGGCTGCCAGTGGCCATCTTTGGTTACATAGAGTTATATAGTAAAAACTTGTAGCGACTACTTCTCTGAAACTACTTGACGGATGTTCATGAAACTTCACAGGAATGTTGCTCTTGATGTCTAGTTGATCCTAGAAAAATTTCAGGTCAGCCGGAAATTCAAGATGGCCGCCACAGCTAAAAATAGATTTAAAATAAATAAGTTTGTAGCGACTACTTCTTAAAAACAATAAGAGATATTGATATGGGACTTTTTCTAAAATGATCAGTATGACATGATGTTGGTCCTTGTCGAAAATCGTTTTGATTTGACGTTAAACATGGCTGCCAGTGGCCATCTTTGGTTACATAGAGTTATATAGTAAAAACTTGTAGCGACTACTTCTCTGAAACTACTTGACGGATGTTCATGAAACTTCACAGGAATGTTGCTCTTGATGTCTAGTTGATCCTAGAAACATTTCAGGTCGGCCGGAAATTCAAGATGGCCGCCACAGCTAAAAATAGATTTAAAATAAATAAGTTTGTAGCGACTACTTCTTAAAAACAATAAGAGATATTGATATGGGACTTTTTCTAAAATGATCAGTATGACATGATGTTGGTCCTTGTCGAAAATCGTTTTGATTTGACGTTAAACATGGCTGCCAGCGGCCATTTTTGTTTACATAGAGTTATATAATGAAAACATGTAGCGACTACTTCTCTGAAACTACTTGACGGACTTTCATGAAACTTCACAGGAATGTTGCTCTTAATGTCTTATTGATCTTAGCAAAATTTCAGGTCGGCCGGAAATTCAAGGTTAAAAATAGATTTTCAAAAAACAAGTCTGTAGCGACTACTTCCTGAAATCAAAATCAATCAGTAGAGCTTCAAGGTCATTGACCTCTTGTTTTTAATAAAATGGCATTTTGTTTTTTATAAACAAATGCACTTAAATGTCATCTCAGCAAACTGCAAACTCCATTGTTTTTAGTTACTAAAATGTTTACAAACTTTCATTTAAGCATCATTGACCTTTTTATATTTAAATCCCGCCCCCGCTAAGCGAGACGTGAATCCACGGATTTCTTGTTTTATTTCAGTCATTATATTTTATCCAATCCATGACTTCACACTGGTAAACATAAGTCTCTGATTCCCTAAACTTTTGTCTGTTTTATTTAGTAGACAAAGGTTCTTGGAAAAGTCAGGTTTATCTGAGATCAAGACCCACTTAAGTTCAATAACTGAATGGTTCTAGAACCATAGGTTCAAGAACTTGCTTATATTATTAATTCATTTTGGTTCTTGAACCAAAAATAAGTTCATGAACCTCACTCAGTTCTTGAAAAGTTCTAGAACTATACAAGTTCATGAACCCAAGAAGGCTAGTTCAAGAACAGTTCTTCAAGTTTATAGTACTGTTTTTATAGTACAGATTTTTGCTTTAAATACATGTGTGATTTTGATTTTCCTTGATCAAATTGTACTATTAGTTAAGTGATGTGCACACATGAGGCAAAATGTTTAAGTTTAAAGATAAAGGCTGTAAAATAATAATTTTAGATTGTCGTCTATCTATCATCAGTCTATATTTTGTATTACCTAGAACATGTTAAATCCTTCTTGGACCACACTGTTATTCATAAACTTTAGGATTGGTGTATTTCTGTTTTAACCTTCAAAAAGACATAATCATCTCCATGAGGTGTGCTTAAAATAGTTCCTCAGTAACTGTTGTGTAAGAAGACATATCATATAGTAGTACTTAAAATCTGTATCTGTAACAATTTAATCATGTTAACTGATGAACCAAAAGGTTCTTGGTAATGTCAAGTTTATCTGAGATCAAGACCCACGAGTTCAAGAACTTAATAATTTTTTGCCTTTAACATTTGCGTTTATGTCACTTTCTCCCAAACTTTATGCATTAGACCTTTCAAGAACTTGCTTATGGATTAATTCAGTTTGGTTCTTGAACCACAAATAAGTTCAAGAACTACATATTCATGAACCTCAGTTCTTGAAAAGTTCTAGAACTGTACAAGTTCAAGAACCAACTTTTTGAACTTGAAGGCTAGTTCAAGAACAGTTCTTCAAGTTCTAGAGCAGTTCTAGAACCGTGTACTAGTTCATGAATCTTTTCGCAGGGGAAGTCTGCCTGTGAAGTGTTAGTTCATGAATCTTTTCGCAGGGGAGCCTGTGAATAACTCGCAGGCTGATCAGGGTTTACAATGTCTGGCTGCTGATCAGTCATTTTCCCCAAAACACCCCTTTGTCACATCAATGGAATGGTCTTAATTCAAAAAAAGGACAGTCCATTACATATATGTAGCGGGTTATGGGTTAACCCAAACTGTCCCGATATCTCAGCCTAGACTACCTGAATCAAACTTTGAAAGTGTTTCCCACCAGCTGACCAGTCATTCTTAAAGGTCACAGACATGGCCGCCTCTTCATTTCTTTCAAAGTCATCATTCTGTCCATGCATGACCTGAGCTATAAGTTGTGCAGTCAAACACTGGAACGTTATTAACAGCTCGATTGTAAAATGAGAGGTTTAACTTTTCTTAAAGTGTCAATAGAATACAGGTATGGGAATGTATTGGTGCAGTAGTAGTTCGTTTAACTATAGCTGAAATGGGGCGTTGTTTCGCAGGCAGGAGCTTACCTAGTTAAATGCATATAGACATGAGATAACAGTCTGTTATTTGAAAATAGTCATCAAACATTAGCTTGACGGCTCATTGAAACATTTTACATAGTTTATCGCTCAATGAAATAATTCTAATATAGTTTATCGGTTAACAGAATGTTTATATATCGAGAGAGCATATACACTCCTCCATTGATAAAAAACAGTGCATTCTTGTGTTAGATTAACTGGATTATCAGATTAAATTCTCCGAGGGTATCAGGCAGTCTCCGCCCATGTGTGCCTACTGGAGACAAACTGGAGTGATATAACACCGGCAAGATGAATTGGTCAAAATCTAAATCGTATTCCTTGAAGGTAAAATTTTCATTACTTTGCTGCTTTAAGTTTTAGAAAATAACTAATGTGAATGTAAGAGCAGGTGAGAAATTTGACACTCTGTAAAATGTTCAGGCTTCATTAAAAGGTTTTGCTTGGATCATTTATCATTATGGTTGGAAATAGTGACTTTTAAAAAAAAAAATTATGTATCAAGTTGTTATTAAAGAGTAACTCTCTCTATATAGCTCCTCATTTAATTGCATCTTAAATGGGAGAAAATTAACTACAAATGAATTATTTTGGTCTGTGTTTGTCTCAGATTAAAGTCTCACATTATAAATTATAGTTCAAAAACCAAATTGTCAATATACAATTTGAGACTTTTTCAGGCAGTTTGATGTAGACTTTTCACAACAGCTTAATGAAAAGTTGTTATAACAATAGTGTGTTTATAACAATAGTGTGTTGAACAATTTGTTAGATGTATAACATACTGTAACATATACTTCACCAAGGTTTGCATATTAAACATACAACATAAACATACAACAATGGAACCAACATAGTCAGTGAATGGTAATACCAATAATGCCATTGTGACAGAATGGCAATTTAAGCACAATCAAATGTACTATAGTACAAAAGAAAAAGAAAGAGGAAAAAAAGGAAAGGACTGAACAAACTCTTAACAGTCAACATAAATTAATACATTGTCTATATGAAATTAGTGAATAGTTCGGAGGTAGATAATTTTGTCTCGCCTTTTTTGAAGAAAAAAAAAGAGACATAGTTGTCGCTTTTCTGGCATTTAAGGCGACGAGTGGCGTCAACATTCAAGTTTTAGATTTAGGTCACTTTCTCATGAACTGTATGCACTAGACCTTTCAAACTTCGATTATAGTTGGAATTCTTAGTAGTACATCGCAATGTGACTGTATCTTATAGAAGTACATCTCAAAGTGATAGGAAATATTGATTTGACCTTCACCCTCCAAGCAAAGGACAGATAACTTCATTTTTTTTTACATTTAACATTTTCGTTTATGTCACTTTCTTACTAACTGTATCTGCTAGAACCTAATGGGTATAGTTGTATAATGGGTTGTACATTGCAAATGTGACATAGGAACTGAGGATGTGACCTTCACCCTCCAAGCAAAGGGCAGATAACTTAGTAATTCTTATGTTTACGTCACTTTCTCACCAACTGTATGCACTGGATGTTTTAAACTAGTTTATAGTTTAATCTTTGGAAGACAAAAATTCTCTAGTTTTATCTTGGGTAGTGCATCTTTTTGGACACATGGGTTTCATCTATGACCATGACCTAGTTTGGGGTGATTTTTTTTTATTCGCTGTCAACGATGGACTTTAATATCATATACATGTATCAGTATAAGGCAAACTCTAATGTTTTTTTGGGGTGGGGGGGGGTGGTTATTAATAAATTAACAGAATTTTATTTAAACAACGTTTTAAAGTCACGCCCTGTTTAGGCAATCGAGACATGAAAATCCACGAGTTTCTTGTTCTACATATCAGTATGTTTTATAATACTTTCTCGGTCATTTCAATATATCATGCTGTATCCACGTGATGTCAGTGGAGCAAACAATGTCATGCACCAGATGAATTGAAATACTTGATGAAAATAATGCACTAGATCTAATAACTTTAAATATTTGAGATACGTAATTGTGGAACTTTAAGTATTCAAGGTTAATAATAGAGGTAAAACATATCTTTCTTTTCATATGCATACATTCTATTAACTTTATTTGATAATGTCCTTTCTTTTGACACTTGAATCATATGGTAATATATGTTATTAAAAGGTTGCTGCAAAAAATGACTGTACTTTTTTTTTACTAAATTTTCAGTAAGTTTTTTCCCCAAAAGGTAATATGGGACTCCCCTAATTTCAATTCTGGATCCACCTCTGGATCCACCTCGTGATCCCTTTATATATAAACAAACTGCTGTTTTCTGCCTACCCCACTTCAAGCTGCCCCAAATATTCATTTATCAGGTCATACCGGTATATACCGCTTATATATAGATAGGTAACTGTCTGTTAGAGTACACATTCTTCTGTTGAAAACCTGATTATCAAAAAACAGTAATGAGATTTACTGCAGTGAGATTTACAACATAGATAAACTAACTGACATGCCTTCATTTAAATGTCTCTCATTGACAGGGAACCATGCCTTCATTCATGTATGCCTTCATGTATGTAACGCATTGACAGGGAACCATGCATTCATGTATCATTGACAGGAAACCATGCCTTCATTTATGTATTTCATTGACAGGGAACCATCCCTTCATTTATTTATCTCCTTGACAGGAAACCAATTCTTATAGATCTCATTGACAGTACTCTACCCAGGAATAAATGGGTGGTCTGCCTCCACCACAAATAAATGGGTGGTCTGCCTCCACCAAAAAAATTGAGCATCATACATCTAAAATGTGCTAAAAAGATGTTAAACAGCAAACAAACAAGTAAGGACTTAAAAGGAACCATCCCTTATGTATCTCATTGGCAGGGAACCATGCCTTCATTTATGTATCTGACTGACAGAGAACCACACCTTCATTTATGTCTGTCATTGACAGGGAACCATGCCTTCATTAATGTTGCTCATTGACAGGGAACCATGGCATGCTTTCATTTATGAATCTCATAGACTTGAAAAGAACCATCCCTTTGTTTGTCTCATTGACAGGGAACCATGCCTTCATTAATGTTGCTCATTGACAGGGAACCATGCCTTCATTTATGAATCTCATTGGCTTGAACGAAACCATGCCTTCATTTATATGTCTCATTGACAGGGAACCATGCCTTCATTAATGTCGCTCATTGACGGGGAACCATGACTTCATTTATGAATCTCATTGACTTGAAAGGAACCATCCCTTCATTTATATGTCTCATTGACAGGGAACCATGCTTTCATTAATGTTGTTCATAGGGAACCATGCCTTCATTTATGAATCTCATTGACTTGAAAGGGACCATCCCTTCATGTCTCATTGACAGGGAACCATGCCTTGATTTATAAATCTCATTGACTTGAGAGGAACCATCCCTTCATTTATATGTTTCATTGACAGGGAACCTTGCCTTCATTTATGAATATTGTTGACTTGAACAAAACCATTCCTTCAGTTATGTATCTCATCAACAGGGAACCATGCCTTTATTTATAAATCTCATATTGTTTTAGAAGTACCTTTATTTAAGTATCAGCTGCTTTAGCACCTTTAGGCCACACTTAAAAATGTTAATGTTTGCCCTTTCCCAGCCGACTCGAAAAAAAGGGCCCTATACCCAATTATTTTTTTCTCATTTTTTTTTTAATTGCCGGTCGCATCAAGATGCCACTAATAACAAAAGTATGTTTTTGTTACAGAAAAATAAATAAAACAAAAAAATGTGCCTACCTACCGACCCAAAATTTGAAATTATTGTCGGGAAAGGGCAAACATATATATTTTTAAGGGTGGCCTTAAAGTCGCTTTTTCCTCCGTGACTTCGCTTTTTTTTTAGCCGACGGCGAAGTTTAAGTCGCCTTCAGATTGATCACTTCGCTTTTTTCCTGCCCTCAAGCGAAGTGTAACCAGTCCTTTAACTGACCTGTTGTTTATGTCTCAGGACAGGCGTTGACATCGCTGGAAAGGGATTATGCTAATTGCTTTGATCGATCACAGCAGAAACCCCGCGGGCCGCAGCATACGTTCCTACAGATATGATATCTCCTGAGGCAATTTTTGCACCTCGCCATTGTTTGTTTACAAATTGGACTGTACAGGGAATACACACGCCTTATCCAATGAAATTGCGTATAGCTAAACAATTGACCAATCATAGGTTCCGTTACAGTTAGACAAGTGCATGTTGAAAACGTGATCAAAACACGAAGATAATTGACCTGAGGTGATAAAATGATACCACCGAATAATGATTAGAGTTGCGTTTTCTTAATTGTTTGATAAAACAGACCTTTTGGCATTCCAAACAAATTAATGCATGAAAAAAAGTTAATAATAGATGACATTACACTGAATTTTCGGCAATATTTTACTTCCGGAAAAGTGCGGTGTCATAGTAGTTCGGACAGGTACATAATTTCGGATGGAGGAAAAACTTTTTTTATTAGATATAACTGAATCAATTTAACATCAACATTGTTTTTAGCTAATACAAACACATGAATTGGTCTTATAGGTCTTAATGAGGAATATGCCTTTTAGGAAGAAGTTTGAGAATCCTACTCACACCCTCCATAGATTTCCATACAAATTGCTAGAAAGATGAATAAATAAAGATACATGCAATATATTTATATTAATTCTTCTATCAATCCTTTCTTCTATAGTTACAGTAAATATGTGTAAAGAGTGCATGTGAGTGTGAATAAAATTAATAAACACATTTAATTTGAAACAGCTAGCATGCTTTATGTGCATTTAGCTATAACTTAAATAATCAAAATGTTATAACTAATAGGGTGTATACATGTATATCAATTAATAATTAACAATAACCGATTGTGCGCTTAATTTAAAAGATTGTGTCTCCCTCACTTCTCCCTATTTTTTGGTCACTTCTCTATATTTTCTTTGGAGGGAAAAGTCCAGGCCTAGTTTGAACCCTGGTTAAAGAATTATGTTTATTAGAGCTTTGTCATGAATCCAGGAAGGGAATACATATCTCATCAAGATTTTTTGAAAGGCACACACTGATTATTATTGAATTATGTTTATTAATAGAGATTTGTCATGAATCCAGGAAGGGAATAAATATCTTGTCAAGATTTTTTGAGAGGCATACACAGACCATTCGTTCCAATAATTATTGAATTACCCCAGATTTTATGAGGTATATAAACAAAACCACAAACTGGGCACCTAATGACACTTAACTTTCCAAAATTGGTAATTGATTAAAAAAAACGACTGCATTAATACTTAGGCCAAATAAAAAAAATTACCTGTGTTTCCGGTGGCCCGACCGACCCTATTTTTAAGGTGCCCACCCTAAGACGTTTTATGCAAATATGAAGGGGAAAAAAAGAGAGAAAAAAAAAGAAAAGTAAATTTAATTTGTTCTGAACAATGATTTATCACATAGCTTACATCCTGAAAGTGAAACATAACACCGTTCTATATTTTCTGTAATCCACTAGGCACTGGTGGTATATGCAAATTATTACCAAATTACACAGCAAAAGTGGAAAATATTTGGTAAGCCATATAATTTGCCTGGAATGTCATACGATACATTCATAATGTTTCTCTTTCAGGTAAACAATGCAATGCTAATTAACTATGAAACTAATTAATAAAATGCATGTTAAACAAATATCTTCTTGTTTAAAGTGTCCTGTTATTTGTAACACTGGAATGCGTAATTTAACTCGGGCAGTCTTTTATCGAGGTAAAGTGCAACATCACAGAGAAACTTCCAGTTGTATCATCAACTTGTATGGGGTTTATGAGATAAATAGAATCTCACAATATCTTGCCCAATTTTTTTTTTTTTTTAAAAAGCCTACCGACCTACCCTATTTTTGGGCATGCAATAGGAAACACACCTATTTTAATTTTTTTTTGGCCTAACGCCAGTTTGTTTGCTGATCTATATCGACACAGTTCAATCCCCACTACATACACATTGGTTAATGCAGAGTGATTTCAGGTTCCCCTCTAGTGACACTTCTTGTACTGGATACTAGTTCTTACTGCAACCTACATTGTAATGTCTGTCCGTATGTATTGAATAAAAATCATATCTATCCTGTGCCACTGTTATGATAATTATAATTACTTGAAGTTAAATGATATCCTGTAGACCTATGTGGTGTCACTGTATTTTCTATAAAGCACAATATGCTGGAAAGAAATTGCGGTAGAATGTTCCTGGCATGTGAGAGGCTGTGGGTTCAGTCCCTGGATGGGCCGCACCAAAGTCTTTATCAAATGGTTACTATAAAGTAGCTCCCTTGCTTGACGTTAGAATTTAAAAGGTAGTGTTTGGACTGATAGGCCCTAGTGTCAGTTTCATGTTGTGTGTCTACGGCGTGGTATTCCGGTGTGGTAGCACTATGAATGTGAACATTGTGCCCACTCCTAAAGTAGATGCTGTCGGGATATGACTAAAAGATTGTTTAAAACAAAATTAAATCCCATGCCTTGTGTTAGGGGGCTGTTTTAATGGATAGCATGATGGACTGAAAATCGGAGGACATGGGTTCATGCCTCACCAGTGCCTCTGAGTTACGGTATGTTCTTGGGCAAGTATTTCCCTCCCTTAGCCTTATCTGTTCCTAGCCGCTTGTTGGATTTTGACAGAAGTTGGCAGGAAGCATTGGTATGATGCCTAGTTGTGCATGTCATGTTTGTGTTCCGGTTCATGGATTTTTGACGGAGTTACGGCCCTTTGACATTTTGTTGTCGCGGCGACTCCTCCTAAACCGCTTGTTGAATTTTGATGAAACTTGGCAGGAAGCATCGGTATGATATCTAGTTGTGCATATCCCTTGTGCGTTTCAGTTCGATAATTTGTGACGAGTTACGGCCCTTTGACATTTTAACTTTAAATTTGGTGTCACCGCTACTCTTCCTGAACCCAATGTTGGATTGAAATTAATATGTTCCAGAAAAAGGTCAATATGAATGACCTTGACCTACTTTTTGGACTAAATTTACACTGAAGTTTTATTTCATATGAATGACAGTGCATTCGTGTCCCATGGATACATTTTCTATTTTTACTAATGCTTTTGTCTTTTTATGAAACACTTTTCCACATTTCCTTTAATGTTATCCACAAATGTTCCCTATCCACTTCCAAACATATCTTAACAAGGTTGCACCCTATCCACTATCAAACTTATTTTAATTAGGTTATCTCTTTTTCCCAAAAAAAACTCTAGTTCATACCCATTGTTGCCAAAGTAAATATTGTGCCCTACACCTTGTATAATCAGATGGAGCACCTATGTAGCATTGTCTGGTCACCCATTATAACCATTCAGATGGTGTGAAAATGAAATTAACACTCAGAAAATGACATGGGTCAATTGGATTTTGTTTGAAGTGTGGTTGCCCCAGGGAGTTAGTTTTAAGTATATGTATTCCTGTATGGCCATTTTTTGGTGACTACAGCACAATCAGAAGGTGTCATCAGGTTATTAAGGGCAACCTTGAAGATAATGGCACAGTCATATGTACCCGTATATAATATTATATCAGCGGTGGAAAACTCCTGGATGGGTACCTGCTGATATATGTAAAGATTTGAAGTGTTCAATATTGACATGATTGCATTGTACTATATATTCACCGTCTTAAATATTTCGATTTTCACCTATACATGAATTTAAATACCGGTATGCTAAAAATGTACAATGACAAGAAGTAAGATATTGCAGGCAGGCAAACTGAGAATAAAGTTTAAGCTTGGTGTAAATGATGCGTGCATTGTCGGTTATTTTGAGCCTCCCCAGAGAGAGGGAAAGGATACATACCAGTACATGTAGGAATCTAGAAATCCTGCCATACTCTTATAGTTCTTTAATATGCTTGGAGGATAAGACTCCAATACACGGGCCCACCCGGTTTATGTCTTTATCCGATGGACAAGGCTAGGGAAAGTATCCTGCTTGATAATACATTTATAGAACTAGTGTATAATTTGTGTGGCGTTTTTATGACCCCACCACCGAATGTCCGTCCGTCTGTCCGAGCATTCATCCGTCCTTCCCAAAATGTTTGTGCATCTATCGCCTCCAAAAGTTTTCGACTGATTGTTTCGTAACTTTACAGGATGCTTACCGATGATGTCAAGATGTGGATATCAATTCAGCATCAAAATTGACCTTGTATTACAGGAGTTTTTCTTAAAATGTTATGTTTTCCTCGGATTGTTTTTCGGTGGTGGCATCCATGTCTCATGGACATATTTCTTGTTTTTATGCCCCGAAGTGAGGCATATAGTAGTCAGTACAATCGTGTCCGGTCAATAACTCTGACATTCCTGGACGGACTTTCAAATAACTTGGCACAAGTGCTCACCACAACAAGACGACGTGTCGCGCGCAAAATCCAGGGTCCGTGGCTTCACGGTCAAGGTCACACTTAGAGGTCAAAGGTCAAAACCACTTTGGGGGGGCATTTCTTACTTAACAGTGACATTAATTTTATTGTCATTTTATTCTTTCCAGACTATTTTTAATTAAATTTCAGATCGAGGTATTCTTTAAAGATAATTGCTTCAGTTATCAACCATTGGCCTTAGTGTTTCTTGAAGTTATTTGTTTTTCTCCCTTCTGATAAGATAATGGTCGTGATAAGATAATGGTCGTGATGGGAGATATGGGAGATATCGATGACTGCATCTTTCTTGTTTCTGTTTGATATAAGTATTCTAAATTGTCATATTTACATATACAGAATACTCTGTTATTTCTTCTTATATTAATAAATATGTAATTATTTTAAAATTAGCGGAAACACTGTTATTGGCATGATTTCAAAATGTCCATTTGGGTCAATCTGGGTGTATCGCTCTTCCCATATGTTAAGTACCTGACCTCACTGGAATAATCATGCATGATGAAAGGGATTATCATGACAATGTATGTCAAGTGTATTTATCAGTGAGGCAACACAGGAATTTATCTTACACTATCTGCGATATATATAGTGATGAACAGGCATGTTTTGTGCGGGGGTCGGCGCCCAGTATGCCCATTCCGGTGTTGTAGAGGTTATAAATGATGGTCAGTTAAGCGCACTATATCATGATCTATTTGGTTTAATTCACACCATCCATGTAACATATACTTGCCAACAGGGGTCCTGATAATGAATATATGTCAGGGTTGCTTTCATACTACATTGATGTGTTTCATTTTAAAGGGACATTAGCCATAATTTTTAGCTTATTAAAAAAAAAAATGCATTGATAAACATTACACAGCTACCATTATTGAATATTTACTAAATAGAAGCAAGATGTTTTGACTGAATTGAATAGGGGTACAAAATAAATTAACGCCTGGTGGGGTTGATCGCACTCTCTGGTAGTAATCGAGCTGAACAGGAGAATTATGTGATTCAAGACATGATCAAAACGTAATTCGCTAACAGTTGTCACGTGAGCAAAAGAAATATAAATATTGCCGTCCCAGCAATGTTTACAAACAATAAATAAAACCTTTTTTTCATTCAAATTTACAAATTCATTACTACAGACTTATTTGGGTCTATGCTTCATGTAAACGTTTCACTAAATAAAAATCAGACACTGAGCTATTAATTCTGCTTATCTCAATATGCTTTACTTACATACAGTGTCCCTTTAAACAGCTTTCAAAAATGGGCGTACAACAGCCTGGGCCCGTTTCCTAAAGCAACTTAAGTGGAAAATATTACTTAGGTAAAAGATTTTTACATATTTTTAAATATCCTTATTAACCTCTCAGGGCCACTACACACCATCTATTTTAAGATAAATATTTAGCTGTAGATTTTATTTATCCATACCCTTACTAGAAATGTTAAGAAAATTTTTAAATCGATAGAAAAAGGTGTTTAAAAAAATGATAAAATTTGACTTAGCTAAGATATTGCTAAGAAGCTTGATGAATACGGTTTCAGGCGAACGCGAATATCATTCATAGTCCTGTAGTGCTTATAGCTGAGTGGTTATCATAACTATTCAAGTCTAAAGCCCAGGTGAACATCATTCATAGTCCTGTAGTGGTCATAGCTGAGTGGTTATTATAACTATTCAAGTCTAAAGTCCGGACGAACATCATTCATAGTCCTGTAGTGGTCATAGCTGAGTGGTTATCATAACTATTCAGGTCTAAGTCCAGACGAACATCATTCATAGTCCTGTAGTGGTCATAGCTGAGTGGTTATCATAATTTTTCAAATCTAAAGCCCAGTGGGAACATCATTCATAGTCCTGTAGTGGTCATAGCTGAGTGGTTATCATAATTTTTCAAATCTAAAGCCCAGCGGGAATATCATTCATAGTCCTGTAGTGGTCATAGCTGAGTGGTTATCGTAACTATTCAAGTCTAAAGCCCAGGGGAACATCATTCATAGTCCTGTAGTGGTTATAGCTGAGGGGATATCATAACTATTCAAGTCTAAAGCCCATGTTTAATTCCCATAGACAGTCCTTAAACATATTTTACTATTGCCTGATAAATACACGAACTGTTACAAACACATGTCAAACGATTTTGTTGAATTTGTTTAGAAAATGTCTCGGACATTTCAGGCACTTATTGTGTTGTTTATTCTTCAAGATCTATATTGTTTACTCTTAAGTGAGAAAGTGTCGATTCCTACAGCTGGCTTTACTGGTTCTACCCAGGAAAAAAGTGGGTGGTATGAAAAAGATTGACCCTCCCACCCACCCCGTCATACATAGCCTAAAATGTGCCAAAAATGACGTAAAACACTAACCATCATATTTATGTTGCATTTACCTGCTCATGTTAGAAATGAACAGCCTTGTAGCTTAGAACCCCCCTAGATTACTAGACACTGACAATTGACAGTCCAGACCTCTAAACCCACTTGCATTTAGAGGAATAGGTACCACAAACAACTACTGCAAATACTCACAGTCCACTAGAATGCACTACCCCTAGGTATATATTCATTATTCTTACTAATATGTAACATGTCTTTGCGACAGATGCGCCATCTCCACCATCTCCGCCATCTCTGCCATCTCTGGGTCCCGAGACAAGGCTTGGGGTTATTAGCAGATGGATATATAGATGCCTGTGTTGCATGTTACAATTAACTACTCATGTTACCTCTGTCTCATGTTACCTGAGTTGACTTATGGAAAATCAAACAATTATTCAAAATTTGTTAAAAGTTGACAAACACTTGTTCTTGTTACAGTTCAATCAGAATAATCCCCAAGACAGGAAATTCCAGATTTTTTACTGGGTGATATATTAAGATGACAAATGAAATAAAAAAATAAAAATGTTTGTGAACAACTTCTTTTTTTACAAAACAATTTTGTCAACCATGTGTCCTTGATCACTTGGAGGTTAGAGCACTGGCGCGATAGGCCAGAGACCCGGGTTTGAGTCCTTGTTGTGGCACAATTACATATGGTCTGAAGCTTCGGAAAAATTGACTAAACAATCAAAAACAAAATTTTAATTATTAAAAAAAACAACGAGTAAGATTTGGAATAAGATAATTGAATTTATTTTAAAATGTTCTTATCTCCATTGGCCAAACAGTTAATTTCTTAGCGTCTTAAATCTGTTCCGTGAATCAGCCAATCTCGTCCTAGCATATTGAAGAATAGTCTCTATCATCCAGACACACTCAAGCTGACTGCGAGCGCTAGCGAGCGTCTGGACTCACTGTTCTTTAAATATGTTGACCGATAGACGGCACCAACCGTCAAAACTGACTGCGACGTGATGTCATTTTGATTGCAACATCAAAGTGCACGTTCAATTACGCGCAACATTAGTTCCAATGGGATGTTGGTACGTCCTTATTAAATATACAATAAATTTAATTTTATTGTAGTTTCTCTAAAAACATAATATAATCTTACAAAATGATGTTTAAAATTTAATTTTTAGCATTAATCGTGGTCCGCTGACTATGTTTGGAGTAATTTTATTGCACAACATTGCTCGTAACGTCACGTAATTTTTAACGCCGTGATGATGTATGGGGTGATTCCCATAACAAAATGAAGTTGACCAATCAGAGGCCGGTGATTTTTTTTTGTCCACACCTCGTTTTGATGTCAAAAATTTTAAAGAAGCTTTACTCCAGACCATCGTTTGGACTTCTTGTGAGAGAAGTCTCACGAGAGGTCTGGATGATCGAGACTAATTGAAGAACCACATGCCGTATTTGATAGTTGGAATAGGGCATGTTTTCCGGAAACTTTGTATCCTTCACCTCTGCCTGCGTTAGGGGTTGATGGGGCTCTGAATAACGTAACGTAGCGTGTTGATGAGCCGTTTAAATTACCAGTACTCATTAATGCAGAATCCGCACGTAATTCACTATTTCATTCAGCTGTTTAAATTTGCAACATTTGTACTCATTTCCAGTTGATGCAACTGTAATGAATAACCTGATTCGACAATGTGTTTTATTTTGCAGGTAGCTAAGAGTAAGAAGTCAGTGGAGAAGATGGACATTATACTGAAGGGCATCCTGTCATCCCCCCATCCTGACGCCATCAAGAAAAACCTGCTTCAGAAAATAGCGGAGAAAGGTTCCTCTACACAATCCTCAAACGTGATCTTATCCGTACTGGACCTAACAACCAAATGGTACCTCGATGGAGACAGTGAGCTAGAGGATGTATATGGATTAAAAGTGTATCTCTCATGGGCAAAGCATAATTTGACCACTTTCGAGCAGTTTTTCAACAAAGATTACCTAGTTTCGCTATTCTCAAAAAAGTGTCGCAATGAGAGTAAGGTTCCAATTTTGCTCACCGAGAGTATGAGGGTGTTACAAATGACGTCAATGTACAGGAATCATTGTTCCGTGATCGAAGCCAAAGCAATGTCTTATATAAGAGAACATCCATCTTTAGAATGTCTTAAAAACTTCACAGAATTTATACTCGAGTTCAAAGACTGTATACCAAAAGCGGACTATACTCTCCCATTCTGTACAAATATGGTTCACTCCCTTAGCACGTGCAACTCTCCAGAAGAGGAGGGAGAGATAGTGAACTACATCAAAAATGTCAACACAGTGGCCTCACTTTTAGCTCATATTTGGAACAACACAGACTCGCAGACGGTGCTGAATTGTCTTAAGGTGATCTTCAGCATCATATCATCCAGCTGCGATATTGAACCGTCCGTCTGTCTCGGCTCACTCGTTCAATACCTACCACAGGCGATGATCAGCATCGTCGTGAAGCAGGCCATCAACGACTCAAGCATCGACAATGCTCGCATGATCACCGCCATTCAGAGAATCATAGACTGGTTACAGTGGCCGACGTCGAGGTTTGTGGACGATTGGGTGATCGCATTCCTGAAGGGTCTGGCATCGGTGCAGAAATACAGTATACTGATCACAGTCACCGAGAACAAAGTAGATCAGGTATGGTAATCAGGTCACGTAACTCTTCTACAACCCTAATATGATTACTTACTATATCAGCCCACATAGCTCTTCAACAACCCTAATATGATTACTGAGGCCACACTTAAAAAATTTAATGTTTGCCCTCTCCCGACCAACCCTAAAAAAAAAGTGCCTACAGGAAAAAAAAAAGAAGATTTTTTTTTAAATTGGCGGTCAGATCAAGATGCTATTAAAAAACAAAAGTATGTTTTTGTTACAAAAATAAATTGCCTACCTACCGACCCAAAATTTGAAATTAGGGTCGGGAAAGGGCAAACATAAATATTTTTAAGGTGGCCTTATTACTTATCACAAGTGTATACCACATGATGTTCCGCTTGCGAAATTAGCCTGTCAACATGTTTACTCAGCATGATATGCCAACTGGGGGTTTACTTTCAATTACTTGAGATATGCAAAACGAATACTAATTAAATTTCTCGATCTTGTCAATCTCCAAAAGTATGTCAACTGTAAATGCTTATGAGTGAATTTTTTTTGTTGGTTAAAATGTTTATTCAAGGGTAAAATAAATTTTAGGTTCATTTAAAAGTAAGATGTATTTGTTAAAATATGACAGAAAAAAACCTTCAATATGTAAATTTATAGTCAACACCCATAGGTATATGTGCACTCACATTTGGTAGTAGGGTGAAATGACATAGGAGGGTGACGTCATCAGAATGTATTATTTTAATGTTATGATGTATCATTATGATTAAGGATGATTTATTCCATGTCGACAATAAATTATTCTTGTTTTGCCAGATTGATAACCTTTCATAGGCTCCAATTTAATATTACTTATGTAAATTAAATAAATTTATGAGAATTTATTTACCTCATGCTAAATGTGTATGACAAATATATAATTATGTGGTACACAGACCTGCCAAGTCTCCCGCTGGAGAAAACCACTCCCCCTCCTCCAACCAAAAAAAAAATAAAAAAAAAATCCAAAAAGGTGAAATAATCTTGCTTTAATCATATTGCCAGTATATAAAAAAAATGTAAATATACAAAATAAATGTTTAGAAGCTCTACATGTGAAATTTACATAGATTTTGGTGATTTTTTTTCTTCAAATAATCCAAAAAATAGTCTGATATCAAAATCTCCCTGTTCCTGAGACCAATCTCCCTATGCAGGTATGAAAATAATAGTTATGGTAAAATACGGCAGTAATGACTATTATGTATACTTCAAACAAGTTATTGACTGTTATTCTGACTGTGGTTTCGAGCGTACAATAAACACGGATATACATAATTACGTTGCGCTTTTAATCACCATTATTTGTGAAAACATTACTTTGATAAAGTTGTAATATGGAGAAAATAAAATCCATTAAGGAAAGAACAAAGTTTAAGATAGCACGCTCCTTGATTTGTGGCATTTACCTACCCTTCAATGGCTACAAATTCTGATTCACTTTTGAAGTCGTAAATGCCTTTTAAATGGAAAATATTATTAATCATAGATGTGTGATATGTGTGGGAAGTTGTCAAATGGGCTATTAAACTAGAAACTAATCCATCGTTTGCATCCTTAAACTTTCACTCATAAATAAGGCCAGAGTTTTGTTTTTTTATATGTTTCTCAGATCCTACCAGACTAATTTTGTAAAGAAAGAAACGACAGGAAAAGAAAACATTTTAGAAAAAATAAAAAATAAAAAAATGAAAAAAAGATAAAGCATCCAGCATGTCCAGTATCTAGATTTTGGTCCCACATTTCTAACAGCCATGTGATATGTTTAACGTAAAATCAAAAGTTCTTGTTTGCATAGAATTGTTCTGGTCAATTTCATGTTTTATAAAATATCCAACACCATTACAAGATAGATACTTTTCCCCGCTCCTCCTTTGTGACTAAAAAAAAAGAAATCTGACAACCAAACAATAGAACAACATGGCTTTAGGGATTTAAATGAAAAGCTAAGGAAACATTACGAGTTTAAATCAAAAAAGTTGAATGCTACTTAACATGGACTGCAATTGCGTGTCCATTACTTTATAGAGCTATGATGGTTTAGAAAGCCTCATATATATATGCAATTAGACCAAATAAAATTATATGTGTGGTTCCGGTTTCCCGACCGACCCCGTTTTTAGAAGTCGACACTAAACATTGTATGCCTTCATTTTACGTCTTTTACTTCTTCTTCTTGTTTTAAATTAGTTTTTCTATCAGTTCTGCATCTGGCAGTATCAACAAAATTAATACATGTTTTATTTAGTGTAGATGTATTAGGTTATAAAAGTATCACGTGAAAAATATACGAAGTATAAAATAAAACCTACCTACCCTATTTTCTTTTGAGCTTGTAATAGGAACAACACATATCATTTTATTTGGCCTTATAAACATTTTAATAATTCCATAATGTTGATTTAAATTGTGAATACAAACATGTAGGAAAATCAATAACAGTTATTACAAACTTAGAACTATTTTAATTCCTCTAAAATAGAGTGAGAAAAGGGCCATAATCAGATATTGAGAAGCTGCAGTTTGAGCCAGTGATATATTCATGTTTTACTGTTGCTACATTTCAGATATTGAGAAGCTGCAGTTTGAGCCAGTGAGGTATTCATGTTTTACTGTGCTACATTTCAGATATTGAGAAGCTGCAGTTTGGGCCAGTGAGGTATTCATGTTTTACTGTTGCTACATTTCAGATATTGAGAAGCTGCAATTGGGCCAGTGAGATATTCATGGTTATACTGTTGCTACATTTCAGATATTGAGAAGCTGCAGTTTGGGCCATTGAGATATTCATGTTTATTCTGTTGCTATATTTGAGAAGCTGTAGTTTGGATAAGAGAGATATTCATGTTTTATTGTTGCTACATTTCAGATATTGAGAAGCTGCAGTTTGGGCCAGTGAGATATTCATGGTTATACTGTTGCTACATTTCAGATATTGAGAAGCTGCAGTTTGGGCCAGTGAGATATTCATGGTTATACTGTTGCTATAATTCAGATATTGAGAAGCTGCAGTTTGGGCCAGTGATATATTCATGGTTATACTGTTGCTATATTTGAGAAGCTGCAGTTCGGGCCAGTGAGATATTCATGTTTTACTGTTGCTACATTTCAGATATTGAGAAGTTGCAGTTGGGGCCAGTGAGATATTCATGTTTTACTGTTGCTACATTTCAGATATTGAGAAGCTGCAGTTTGAGCCAGTGAGATATTCATGTTTTACTGCTGCTACATTTCAGATATTGAGAAGCTGCAGTTTGGGACAGTGAGATATTCATGGTTATACTGTTGCTATATTTCAGATATTGAGAAGCTGCAGTTTGAGCCAGTGAGATATTCATGTTTATTTTGTTGCTATATTTGAGAAGCTGCAGTTTGGGCCAGTGAGATATTCATGGTTATACTGTTGCTACATTTCAGATATTTGAGAAGCTGCAGTTTGAGTCAGTGAGATATTCATGTTTATACTGTTGCTACATTTCAGATATGGAGAAGCTGCAGTTTGGGCCAGTGATATATTCAAGTTTATTCTGTTGCTATTTTTGGGAAGCTGCAGTTTGGGCCAGTGAGATATTCATGGTTATACTGTTGCTACATTTCAGATATTTGAGAAGCTGCAGTTTGAGCCAGTGAGGTATTCATGTTTTACTGTGCTACATTTCAGATATTGAGAAGCTGCAGTTTGGGCCAGTGAGGTATTCATGTTTTACTGTTGCTACATTTCAGATATTGAGAAGCTGCAATTGGGCCAGTGAGATATTCATGGTTATACTGTTGCTACATTTCAGATATTGAGAAG
This sequence comes from Cyrtodaria siliqua, assembly GCA_037043455.1. Lineage (NCBI taxonomy): Eukaryota > Metazoa > Mollusca > Bivalvia > Adapedonta > Hiatellidae > Cyrtodaria > Cyrtodaria siliqua. The sequence goes on along the minus strand of JAWPHD010003269.1, from coordinate 31,757 downwards.
CTGCAGTTTGGGCCATTGAGATATTCATGTTTATTCTGTTGCTATATTTGAGAAGCTGTAGTTTGGATAAGAGAGATATTCATGTTTTATTGTTGCTACATTTCAGATATTGAGAAGCTGCAGTTTGGGCCAGTGGGATATTCATGGTTATACTGTTGCTACATTTCAGATATTGAGAAGCTGCAGTTTGGGCCAGTGAGATATTCATGGTTATACTGTTGCTATAATTCAGATATTGAGAAGCTGCAGTTTGGGCCAGTGATATATTCATGGTTATACTGTTGCTATATTTGAGAAGCTGCAGTTCGGGCCAGTGAGATATTCATGTTTTACTGTTGCTACATTTCAGATATTGAGAAGTTGCAGTTCGGGCCAGTGAGATATTCATGTTTTACTGTTGCTACATTTCAGATATTGAGAAGCTGCAGTTTGAGCCAGTGAGATATTCATGTTTTACTGTTGCTACATTTCAGATATTGAGAAGCTGCAGTTTGGGACAGTGAGATATTCATGGTTATACTGTTGCTATATTTCAGATATTGAGAAGCTGCAGTTTGGGCCAGTGAGATATTCATGTTTATTTTGTTGCTATATTTGAGAAGCTGCAGTTTGGGCCTGTGAGATATTCATGGTTATACTGTTGCTACATTTCAGATATTTGAGAAGCTGCAGTTTGAGTCAGTGAGATATTCATGTTTATACTGTTGCTACATTTCAGATATGGAGAAGCTGCAGTTTGGGCCAGTGATATATTCAAGTTTATTCTGTTGCTATTTTTGGGAAGCTGCAGTTTGGGCCAGTGAGATATTCATGGTTATACTGTTGCTACATTTCAGATATTTGAGAAGCTGCAGTTTGAGCCAGTGAGATATTCATGGTTATACTGTTGCTACATTTCAGATATTTGAGAAGCTGCAATTTGAGTCAGTGAGATATTCATGTTTATTTTGTTGCTTTATTTGAGAAGCTGCAGTTTGGGCCAGTGAGATATTCATGGTTATACTGTTGCTACATTTCAGATATTTGAGAAGCTGCAATTTGAGTCAGTGAGATATTCATGTTTATTTTGTTGCTTTATTTGAGAAGCTGCAGTTTGGGCCAGTGAGATATTCATGGTTATACTGTTGCTACATTTCAGATATTTGAGAAGCTGCAATTTGAGTCAGTGAGATATTCATGTTTATTTTGTTGCTATATTTGAGAAGCTGCAGTTTGGGCCAGTGAGATATTCATGGTTATACTATTGCTACATTTCAGATATTTGAGAAGCTGCAGTTTGAGCCAGTGAGATATTCATGGTTATACTGTTGCTACATTTCAGATATTTGAGAAGCTGCAATTTGAGTCAGTGAGATATTCATGTTTATACTGTTGCTACATTTCAGATATGGAGAAGCTGCAATTTGGGCCAGTGATATATTCAAGTTTATTCTGTTACTATTTTTGAGAAGCTGCAGTTTGGGCCAGTGATATATTCATGGTTATACTGTTGCTACATTTCAGATATTTGAGCAGCTGCAGTTTGAGCCAGTGAGATATTCATGTTTATACTGTTGCTGCATTTCAGATATTGAGAAGCTGCAGTTCGGGCCAGTGAGATATTCATGTTTATGCTGTTGCTATATTTGAGAAGCTGCAGTTTGGATAAGAGAGATATTCATGTTTATACTGTTGCTATATTTCAGATATTTGAGAAGCTGCAGTTTGGGCCAGTGAGAGAACCAGGCTTCAGTATCATATCGCACATGTTGTTGAGTTTCCAGCATTCACCTGACCCATTTCACAAGGTATGTACATATACATTGTGCAAAATGTGCATTGTATTGAATTAGGAAATAGGTATTTACTTTTTTTTCTCACACATAGTATACCTACGGTAGTTTTTCATCGTTAAAATTAATTTGTATTAGTTGTATCCCGATGCATGGTTTCATAAGTGGTAGAAAGATGATTTTTTTCTTTCAAAAAGCATTAAAAGACCTATGAAAAAAAAATAATATAGCTACAGGAACAAAATAATGATACAAAATTGCTATTAAAAGTTAAAGGGAGTACATCAGGCTTTTCAAAGGGGTCTAGGGGTCCGACTTAAAATTGACAAATAATGATATTTTCTATTTTAAAGCGCCTAAACATAATGAATGATCCTAAAAATGACCCCTTAATTACAAATAAATTCATTCTGTACAGAACAGTCGATTCCGTTTAATCGCATATTGGTTTATAATTGCATATTTCGGTTAATTGCATAAAGTTTAGAAACACAAAACCATTCGTATTCTTTTGCATGTAAAAAAACCTGTATAATCGCATAGGTTTTTGTCACATTCCGGATAATATCATAATGAATATCTGGCAAATTGCATACTGAAAGTCAAATTTACCTGTATTTTTCAACTGTTAATTGATTGACGGGGCAGAGATAAGCCCGAGGCAAATTGATTGACAAAAGGTGCTAATTAGTGACTTGCCGAGAGAAAGTTTGCCATTTTGTGCAGCTTCCGTAAAGCTTCCACGCCATGACAATCACTCACCAATTAGCATACACAATTTAATAATAAGTTTGTACGCAATGTAAAGCAATGTGTTGTTAATTATTTATTGCTCTCAGTTTGCTAGTGTCGGTAGAGATGCATATGACATCGAGTAGCTCATAGAGGTTACTTAATAAATTAAAAATAAAATAAGCGTTCGTGTTATTATCATGGCTGTGTAATTCACACGACAAACCATAGCAAAGCGACTCTGGTTGAAAGAAAAAAAATACGCATAAATATTGTATAAAATCTATCAAATAACAGTAAATACAAAACGGATATGCACAGTATTAATCCTATCAAACATCTTACATATAATTAACTCGCTTTTATGGAGTTTCTATGTAAGTATTAACAGAACAGTAAAACGAAAGTAGAAACGTGCACCGCTACATGTACAAAATGTTCAATTTCGGCTATTCGAATACTTCGGTTAATCGCATATATTTTCTTGAAAAATGGGCTATGCAAATAACCGAAATCAACTGTAATATGTGCTATCCTAGGTTACGCACCAGGGTTAATTTCAGCATTTTATGCCCGATTCCATCCTAGCTATATGGTGTATTCGAAGTTTGAACCTTAACAATATGGTTCGAACATCATATTTTGATGGATATAAGTGTTTTATCATGAATTGGAACATTTTTATAATTTAAGATATTTCTATAAAAATCCTGATGTACTCCCTTTAAGGTTAGTGCCCTATTTTCTATTTTCAGGGGTAGGTAGGTAGGGAAACAAAGAAAATCAATTAATATGGTTGACCTTAAGTTAAAAAAAATAATACTGGAGCTTTTCCACTAAAGGAAAAATACTTGAGTTATTATATAAGACTTTTTAATTTAAGTTGTATGAATTGTAACTTACATGAAGCTAAAAGAACATAAGCTCTTCAAAGGATGTTTGACTGGTGGAAGTCCCTAACCTTCCATCAGCAGGCCCATCAGCGTGTGGACCCGGGGGCCCCGTTTGGTTACGGGGCAAAGAATAGGGCCACTGCAGATCCCGTTGGAGGGGAAGGCAGTGGGGTAGAACGTAACTCATAAATGTTGAAGTTTCTCTTTGAAAAATTGAACCAGTTCAATACTGTATTTAACGTAAAGAGTTTGCAAAATTTTGCATCTTAAGCTTGCGCCAAATGTGTACTCGGTCAATAATGAAACTTTGCAGAAATACTATTTGCTGTGTTACGTGTTGTTTTAGTCTTTTTTCTGAAAGGAAAGATCTTACGTAGCCCTGTACCATTAGATTAACAGCAGCATATTGTACATACAATATATTTTTTTTTTTTTTTTTTTTATTTTTCTAAAGTATCCATTACATATACCAACAGAGTACATACATCTTATTTTTACATATTGATAACAGTTACATACATACTGCAAACAAGGTATAGTCATACTCATTTTATTCTATTTTATTAAAGGGACACATGGCGAACATGAGTTACATTCAAGTATTAACATAAGTATCTCGGCTATTAAACCTGCCATATTCTATCCAAATGTTCAAGTACACAACTAATGCATTATCATTAAAATTTAGTAATATGTAAAATCAATTTACATGTACCTTGAATTATTTAAACATTTAACTTTAATGACTGAAAGTATGCAGGTCATATTGAAGACCAACAGGACGCTGTGAGTTTTAAACTAATTAAGATTGCCAAGTGTCCCCTTAAATTTAACTCAGCATATGTATACAGTACAGTATCTTATTCTCATTATCTGTATACATGCATCCATAATATATTCCAAAGTACATGTATATACAACTTTACAGACTTGTACACACATAAATCATTATCTACACACTCACCGTATGTATTGTTTTGTATATCCTGTTCTCAAGTATATACAACTTTGCAGATATACAGACATATGTACACACATAAATCATTATCTACACACTCACTGTAGGTATTGTTTTGTATATCCTGTTCTCAAGTATATACAACTTTGCAGATATACAGACATATGTACACACATAAATCATTATCTACACACTCACTGTAGGTATTGTTTTGTATATCCTGTTCTCAAGTATATACAACTTTGCAGATATACAGACATATGTACACCAGTGCTCAAAGAAAATTATTTTAAGAGACAGGCCCAGGGCTTGTTGCTTCTGAAAATGGACAGGCCCTGATTTGAAATGGACAGGCCCTGATTTGAAATGGACAGGCCCTGATTTAAAATGGAAAGGTCCAATATTTTTTTCTTATTGGAAATGTGTCTTTATTCACTTTTATAGCACACATTAATTTTGTTACGTATGTTTTAATCAAGCTCAGAACCTCCTCTGACTATATTTTTCTTTTTTCTACCACTTAATGCTCCCTGGTCAGCCGACTTATTTACCATTTCGTTTAAAATATGTTAGAATAGAATATTACATAGTAATTTATAACCAATGCAAAGGAGAGTACTAGCACTTTTGCCAAACGATAATAATCAGAGCCGACTTGGTGAAACTGGAGCTAAACTTGGAGCCAAATTTTTAATCAGGTTTTATGAGACTATCAGAGCCTCCTCTGGCTATATTTTTTCTTTTTGTCACCACTTTCTCCAAGTAAAGAATTAGGAGCCTAGACTAGAATTCATTTAAAAGTAGGATTCCAGGAACTCCTTACACCTTAAATTAAATAATGAATAGAAATATACTTTATATCTGTATTTATACATATACATTATTTATATTTTCCTTTCCACCAACATGTATTTGTAAAGGACAGTTTCTCTTATTTGATTATGTAAAAAAAAAAAAAAAAAAAAAAAATATATATCCGAAATTATGTACCATCCGAACTACTATGACACCGCACTTTGACGGCCCGAACATTTCACAAACATTCAATCGAAATACCATCAATAACGATTTTTTTTCATGCATTAATGTGTTTTTAATGACAAAAACGGTATTTCTTATCACAAAGGAAAGAAAACACAACCCTAATAGCAGAATAATGAGTTTTATGTCAACAATTGTCAACCTCAAAGTTATGACAAACTGACGACACGAAGCCAGGCAAAATATTTGAACTTCTTATTGTTTCAATGTGTGTATAACACATTTTAATTCTTTATTGCTAGTGTTTTCACACTTCACAATACACATGGGAGTATTTTGTCTTGAGGAACTTGAGCTTGAGATCCAGTAAAATTGATTTTTTGGGGGATTTTTTTTTATTTTTTAGACAGGCCCGACGGGCTCCTCGTCAGCAAAATGAGACAGGCCCGGAATGGATTTCGAGGAGCCCCGGGCGTCGGGCTATCCTATTTCTTGAGCACTGTACACACATAAATCATTATCTACACACTCACTATATGTATTGTTTTGTATATCCTGTTCTCAAGTATATACAACTTATATCCTGTTCTCAAGTATATACAACTTGGCAGATATACAGACATATGTACATACATAAATCATTATCTACACACTCACTGTATGTATTGTTTTGTATATCCTGTTCTCAAGTATATTCAACTTTGCAGATATACAGACATATGTACACACAAAAATCATTATCTACACACTCACTGTATGTATTGTTTTGTATATCCTGTTCTCAAGTATATACAACTTTGCAGATATACAGACATATGTACACACATAAATCATTATCTACACACTCACTGTATGTATTGTTTTGTATATCCTGTTCTCAAGTATATACAACTTTGCAGATATACAGACATGTACACACATAAATCATTATCTACACACTCACTGTATGTATTGTTTTGTATATCCTGCTATTGAGATAGTAAACTCTTCAGATTATGCATGGATTACTTTTCTTTCCAGTGGGGGAGGGGTGGGGGTAACAATTATACAAAACATTTTCTGGAGCATATATATAACGACAGGAAAAAATTACAAACTTAAAAAAAAGCTAAGAAGTAGACAGCAGTGTTTACTAGGATGATTGTTATGGTGTCCCTGAACTTTGACATAATAAAAAGTCTGTATCTATCTATTTTATTGTCCTATTTTACCAATGTTTATATATTGACTCCACATGGCTTCAAATTTTTGTACTTTTACATTTTTATATGCTATCCACTTTTCCACTTTGTATAAAGATATAATATGTTTTTTAAAGATATCTAGTAATGGGTTTTGCTTTTGCATCTTTTGCTGATATATAAAAAGTTTGGCTTGCATGATAATTTTGCTCAAAGTGATATCAAATTTATTATTTCCAAATAAGATATCTGTTTCTTCCCAAATTGTCAAAGTTATATTACATTTATTTCTAATGTATTCTGCAAGACCTGACCAAAACTGTTTTACAACCTCACAATTCCAAAACAAGTGATGTATGGTTTCAGGTAAAATATTGCAAAAGCTGCACATGCTATTATCTAGAATGTTCATTTTTGTTAGTAAATAGTTAGTTCCCAGAATTCTATGGTTGATTCGATGTTGTAACCAAAGTAATTTTGGATCTTTTGTTATTTTAAACGGTATTGCGTAAATTGTTTCGAAATTATATGAAGGTACTGTTAAAACTTCGTTCTTCCATTTTATTAATGACTTTGGGTAAATATGTTTTTTAATCAACATATCATAAATTAGTCTACAGCCTTTAGTATGTTTTTGGATTAGTGATAATATAAGAGGGCGTAATGGGTTTGGACTATTATTGGGTAAATGTGTTATGTTCAATTTACCCAAGTAGTTTCTAATAGCAGTAATAAGACTTTCATATTCTAAGAAATTCGACCTTATGTCATGTCGATTATTAAATTCTCTGTAAGAGTAAAGGTTTCCATTTGTGTTTAAAAGGTCATTGATTAATAAAATTCCTCCTTCGTACCATCTTCTATAAAAAACGCTTGAACCTCCGACCTTAATATCTGGATTATACCATAGAAAATTTATGAAAGGCAAGTCATACTGGAAATTTAACAACTCTTTATTAAAAGACACAAGATATGTAGACGAAATAAAAATAATAATAGATAATGTTAAAAGGCAGTATGCATCTGATATACAGGATACTGATATGGATATAAGTGAAATTCCGATACAAAATTTAAAATTTAACATAACTGATCAATTATTTTTTGAGACATTATTATTAGAGATTAGAGGAAAAACGATTGCCTACTCAGCATATAAAAAGAAACTGGAAATAAACAAGGAAGAATGTGTTTTAAAAGAAATAGATAAACTTGAAAAAGAAAATGATATAAATTATACTTTACTTGAGCAGAAAAAAAAAGATATATTCGAACTCCGAAAAAAATAATTAGAAGGGGCTTTTGTGAGATCTAAAGCAAAATGGATAGATGAAGGGGAAAAGATTTCGAGTTATTTTTGCAATTTAGAAAATAGAAATTATGTCTCAAAATATATGAATTCTTTAATATCCAAATTAGGGGCTACTTTGAAAACTCAGGAAGAAATTTTGACGGAAACAAAAGCACATTATAAAACATTATACGAAGCTAAAGAAACAATAGATATAGATTTAAATGTTTTACTTAAAGACTTTAATATACCAAAACTAAGTGAAAATATAAAACAGTCTGTAGAAGGTTCTCTCAACTATACAGAAATGCTTAATTCATTGAAAAGAATGTCCAACAACACAAGCCCAGGTAATTCTGGATTTACGGTTGAATTTTATAAGTTTTTCTGGAACAATATGGGTTATTTTTTAGTTAGGACAATAAATTATGCTTATATAAATGGAGAACTCTCAATAACACAAAAACAAGGAGTTATAACTTGCATTCCGAAAGGCAACAAAGACAAATTATATTTGAAAAACTGGAGACCGATCTCTCTTCTAAATGTTTCTTATAAAATAGCATCATCATCAATAGCTTTTAGAATAAAAAATGTGTTATGTACTATTATCCATGAAGATCAAACTGGCTTTTTACCAGGCAGATTTATGGGAACAAATATAAGATTACTGTATGACATACTATTTTATGCTGAGAAATACAATATTCCAGGCTTACTGCTCTTGATTGACTTTGCGACTGCTTTTGATACGGTATCATGGAATTTCATGACAAAAGTTTTACAATTTTTTAATTTTGGCCCTTCAATTATTAGTTGGATAAAACTGTTTTACCACAATATAGAGTCATGTGTTATTGTTAATGGGCATATGTCAGACTGGTTCTATCTACAAAGAGGTTGTCGTCAAGGAGATTCATTGTCACCCTACCTGTTCATTCTGTGTGCAGAAGTATTATCTGTAATGTTAAGAAGCAATCCTAAAATTAAAGGTATTCATGTAGATAATACTGAGTTTTTAGTATCACAATATGCTGATGATACCAGTTTGACTCTAGATGGCTCCAAAGACTCACTTCTACACACCATGTTGACATTAAAATTTTATGCACAAATCTCCGGCCTTAATATAAATACTGACAAAACAAAACTTATTTGGTTTGGATCAAAAAAAGGTAGCGACACAAAGTTATGTCCAGAATACAATTTATGTTGGGAAAAAGACAATTTCACTGTACTAGGGGTTAAATTCTCAACAAACCTGAATTCAATGATAAAAATAAATTACGACCTTAAAATAGAGGAAATTAAAAGATTACTTGCAAGTTGGTCTAAAAGAATACTTACTCCTTTGGGAAAAATTGTGATTCTAAAAAGCCTAGCTCTATCTAAACTTAATCATTTGATAATCGGAATCCCCAACCCATCACCTGAAAAAATCAAACTTCTTCAAAATATGTTTTATCACTTTCTCTGGAATAATGCAAAAGATAAAATAAAAAGAACCATTATAATACAAGATCATAAGTTTGGGGGGCTAAGAATGATTGATATTGAACAATTTATGTCAGCTTTAAAAACTACTTGGATTCGCAGAATTTTCCAGACAGATAATAAATATACTCAGTTGGCGAAAAAAATGTGCCCCATTCTTACAGACGTAGTTAATTTTGGTAGTGATTTTATCAAACAGAAATTACATAGAATACATAATCCCTTTTGGAAAGAAGTAGTTTCCTGTTATAAAATATTTACTGAACACGTGAAACCGACTTCATGGCAGCAATTTCATGCTGTTAATTTATGGTACATACAATATATAGCGGACATTCCCGTGTCACGTTTCTTTTTCCCTTCAGTATATATATGTATATAACTTACATATTTTGAAAATCCATGCTCTATAAATACAATATTAACAGCTTTAACCAGCCAATCCAAAACCAAAAACGGGAATGTCGAATTAAGAGTTACGAATTCATTATTCATTTTGCGCATATTCAGTCTCGAGTATTTTAAGTACCCGTGAAAAAAACATACTTTTAGTCGGCATATATACATTATTTTATGACCTGAACATCTGGATAAAGTTTGGATAAACAATTTTGTAGTGTAATTTTTCGTTCATTTGGCGCGTTAGTGCCTTTAATAATTAAATTACCTTGAATGGTGTTACTGTTACAGAGTCATTCTGACTGACACAGCTTTACTTGAATGGTGTTAATGTTACAGAGTCGTTCTGACTGACACAGCTTTACTTGAATGGTGTTAATGTTACAGAGTTGTTCTGACTGACACAGCTTTACTTGAATGGTGTTAATGTTACAGAGTCGTTCTGACTGACACAGCTTTACTTGTATGGTGTTAATGTTACAGAGTCATTCTGACTGACACAGCTTTACTTGAATGGTGTTACTGTTACAGAGTCGTTCTGACTGACACAGCTTTACTTGAATGGTGATACTGTTACAGAGTCGTTCTGACTGACACAGCTTTACTTGAATGGTGTTAATGTTACAGAGTCATTCTGACTGACCACAGCTTTACTTGAATGGTGTAACTGTTACAGAGTCATTCTGACTGACACAGCTTTACTTGAATGGTGTTAATGTTACAGAGTCATTCTGACTGACCACAGCTTTACTTGAATGGTGTTACTGTTACAGAGTCATTCTGACTGACACAGCTTTACTTGAATGGTGTTACTGTTACAGAGTCATTCTGACTGACCACAGCTTTACGTGAATGGTGTTACTGTTACAGAGTCATACTGACTGACACAGCTTTACTTGAATGGTGTTAATGTTACAGAGACATTCTGACTGACCACAGCTTTACTTGAATGGTGTTAATGTTACAGAATCATTCTGACTGACACAGCTTTACTTGAATGGTGTTACTGTTACAGAGTCATTCTGACTGACCACAGCCTTACTTGAATGGTGTTAATGTTACAGAGTCATTCTGACTGACCACAGCTTTACTTGAATGGTGTTACTGTTACAGAGTCATTCTGACTGACAGCTTTACTTGAATGGTGTTAATGTTACAGAGTCATTCTGACTGACACAGCTTTACTTGAATGGTGTTACTGTTACAGAGTCATTCTGACTGACCACAGCTTTACTTGAATGGTGTTACTGTTACAGAGTCATTCTGACTGACACAGCTTAACTTGAATGGTGTTACTGTTACAGTGTCATTCTGACTGACACAGCTTTACTTGAATGGTGTTACTGTTACAGAGTCATTCTGACTGACACAGCTTTACTTGAATGGTGTTAATGTTACAGAGTCATTCTGACTGACCACAGCTTTACTTGAATGGTGTTAATGTTACAGAGTCGTTCTGACTGACACAGCTTTACTTGAATGGTGTTAATGTTACAGAGTCATTCTGACTGACACAGCTTTACTTGAATGGTGTTAATGTTACAGAGTCATTCTGACTGACACAGCTTTACCTGAATGGTGTTACTGTTACAGAGTCATTCTGACTGACAGCTTTACTTGAATGGTGTTAATGTTACAGAGTCATTCTGACTGACACAGCTTTACTTGAATGGTGTTACTGTTACAGTGTCATTCTGACTGACACAGCTTTACTTGAATGGTGTTACTGTTACAGAGTCATTCTGACTGACCACAGCTTTACTTGAATGGTGTTACTGTTACAGAGTCATTCTGACTGACCACAGCTTTATTTGAATGATGTTAATGTTACAGAGTCATTCTGACTGACACAGCTTTACTTGAATGGTGTTACTGTTACAGAGTCATTCTGACTGACCACAGCTTTATTTGAATGGTGTTACTGTTACAGAGTTGTTCTGACTGACACAGCTTTATTTGAATGGTGTTAATGTTACAGAGTCGTTCTGACTGACACAGCTTTACTTGTATGGTGTTAATGTTACAGAGTCATTCTGACTGACACAGCTTTACTTGAATGGTGTTACTGTTACAGAGTCGTTCTGACTGACACAGCTTTACTTGAATGGTGATACTGTTACAGAGTCGTTCTGACTGACACAGCTTTACTTGAATGGTGTTAATGTTACAGAGTCATTCTGACTGACCACAGCTTTACTTGAATGGTGTAACTGTTACAGAGTCATTCTGACTGACACAGCATTACTTGAATGGTGTTAATGTTACAGAGTCATTCTGACTGACCACAGCTTTACTTGAATGGTGTTACTGTTACAGAGTCATTCTGACTGACACAGCTTTACTTGAATGGTGTTACTGTTACAGAGTCATTCTGACTGACCACAGCTTTACGTGAATGGTGTTACTGTTACAGAGTCATTCTGACTGACACAGCTTTACTTGAATGGTGTTAATGTTACAGAGTCATTCTGACTGACCACAGCTTTACTTGAATGGTGTTAATGTTACAGAATCATTCTGACTGACACAGCTTTACTTGAATGGTGTTACTGTTACAGAGTCATTCTGACTGACCACAGCCTTACTTGAATGGTGTTAATGTTACAGAGTCATTCTGACTGACCACAGCTTTACTTGAATGGTGTTACTGTTACAGAGTCATTCTGACTGACAGCTTTACTTGAATGGTGTTAATGTTACAGAGTCATTCTGACTGACACAGCTTTACTTGAATGGTGTTACTGTTACAGAGTCATTCTGACTGACCACAGCTTTACTTGAATGGTGTTACTGTTACAGAGTCATTCTGACTGACACAGCTTAACTTGAATGGTGTTACTGTTACAGTGTCATTCTGACTGACACAGCTTTACTTGAATGGTGTTACTGTTACAGAGTCATTCTGACTGACACAGCTTTACTTGAATGGTGTTAATGTTACAGAGTCATTCTGACTGACCACAGCTTTACTTGAATGGTGTTAATGTTACAGAGTCATTCTGACTGACACAGCTTTACTTGAATGGTGTTACTGTTACAGTGTCATTCTGACTGACACAGCTTTACTTGAATGGTGTTACTGTTACAGAGTCATTCTGACTGACCACAGCTTTACATGAATGGTGTTACTGTTACAGAGTCATTCTGACTGACCACAGCTTTATTTGAATGGTGTTAATGTTACAGAGTCATTCTGACTGACACAGCTTTACTTGAATGGTGTTACTGTTACAGAGTCATTCTGACTGACCACAGCTTTATTTGAATGGTGTTACTGTTACAGAGTCATTCTGACTGACCACAGCTTTATTTGAATGGTGTTAATGTTACAGAGTCATTCTGACTGACCACAGCTTTACTTGAATGGTGTTAATGTTACAGAGTCATTCTGACTGACCACAGCTTTACTTGAATGGTGTTAATGTTACAGAGTCGTTCTGACTGACACAGCTTTACTTGAATGGTGTTACTGTTACAGAGTCATTCTGACTGACACAGCTTTACTTGAATGGTGTTAATGTTACAGAGTCGTTCTGACTGACACAGCTTTACTTGAATGGTGTTACTGTTACAGAGTCATTCTGACTGACACAGCTTTACTTGAATGGTGTTAATGTTACAGAGTCATTCTGACTGACACAGCTTTACCTGAATGGTGTTACTGTTACAGAGTCATTCTGACTGACAGCTTTACTTGAATGGTGTTAATGTTACAGAGTCATTCTGACTGACACAGCTTTACTTGAATGGTGTTACTGTTACAGTGTCATTCTGACTGACACAGCTTTACTTGAATGGTGTTACTGTTACAGAGTCATTCTGACTGACCACAGCTTTACTTGAATGGTGTTACTGTTACAGAGTCATTCTGACTGACCACAGCTTTATTTGAATGGTGTTAATGTTACAGAGTCATTCTGACTGACACAGCTTTACTTGAATGGTGTTACTGTTACAAAGTCATTCTGACTGACCACAGCTTTATTTGAATGGTGTTACTGTTACAGAGTCATTCTGACTGACCACAGCTTTATTTGAATGGTGTTAATGTTACAGAGTCATTCTGACTGACACAGCTTTACTTGAATGGTGTTACTGTTACAGAGTCATTCTGACTGACCACAGCTTTACTTGAATGGTGTTACTGTTACAGAGTCATTCTGACTGACACAGCTTTACTTAAATGGTGTTAATGTTACAGAGTCATTCTGACTGACACAGCTTTACTTGAATGGTGTTAATGTTACAGAGTCATTCTGACTGACACAGCTTTACTTGAATGGTGTTAATGTTACAGAGTCATTCTGACTGACACAGCTTTGCTTGAATGGTGTTACTGTTACAGAGTCATTCTGACTGACACAGCTTTGCTTGAATGGTGTTACTGTTACAGAGTCGTTCTGACTGACACAGCTTTACTTGAATGGTGTTACTGTTACAGAGTCGTTCTGACTGACACAGCTTTACTTGAATGGTGTTACTGTTACAGAGTCATTCTGACTGACACAGCTTTACTTGAATGGTGTTACTGTTACAGAGTCATTCTGACTGACACAGCTTTACTTGAATGGTGTTACTGTTACAGAGTCATTCTGACTGACACAGCTTTACTTGAATGGTGTTAATGTTACAGAGTCATTCTGACTGACACAGCTTTACTTAAATGGTGTTACTGTTACAGAGTCATTCTGACTGACCACAGCTTTACGTGAATGGTGTTAATGTTACAGAGTCATTCTGACTGACACAGCTTTACTTATAATTTATTTCAAAGGAAAACAAAGCAATATTGATATATAGGGTTTCCATCCTACTCAAAACAAGTCCTAATTTGTCGGATTTTAGGCTGGGGATATGTTTTTTTTTAAAGAAACTAACCCGCCAAATAGTAGCAATATTACACCTCAAAACCATTTTTCAAAACTCTATACAGGTGTTCAGGTCATATAATAATGTATATACGCCGATTAAAAGGAAAGATTTATTAAGAGGTTCTTAAAATACCTGTGATTGAATATGCGTAATTTGAATTATAAGTTGATAACTCTTAATTCGACGGTCCAGTTTTGGGGTTCAGCCTGGCTGGTTAAAGCTGGTTATATAGTGTCTATACAATTTGAATTCTAAAAATATGTAAGTTATTTGTATACCTGTCATCAGTAGGTATAGAAATGGTGTGCATATTTTATAAAATTCGACTGTTATGGCAGGATGATTACTTTAAACATTCAAATGTTAATAGGAAAAGCACCCAAGCTTGGTTAAAAAAACATAGTGAAGATTTGCTATTTGAATTCTACTTCCTTTTAAAATAATAACATGTTTATGTTTATTATTAAACTGCTAACTAATTTTATATGAGGACAAAATGTATATAATTTAAGATTGTAGTGTGTGTTTTTTTCCTTTTTAACCCAATCATGTTTCACCTTTTCTTAAACAGCCAAGTTAGATCAAAATAAAATGTGCCAAATTAAATTCTTTCTTCCTTAACAAGTGTGAATTAACAGAGCGCAGCAGATTAAGGAATTAATACATAATGATTTAGCTGTCCAGTGTTAATTTAGCTTTTATTAGTTTCTATTGGGTCACTTGATATGAGCTGAGATAGATAAATAATATTATAATCAATGGGTATATTCAGTACACAAGACATTATGAGAACTCCCTATGTCATTCACGCTTTCTCAGCCTAATTTAAATAACTCGATATTATTAACCTTACTTGAGGCCGTCCTTAAAAAAGTGTTGTGTTTGCTGTTCTCTGACCCAAAATGTTTCAAGTGGGTAAGTAGGTAGGTAGTTTATCATTTTAAATAGTTTATCTGATATACCAGTAGACAGTAATTAAAGACACATATTGATGTAATAGATCACGCTTTATGCCAGGCAGTCACTAGTACAGTATTTTAAATAGAAAATAAAAAATGGGTTTCAAATGTTAAACTGACATAAAGGTAAAGAGGGACTAGATAACGCAGATGTTGCACAGTGTTTTTCAACTTTGATGTAAAGCAACCAATATGACACTTACTTCTTCAAAGAATGAAGTTTGGATGGGTTAAGTTCTCGCCTCTCACTGCTGCGGGTTCGAATCCCACTGGGAGCTCGCCTTGTGAGGAAAATGTTGATTCTTACGGTACTGGTTCTACCCAGGAAAATCGACCGTCATATATAACCTTACAGTCATGTGTTGAAAATGACGTAAAACATCATACAAAAATTGGATGAGTTAAGAGCAGGGAAGAGAGAGATGGTTGTCGTTTTAAAGCATGAAAGAATCCTGGTTTGAATTTTACCTGGGTAAAACAAATACTGTATACCTCCTGTTCCTAAGAATCATCAGTTTCCCAATTGAGAAGTTGAGTTCCCAGTGGGATTCAAACTTGCAGCAGTGAGACAGTTTTAAACACAACAGCTTTACTAGCCCTGCCTCAGAGGCGCTCTCCATCTTAGAAAAAATGGTACAAAATGCATAAAACGAAAAATTGGTACAAAACGCATAAAACGAAAAATTGCTACAAAATGCAATGAAAAAATGCTACAAAAAGCATAAATGAAAAATTGCTACAAAATGTATAAACGAAAAAATAAACAAAAATTGCTACAAAACGCATAAAACTAAAAATTGGTACAAAACGCATAAAATGAAAAATTGGTACAAAACGCATAAAACGAAAAATTGGTACAAAATGCATAAACGAATAATTGGTACAAAACGCATAAAATGAAAAATTGGTACAAAACGCTTAAAATGAAAATTTGTTACAAAACGCATAAAACTATCATAATCACAAAGAACATACAAGAACTACTAAGAACTACTAAAGAAACAACTACTGCGGTATCCATAGCGTTAATTGCAAAATGTCTCACAAATGTTCATGACATCATTGAATGTTTTGATGGTTGACACTGTAGGTTGACTGTTTTCAAAATGCCACCCTGGAAAAGACAGGGAGGAATATTAGCATACATGTTGAGGTGTTTATAAGGTGTATGGTTTCAGTCTGGAAGTTCTCGGTGACATGAGCTGATAACATTGAAGGGTTCCCTAGTATATAGCTACAGAACGAAATTTCCAGAGTTAAGTTTAAAAATGGGGAAAACTGCATGATTTTAAAAGGAATTTGGTTGGAGAAGGGGCCTTATACAGGCCGCTGCAAAGAAGGGTAAAAGGCCAGAGCTATATCAACTTATGGCTGCATACAAGACAGTGATTGGAGACAACTAACTTACTTGCAGACCTCCTATGAGACAAAGATTTGTGACAATTAACTAGCTTCCAGACTTGCTTTGGAGACAAACTGTGTTGATGTTCTTATCTGTGATTCCAAGAACTGTTGTTTTAGTGTTATATTTATATGATTATACCATATTTCCCCTCATAAGAATGTCTCCCCTAATAATAGCGCCCCACTTCTACACACCTTTTCAAATAAAAAAATAAAAAAAAGATCTTGAATATATTTCCGGTCTTTTATGTACAAAAATCCTTCTCACTCCCCGCCCCCCAACCCCACCAAAAAAAATAATTTAAAATTCGATAAAAAAAATAATATGTAATACGTGTAGTACAGTTTTATAAGCGCGCCATTTTGGCATTTTGCATATCGCCTGGGCACTCCTATTACGGGTATAACAGTATGTATATTGTAATATATATCACTAAAATGACAGTTTCGTGGAATCAGAATAAATCGTGGATTATGTCATCCAGATAAGTCAAGTGTACTATATATACTTGCCTTTTATTTACACTGATCATGAGTGAAGATAAAACTTTATTTCGAGGTCTGATATTTCTTTATCATTTATCATTTAACTTGGGGCGTGGAAGTTTTTATAAAGCCATGTCATAAATACTTAATACACTAGTGTAATAAATATGCAAATGAAGGCTGAACTGTCTCTCAGTCTTTTCGGTTCATCTCGGTCTGTAATCAGGCCTGGAATTCACCAACCATTCTTCAAACTATTCTTAGACTTGAGCTCAAGTACCCAAATTTCGTTTACAGATATTCCGATGACATTCAAAAATAAACATCGTATGAAGTTGCTATTTATTAGTATTTATCATATTTATACATAGCGGCTTATTATGAATGTTTTGAATAAAACTTAGAGGGCTGGCGTGGCGCAGTCGGTAGCGCGGCGGATTTGTAACCGGAGGCCCCGGGTTCAATCCTCCGTGGTGCCACTGTGTTCCGTCGGTGTGTTCTTGGGCAAGACACTTTTCCTTAGCCTCGTCCGTCGGATGGGGACGTAAACCGGGCGGTCCCGTGTATCGGTCTATCCTCCGAGCACGTTAAAGAACCATAGGAATCTATTCGATAATAAGAGTAGGGCAGGTTCCCGGATTCCTATGTATCCTTCCCCTCTCTCTGGGGCGGCTCTAAATAACCTGTACTGTGTTGATGAGCCGTTAAACAACATTCAATTCAATTCAATTGAATTAAACTTACTGAAGTATGTGTGATTGAAATTTGCATACTTGGGCTCAAGTCTAAGAATATTCTCAAGAATGGTTGGTGAATTCAGGGCCAGAATTGCCTCAGTGATTTCCATTACCATTAAAATATTGAATAATGAAAATTGGTGAATCAGTTCTGTTTGCTTGGTGCATTACCGATATGACCAAAACAACACATGGCATCATTGTACGACAACGATGACGGCTATGTCATCGTATGACAAAGATGGCAGCTACGTCATCTGACGACGACGATGGCAGCTACCTCATCGTACGACGACGATGGCAGCTACGTCATCGTACGACAACGATGGCAGCTATGTCAACGATGGCAGCTACGTCATCGTACGACAACGATGGCAGCTACGTCATCGTACGACAACTATGGCAGCTACATCATCGTACGACAACGGTGGCAGTTACATCATCGTACGACAACGACGGCATCTACGTCATCGTATGACAGCGATGGCAGCTACGTCATTGTACGACAACGACGGCAGCTATGTCATTGTATTACAGCTACAGTAATAAATGCATGTTTTTATGACATTCTTGGATTAATGTGATTCATACAATCTCACATTCATGAATGTTTAATATTGAATAATTAAACTTAGTGGATATAATTGATACGATGCTTGGCTATATAATCCAACTAATTATATAAAGTCAGTATTAAACAGACATTCTTGTCAGATCCTCTATTTATCACATATTGTACGTTGATGGCAGTTTTGAACACCAGTTTCATATTCTATTGTATGCACACAATCGTGTAATACAACCTGGAAACGATTTTGATTGGTTGAGTATGAAATACATTAATCTGTAACATTACACGCCTTTTGTTAACTGAAACTATGTTATTTATTATAAATTCACCTGGATCTAAGTAATAAATTTATTATTTACCAACAACTTATAATAAATAATTTGTGTTATACAAATCAGTTTGTTATTTTTTAAAAGTCAGTGTAAAATGCCCATTGTTAAGAGATAAAACACAAACCCCTTGATACCCAGTGTTGTGTGTGATATGACATTATGATGTCACATAATGTTTTGGCATCAAAGGGCGCAATTTTATGACGATTTGGCACTAAATTTTGTCCGACTTTGTGGCGGTTTTATGTCCATCTTATTTATGTTTTTACATATTTGACTACCGTTATGTTATAAAAAGTCCCCATTCCATACCAGCTCCTTAACCCTTTACCTGATAAGCACGACTATAATAGCCTTCGAGTCAATTGTAAACCCAGATCAGCCTGCCAGTAACTATAATAGCCTTCGAGTCCATTGTAAACCCAGATCAGCCTGCCAGTAACTATAATAGCCTTCGAGTCCATTGTAAACCCAGATCAGCCTGCCAGCAACTATAATAGCCTTCGAGTCCATTGTAAACCCAGATCAGCCTGCCAGCAACTATAATAGCCTTCGAGTCCATTGTAAACCCAGATCAGCCTGCCAGCAACTATAATAGCCTTCGAGTCCATTGTAAACCCAGATCAGCCTGCCAGCAACTATAATAGCCTTCGAGTCCATTGTAAACCCAGATCAGCCTGCCAGTAACTATAATAGCCTTCGAGTCCATTGTAAACCCAGATCAGCCTGCCAGTAACTCTCAGGCTTTACAATGTATAGCTGCTGATCAGTCATTTCCCCCAAAACACCCCTTTGTCACATAAATAGAATAGTCTTAATTCATAGAAAGAAAAGTCTATTATATATATGTAGCAGGTTAAGGGTTAAAATTAAAATAAATCATAACTTGTAACTTGTTTCATATATCTTATATGAAATGGGAACTTGTTTAAGGTCCTATATTATACACTTTAAGTGTAGATATTAACTTGTGTTTCATGGTTTGATATTTATATAAACTATGAGAGTAGATAACTACTAAATAATAGTTATACAGTATCAAATTTATTTTGTCAGAATTCTAAATGTTGCATTTTTTAAGAATGCTATAAAAGTAAATTTTAAAAAATTATTGACTACCAGTTTGTTATAACAGCTGCCACTTTGAAATTTTTGCTGTATAATGTTTCTGACAGAAATAACATTTAAACATTTTGTGTTAATTTCTCATTTCAGATACTCCCAATGGTTCCCAAGATTGTTGGGTTATTGAAGGGAGATAACTCACTGCACAGTAAACAGTTGTTGAGTAGACTGGCAGAGTTACTCCACGTCCTCATGTACCTTCATGCTGGTTTCCCTGAACTCTATGACCCTGTGTTTGAATGTATCAAGGTATGTAATTGTCCCAAGCTTCATTGTGATCTATGCAGTCACAGAAAACACTGCCGGTGCTGCAACACTTAACATTTTTCAGCGGAAAAAAAGAGAACCCAAAAAAAGAAAATCTGGCCAAATGGATTAGCAGGCATAAACCCTCTCTGATAAAGAAGCACAGTATTTGGGTCATTTAATTACATAAAGTTAAAAAATACAATGATACTATTCGCTCTTGAATGTCTAGATAAAGCTATAAGAGGCAATTGAAGTGTAGATTTTTAACTATCAAACAGTTTAATCAGATATGTTTGTTAATTATTTACAATATTAAAAGACAGTTCAAAAATGCCTTAAAGTTGGTAACTAAATTCCAGCAATCTGGAAAGATTTCTGTATTTCTCGACAAACTCTTAAGAATAATCTGAATTTAGGGTGAAAAGATGTATAGGGTTTTTAAAATACTTCAGTTTGGTTAACAAAATACAAAACAAAAGTTAATATTTGTAAGAATTATGTTAATATGTATGGCATCTGACTGGCCATTGCAATGTGTAAGCTTTAAATCTTCTGAAGATTAAACCTTTGTTATCAATAAATAAAACAAACCTCATTTCCAGGAATACCCAAAGCCTTCACCAGATGTGATCAAGTTTAAGCTGCTGGAGTCCAAGTGGACAGCCCACCGTGATGGGACGGCCTATGTGCCACGCTCATATCAACAGAAGGCTGAGATGGGCAAGACGGGACTGTTCAACCTGGGCAACACTTGCTACATGAACAGTATCCTCCAGGCCCTCTACATGTGTGACAGGTATATATCTGTCTCTTTTTATGAAACGACTCCGTGTCAGGGACTGTAAAGACGTTGCATCAAAAACTTTCACGCCTCTCACCACTGCGTTTTTGAATCCCACTGCGAGATTGTCTTGTTAAGCGAGAAAGTGTCGATTCTTACAATTACCCAGTGAAAAAATGGGGCGGTCTGCCGTTCCCACAAACAAATAAATTGACTGCCATATATGGCCTAACATGTGCTAAAAATTACTCAAAACACCATATAAACAAACTCTCGCGTGGTCATCAACATCAAGAAAAAATACATGTTCTCTGGACTTCTGATTGTAAATAATTATTGATTGATCAGCATTTTAATGATAGTAGGTGGGGTTTGTATTTGATAAATGGATTGTAGGTGTTTTGAAAAGTACCTTCCACACCACCCATGCCTTCCCCTTGTCAGGACTTCTCCCACATTAAATTTAGGAATTGGCATTCATAATAACCTTCATGATTTTTTAACTCGACTATTCGAAGAATAAGAGAGCTTATGTAATCACCCCGGGGTCGGCGTCGGCGTTGGCGTCGGCGTCCCACATCAAGGTGTGCGTGTAAGCTGTGTTTACAAGTTTTTATCTCTTACATTTCTTATCCTACCACAACCAAATTTGTTCATGGGCTTCCTTGTAGCATTATCTTAAGGGCTGCATAAGCAATTTTGGTTCCTGTAACCCATGGGCTACCATGGAACGCAAATTATGATAGCCCATAAAATGTGCCCCATTTCACATCAAATTTTGCGTGTAAGCTGTGTTTACAAGTCTATATCTCTTACATTTCTTATCCTACCACAGCCATATTTGTTCATGGGCTTCCTTGTAGCATTATCTTAAGGGCTGCATAAGCAATTTTGGTTCCTGTAACCCATGGGCTCCCATGGAACGCAAATTATGATAGCCCTTAAAATATGTCTGTTTCACATCAAATTTTGCGTGTAAGCTGTGTTTACAGGTCTATATCTCTTACATTTTTTTGTCCTAGCTGAACTAAATTTTGAAATTGGTTTTCTTATAGTATGTTGTAAAGGGTTGGATAAGTAATTTTGTCTTCTGCAAATTCTGGGCTCTCATGGAACCCAAATTGTGATGGCCCATAAAATGTGCAATAAATGCAGATCTAGGTTTGCATGTAAGCTTGTATATATCTATAATTTTGGTTTGGGATTTGTTATAGCATTATGCATCTTATTACTTCACCCATATTGGGTCATGGGCTCCTTCCTCCCCCCCCCCCCCCCCCCTTTTTTTTTTTTTTTTACATATTTCTGTGTTGTTTTAGTCAATTCTTACACATATATGTTGCAACCCTCCCTGCCCCCACCACCTCCCCCCCCCCCCCCCCCCCCCTCCTCCTCTCACCCCATCACCCACCCACCCCAGACTTGATTTTTTTTTTACATATTTCTGTGAGCTTTTGTTAATTCTTACACATATATGTTGCAACCCTCCCCGCCAGCCCCTCCCCGCCTCTCACCCCATCACCCCACCCACCACGCCCCACACTTGATTTTTTTTAAAATATTTCTGTGTTGTTTTAGTCAATTCTTACACATATATGTTGCAACCCTCCCTGCCCCCACCACCCCACCTCTCACCCCATCACCCCCCCACTCCCCCCCCCCACTCCCGCCTCTCACCCCATCACCCCACCCACCACGCCCCACACTTGAATTATTATTAATTTTGTTTACATATTTCTGTGTTGTTTTAGTAAATTCTTACACATATATGTTGCAACCCTCCCTGCCCCCACCACCTCCCCCCCCCCCCCCCCCCCCCCCCCCCCTCCTCTCACCCCATCACCCACCCACCCCAGACTTGATTTTTTTTTTTTACATATTTCTGTGAGCTTTTGTCAATTCTTACACATATATGTTGCAACCCTCCCCGCCAGCCCCTCCCCGCCTCTCACCCCATCACCCCACCCACCACGCCCCACACTTGATTTTTTTTTAAATATTTCTGTGTTGTTTTAGTCAATTCTTACACATATATGTTGCAACCCTCCCTGCCCCCACCACCCCACCCCCCCGCCTCTCATCCCATCACCCCCCCCCCACTCCCCCCCCCCCCCACTCCCGCCTCTCACCCCATCACCCCACCCACCACGCCCCACACTTGAATTATTATTAATTTTGTTTACAAATTTCTTTGTTGTTTTAGTCAATTGTTACACACATATGTTGCCCCCCAAACCCCCAACGCACTCCCGCCTCTCACCCCATCACCCCCACCCCCACCTCGCCCCAGACTTGAAATATTTTTTTTTTACATATTTCTTTGTTGTTTTAGTCAATTTTTACACATATATGTTGCCCCATCCACACCCACACCCCCCCCCCCCCCCACACCCCAACCCACTCCTGCCTCGCACCCTCACCCCCTCTCACCCGGCCCTACTTGATTATTATTTTTTTACATATTTCTTTGTTGTTTTCATCATATTTTTGTGTTGTTTTGGTGAATTATTACATAGCTTCTTACACATATATGTTGCCCTCACCACCCCTACTCCCCCCATCATCCACCCCCGCCTCTCTCCCACCCCCAACCCGCACTCCACTTTTTTATTTTTACATATTTCTGTGTAGTTTTGGTCAATTCTTACACATAATTATGTTGTGCTCCCAACCCCACCCCACATTGTTGTAGCCTTGTTTTCTGATGGTATATACTAGCTATAAATTTATTATTCTCCGAAAAATCGAATAGTCGAGCTGCGCTGTTCTCCGACAGCTCTTGTTATATATTTCCAGTTTCCATCATTAGTTTAAACTTATTTATTTTACATCGATTGTAACGAAAGCTCTATGAACTTATTTGAATCACTCTCGATGTCTTCCTGGGTAGAACCAGTACTAAGCAATGCAGATAAAGTGTCTTGCACAGGGACACAACGCATATGGCAATGACGGGAATCGAACCCACGACTTTTGGATCATGGGTCCAACGCTCTACCACTAGACCACAGCGCTCTTGACCATCATTGACCTTCTGTCGCCAAATGGTTAACGACTTTGCATTGTAAACCTTTGCTTCTCACCGCTGCAGGTTCGAACTGGGAGCTCGACTTGTAAGTGAGAAAGTGTCGATTCTTACGGATGGCGGGAGGTGTACAGTACTGGTTCTACCCAGGAAAAGTGGGTGGTCTGCCTCCACCACAAAAAATTTACCGTCGTATATAACCTTGCATGTGTTGAAAAATATGTAAAACACCATACAAACAAACAAACATAATAACACCTGTTTGCTATATTTCCAGTTTCCGTAATGGTGTCCTGCAGCACACCCCAACACCAGAGCAAGCTTTGATTGTGAAGCTACAGTATGTGTTCGCCTTCCTCAGTCATTCACAGGTAAAATGGAAGTTGTCAACATCAAGTCATTTAAATAGTTCTACATACTGTTAAACACAAATTTGTGTGTAGCCTGCATAGCATGGCAGACAATTAGGGATCACTTTGTCTGTCACACTTTAACATGCAAATTACCTTGGCCATAACTTGAAAAATATTTGATCTATATTAATAAAACTTCACATATATATTCATCTTACCTCAAGGAATGTTTTACACATGTCCAGTAACTCTGACTTTCAATTTAGCAGGGTTACGCCCCTTTTCATAAAACTAACCTGCAACCTAACCAAGCTCATAACTGGCTATAACTTAAAAAGTATTTGACCTATGTTCATGAAACTTTACACATATTTTCATCTTACCCTAAGAAATGTTAACTCTGACTTTCATTTCAGCAAAGTTATGCCCCTATTTCATATAACTTTAACCTGCAACCTAACCAAGCTCATAACTGGCCATAACTTGAAAAGTATTTGACCTAAATTCATGAAATTTCACACAATTACTCTGACTTCAATTTTGGCAGAGTTGTGTCCCTTTTCATAAAATAAGGTTCATGAAACCTGCAACACAACTTTTCAGTTGTTCAATGCTGTTGACATGTCCAATAGCTCTGAATTTCAGAGTCATGCCCTGTTTGATAAACTTTACAATTTAAAAATAAAATCAACTCCAATTGCACATCCTGTCTTCAAACTCTAGATTTTCCCCGCTGAAATACACACATGGTAGGAGACACAAGTGTTCCATGGAACACCCTTCCAGTCTCTACTGGTTGGGGCAATATCTGCAGACAATTTCATTTTATCACTTTTATTCAGGCACTAATTACGTTACTGAAACCTCCCATAGTCCACATTCTCTGGATTAGTCTTCCCAAAATTCACGTCTGACAAATATCCGAAATGACCCATGTCGCTACAACAAACAAAACATATGAATAGTTTGTTTTTGCTACTGCTCTATATGTATAACATAAATAAGGAATATTCATCCATTAAAGGACATGTAATTGAACCTAATCATAATATAGGATCACCATTGGACTGGTGAATATTATTTGTGTTTACAATTGAAATCCAAGCAGTTACCATAATAAATCACTTATAATCTCTTTTTTAAAAATCCAGATGGAATAGTAATGCTATTACATAATTTTCTCTGAATCCTCTTAACACGTATGTTTAAATGATTGTAGCTTATATACATCTATAAATTTTTATTATCACATTTATTGAATATTAAAAGACGGTTCAAACTAATTTTGTATAAATGTTGTATAAACTATGCTCAGTTCTTATTAAAATAATAATAGTAATAAAGAGAATATTATGTCAGTGCCTTTTACTATCAAGTTTAGTAGGCGAGGCTTAGAAAACGAAGACCGGCGAGGCTCTGCCGAGTCATTCTTCGTTTTCGTGCCGAGTCTAATTAGCTTTAGTATTCTATTTATAATGTAGATTATTCACATTTCTGTATGATTTACTGTTATTACCTTATTTCGTAGTACATAACGCATAGTCGAGGATGCCGCCATGTTGTTTTCTAGTTTTATGACGTCAGTGTCTAATAAAGGAAAATTTATTAGGTCACCCCTTTATTAGGCACAAAAGTGCACATTTGCATGATAAAAGATTTTATCTAACTAATAAGCCTGTTTAGCGTTAAATTAAGCTTAATCCAATATACTTTTATTAACAACAGAGACCAGCATATGCTCCTGTGAACTTCCTGGCTGCATCCCGGCCTGCATGGTTCACGTCTGGTTACCAGCAGGACTGCTCTGAGTTCCTCAAGTACTTCTTGGACCAGCTACACGAGCAGCAAACCAGCTATCTTAGCAAATCCAGCCTCAAGTCGTCGCAATTGAGTCCTAAATCCTCTCAGTCCAGTAAGTCGTCACATGGCAGCTCTTCTTCAGAAGCCAAGCAGAAGACACTGATTGAGGAAAATTTTGGCGGGAAAATAACGACGACTTACACTTGCCTGAATTGTGGGCAGGAGTCGGCTAGTGAGGAAATGTTTATGGACTTGCCGCTAGCTTTCCCTGAATATCAGGCGTCGAGTTATAAGTCCCTGGTTGGCGGTGACAGTAAAATGTCAACACGCTCGCACACACCCCAGCCATCTACATCAGCAGACATTGATTCTAGTGAGGATAGAAATTGTCTGCATTTGAAAGATTTGTTAAAACATTACTTGAATCCTGAAAAACTTGAAGGAGATAACAAATACCATTGTGAGCGGTGTGGCGGACTTCAAGAAGGAGAAAGGAAAATAAAAATTGTGGAAACTCCCTCGTACTTGATACTTACTTTACTGAGGTTTTCATATGACGCAAAACTTCAGTCAAGATCAAAAATATTTCGTGAAGTGAAATATCCAAAGACGCTACTTGTTCCGATAAAGGACGAAGCCCATCTGGCGACAAAGCGCGAGAGAAAAGACTCGTTACGATCGACAGTGGCTGCTCAGTTGGAGAGATGCGGTGTAGATATGGACGTAGACTGTGCAGACGTTTACTCGCTCTGTTCTGTCGTGATACATTCTGGTACCTCATCGGAATGCGGTCATTACTACTGCTATGCTCGACATTCTGTGGTAACCAATGGCGATATGCTGAACGAAAACATTCAAAATTGCTCAACGGAAGATGACATAGACTTCTTGCAAGATAAGTGGTACCTGTTCAACGATAACCGTGTCTCATACGCCAGTTACAGCTCTTTCAGTAACGTCACTCAGAGATTCACGAAGGACACGGCCTATGTGCTGGTGTACAGGAAGATCAATCCGGAGAATCTGCAGGTAGAGCAGAAGGTCAGTCTGGATCTATCGATACAACCTACAAAAATGGATGCTCCACTTCGTCCAGACCTGAGAAAGGCTGTAGTGAAAGACAACAAAACATTCCTGCAGGTATGCAATATTTCTATTCCGTAAAATTCTCAAAAAGATTATTGAAATATATAGGGCATATCATTTCTCTGGATACGTTTTGTTTAATAATTTGTAAAATGTATCCATTTAAATACAAATCAGGACACAACACTATATTCTATTCAGTTAAACATTGCAATGTCTGTGTTTTAAAAAAAAAAAAATAATAATAATTTTATTTTGTTTGATGGTAGTGTAGGAAAGTTAAGCAGGTGAGATAATCCTGGTCTTGAATTGGGCAATTATATGACGATGCAACTATTCCGGTGGGATAATCCTCATATTCCCAGTTTATCTTGATCAATATCATTGCAAGTACATACATTTAAATATTATTTAGGATCTATCAAGATTTAGAAAACTACTATATACCAGAGCTTTCCATAAGCAAGTATATGTCTCATGAACTGTTATCATGTCTCCCTCACTTTGTGGGGGATGTATGTCACTATGTCACAAACCTTGTCCGGACTAGTTCTCCTGAAACCCTGGCCAGATTTCAACGAAACTTGGCGGGTGTGATCAGTACCGAGCCTAGTTGAGTAGATTGTCACCATGTTCCAGTTGAATGATTTTTGGCAGAGTTATGGCCCTTTAAATGTTGTCTGGAATAGTTCTCATGAACCCCTGGCCGGATTTCAATGAAACTTGGCAAAGATGATCTGTACCAAGCCTAGGTGCGTGTTTCGTTGTCATGTTCGTCGTCATGTTCCAGTCGATTGATTTTTGCAGGATTTATTAACTCTAATTCTAGTTTGTAAACAGTCTTAGCAATTTATATTAACATATACATGATATGTATACATTTCCTCTACAAACATATGACATCAATGCATGATGAAAATGACCACACCCCTGTTTTGTACTTTTGTAGGAACAGGAAAATGCTGCTGGAAAGAACACAACAAGAAAGCGTCCCAACGATTCCTCGTGGTACAACTGGAAGGATGACGATGACAAGGGTGGTTCTGGGCCATGTGGTGGTGGGGGTGGGGGATTGGGTGACCTTGACACTTCTGGTTCGAGATTTGTGTTCTGATCATACGACTGTCAGTGTCCAGATATATTGGTGCAGTGCAAGTGACTTGTTAGTCCTAAAACATGTGTTATATACATGTACAGTAAAGTGCTTCATGGATCAAAACGATACACATTTTTATTTTCCTCTGTAGATAATCATCAATCATTTTCACCACCAGTTCTTTGTTTTTGGAGATTGTACATACATGTACGAGTCGCCGATCCAGGATTCGTCGGGCTATGGGGTTCCAAGTTGTGACCCTCGGAAATGTTTTGGTTTCCTAAATGGCACTTAGTGATTTCTGGTTCATTTTCAGAATGTTTTAGTTTTCAGATCCAATCATGAATAATGGTGGAATCGGCACACACCCCCTAAAATACGGCAAGCATAGGTTAAACTTATGGTTGTAGGGTTTTAATGTGTGTGCCCTTGTGTATGTATGCACTATGCAACACTGCAGATAGGTATCTATATTCTTTAATATCATAACGTAACATTTCATTTAATATATATTGATCTGTATAAATGTCCCTAGTCATATGTAAATGGCAATTATTCTCACATTGTAGAAAGCCAGGATCCACTTCTTACAAATCCTAATTTGTAGTTTGTACAACATATGTTACAAATCTTTCCAGAAATGAAAGGTAAAAGATTCCAGTAACAATTGTTTTTTTTATGCTCCATGTACCTTTTACCATTCAGTTCTTAAGCAGTCAGGGGTGTAACTCATTAGTTATTTTTGAAATAACGATATAGAGGATATTTGTTGGTTTGGAGTGAATATAGGGTTTATTTTCATCGAGAAGTGAGAAAACTTATATTTTCACGAGTGCTTTAGCTTTATACTTTTAAACATGCAACACTACTAAACTGCTTCAAACAGAAAATATGTTTCGTTCCGACAGTTTCTCTTTAACGTATTCGCGGATAAATATAGTAACGCCAGCGAATGAGGCGATTTACATATATTTAGTGCGCATAGAATACAGATCTAAACTTTGACACGAATTATGACTTATAAGCAAATGTAGAAAAAAGTAGTTCCATTTTTTCCGGCAGTGAGAATATAAGTTCTAAATTCTCACTGTGAAAATATAAAGAATGAGAATATAAGGTTTATTCTAACCATACTATCCACTATTTCACTGGGAACTATATAATAAAACAAGTTATTTTCAAGAAAACGTTATTTCCATTCGACACAGGGTAAGAGTGCATTCCTCTTTTAATGAAATAACTTTTTTTTTAATTTAGGATACTTTCATGAAAAATTATTATATCTTAATACAACGAGTTGCTGCAATAACAAAGCCCAAGCAATAAAACATAAAACCTGACCATCTAATTGAATAATAAAAACACCATTAGATATGATTGCCCTGGAGTCAATTAATTACCAATTTTATTAAGTAACATGCACCATATTTAAGAGCTTGCTAAAAGATTTCTAAACATTCCTTAAAATAAATATTGGCATATTAGTCAACAAAAGATAAAAGGAAAATATCACATGCTACCGGAAAATTCTGGGCTTGATAGAAAACGTATTTAAACATACATGTAGATGAAAATGATATAATTGTTTGTTTGTATGGTGTTGATTTTTTGTGGTGGAGGCAGACCACCCACTACCAGTACTGTACACCTCGCGGCATCTGTAAGAATCAACACTTCCTCACTTACCTGAAAGTAACTTGTTGCATTTATTTTGAAAATAACACTCAAAAATGTTATAACCTAAACAAATTATTTCAAAAATAACTTCATGTTATACCCCTGACTGTTTAGGAAATAGAAGCTTATAGCATGGTGTTCTATGGTATCACGGTACTTAAATGGTTTGATGAAAAAAATAAAGCGTAAACAATATGTAAAGAAAAAGGAAACATACATGCTTTCTTTGATAGTTCTATTAAGTTGTGAAGATATAAAATTTAATCAACTTTACATACAAATGTCATAATTAGATTTGAAAAAAAGGGTCCCCTCATTGAGCTCATTATTTTTGAAGTTCTATGATATCACGGTATGCAAACATTGTGTATCCTGTATTGTTAGAAACTGGTATAAGATGCAATGAGTGGTCATTACTAGAAACTTTAATGTACGACAGACTCATCAGAATAATGAACGTTATAACATTCAAGGTAGTGGCAACTGCATGTACATGTATGGAGAATAGAGGTGTGGAATTTTTAAGATCATATCAAAATGGTCCCGGTTTTTGCATTTTTGGAAACATCCATTTATTTTACGATAAACATACTTATTTTTTTTCAATTATTTATTCTATATACCTAAAGTCATCACATCTACAACATAACTATCATAATTTAGCAGAGATGCAAATGGTTTTATATATTATATACTTCCCAGTAAAATAGTGGATTGTATGGTTAGAATAAACCTTATATTCTCATTGTTTATATTTCCACAGTGAGCTTATAACAGTCATAATTTGTGTCAAAGTTTAGAACTATATTCTATGCGCACCAAATATATGTAAATTGCCTCGCGCGCTGGCGTTACTATATTTATCCGCGAATACGTTAAGGGGCACGGTCGGAACGAAACGTATTTTCTGTTTGAAACAGTTTGGTAGTTTGCATGATAACAAGTATATAATAAATAAAGTATTTGTTGATTTGTCATGAATATAGGATTTATTTTCATCTCGAAGTGAAAAAACTTATATTTTCACTCGTGCTTTACATCCTCTATATATTTGACACTACCGTGATATCATAGGAAGCCAGTATCATACTATATATTTTCTGTATGATTATTTGTTCTTTTGTACATGAGTAGTCATAATGTAAAAATCTACAGATTTTAAGTTGTTGTTTAATGTTTGATATTTCTGTTAATAATTGATTATATTTTGTTAACGAATCGATGCACTTGTTACCATGTAACCAGAGTTGAAATTATGTTCTGTTAAAATATTCTGATCATGGATGTCTGAAAATAAGAATTATTTAAGGATTTTAACATCATTATTGCTTAATTGTAAGGCACAGCTTATGTAAGGCACAGCTTATATGAGGCACAGAATAATTTAAATTAAAAGTAAATAATTTCATCAATATCTCTTTTTGAGTACCATGTTCACGGGCTCAGTCTGGTCTCATACTAGTTAAGTACCATGACTGGTCTCTTTTTCTAAGGCTTAACCTG